>CM055278.1:69419554-70019554 GCA_029237695.1 Conchocele bisecta
GTGTACAATTTAGATTGTTAAAGGTGGAGCAGATATTCAAGGGACAGTAATATAAATATATATATATCCATTTAACCCTTACAGCGCGGGAAACGAATATTGTCGTTTGCTTATTTTGATTTGTATCATATTTATTACTGAAAACAACAACAAAAAACAAACTTATTTTGACAGCACATGAGAATCAACACCAATGGAGACAACTATTGTGTGCTTTTAAAACGTGTCTTTGTTAAGAATTAATGCAAAAAAATAAACTAGATGGCCGCGGCCTGCATGTCGCGCCTTGGGACGAGGCATGGAAACTAAAAAAAGAGATATAGTATAACGAAAAACTTTAACCAAAAAACTTTAACTAAAAACTTTAACCGGACACACGTATGTGCGTACGTACGCCAAAGTGCCGACTATATCGCGCTTTCCGCAAGCGGCCGCGACAAAAAGTTTAACTTTAACCAAAAAGTTTAACCAAAAAGTTTAACCAAAAAGTTTAACCAAAAAGTAACCAAAAAGTTTAATCAAAAAGTTTAACCAAAAAGTTCAAAGTAATTAGACCTTGACATTGGGCACAGGGGCCGCACGGGAGGGGTGTAGAATGAAAATATAGATAATGATAAACACCCATGTGAAGTTTCAAGGTAATGGGCAAAGCAGTTGCAGAGATGTAGTATAACGAAAAACTTTAACCAACAAACTTAACCAACAAACTTAACCAAAATACTTAGCCAAAAACTTTAACCGGACTCACGAATAGGTTCAAGCAAAAAACTTTAATCAAAAATTTTAACCAAAAACTTCAAAGTAATTACACCTTGACATTGGGCACAGGGGCCGCACGGGAGGGGTGTAGAATGAAAATATAGATAATGATAAACACCCATGTGAAGTTTCAAGGTAATGGGCAAAGCAGTTGCAGAGATGTAGTATAACGAAAAAGTTTAACCAAAAAACTTAACCAAAAAACTTAACCAAAAACTTTAACCGGACACACGAAAAAGTTTAAGCAAAAACTTTAACCAAAAATTTTAACCAAAAAGTTCAAAGTAATTAGACCTTGACATTGGGCACATGGGGCCGCACGAGAGGCGGGTAGAATGAAAATATAGATGATGATAAACACCCATGTGAAGTTTAAAGGTAATGGGCAAAGCAGTTGCAGAGATATAGTATAACGAAATACTTTAACCAAAAAACTAAACCAAAAAACTTAACCAAAAACTTTAACGAAAAAAACTTAACCAAAGAACTTAACCAAAAACTTTAACCAAAAAACTTAACCAAAAACTTCAAAGTAATTTGACCTTGACATTGGGCACAGGGGCCGCACGGGAGGGGTGTAGAATGAGAATATAGATAATGATAAACACCCATGTGAAGTTTCAAGGTAATGGGCAAAGCAGTTGCAGAGATATAGTATAACGAAAAACTTTAACTAAAAATCTTTACCAAAAAACTTAACAAAAAACTTTAACCAAAAAACTTAACCAAAAAACTTAACCAAAAACATTAACCAAAAAACTTAACCAAAATCTTTAACCAAAAAACTTAACCAAACAACTTAACCAAAAACTTTCACCGGACACACGTACGTACTTAACATCGGAGAAATATTGTTATATCTTATATTTCCTCCGTCTAAAATGCTTAATATTTCACACATGCATTCCTGTAAGGCTCTACTACCATGCTGTGCCAAATCCACGTCCGTCCAACCCCCGCTGATCCCATGGTCAAGGTCAAATACTTAATCTCTTTACAAAACTTAACATTAGAGAAATATTGTTATAACTTCTATTTCCTTCATCTAAAATACTTAATATTTCACACATGCACTCCTGTAAGGCTCTACAACCATGATGTGCCAAATCCACGACCGTCCAACCCCCGCTGATCCAATGGTCAAGGTCAAATACTTATTATCTTTACAAAACTTAACATCCGAGAAATATTGTTATAACTTTTATATCCTTCATCTAAAATGCTTAATATTTCACAAATGCATTCCTGTCAGGCTCTACTACCATGCTGTGCCAAATCCACGACCGTCCAACCCCCGCTGATCCCAAGGGCAAGGTCAAATACATGGTTTCTTTAGAAAACTTAACATCGGAGAAATATGTTATAACTTCATCTAAAATTCTTAATATTTCATGCATGCATTCCTGTAAGGCTCTACTATCATGCTGTGACATATCCCCGCTGATCCCAGGGTCAAGATCACATACATAGTCTCTATACAAAGCTTAACATCAGAGAAATCGGTTATAACTTCTATTTCCTTGCTCGGATCTGCTTCACATTCACGTTTGTTACGCGCCCGCTAAGCCCAGAGTCAAGGTCACAAGCCCACATTTAGAAAATTTTACATATTTAGGGGTACCTGTGCCCACGCGGGGGGTATTCCGTAAGCCTCGCTTACTGACGAATCTAGTTAACACTGGTCGACTTTAAAGCACGCTAATTGATTGGACTAATTTCAATCACCAACATCAAACACTTCTTAATCTTAATTAGCCAGTGTAATATAGGCACACGATTCTTTAAAATAACAATTAAATGCACTAATCAGTCGAAATTGTCACGTTTGGCGTTTGTTTATTGGGTGTCATAAATCGGTCTGTGTATTGTCGTAAAACTTTCACGCTAATTTTATCCACGGGTGTAGTCGTATTGGCGAGCGTAAAGACAACAAACACATGTTGACAGGACCGCCGAAGGTGGTCGTTATGACGGGCCTAAAAACAACACATTTTGACACATCGGGACTGCCAAAGGTGGTCGTATTACGGAATAGCGGGGTGGTCGTAGAATCGGAACCTGCGACCATGTAATTATATAGTAAAAAGAACGGTTCTTTGCAAAAGTGGTCGTAATAGCGGGGCGGTCTCATTAGCGGGGTGATCGTAACATGAAACTTTAATGTATATTGTTCATCAAATTAATATTTTTGCCCTGACCGTGTGATTGCCTACCACATCTAACATACTATTTTACTATTATTTGTATTCTTCATCTACATTGCGGATGGGATGTGGCCTAGGGGGTAGAACACCTGACTTCCAATCCCGAGGTTGTGGGTTCAAACCTCGCCTTAGGCATCAACAATACTTTCATAGTATTTCCATCCCACTCTCAGATGAGACTTTAGAACTGTGCTCCCGTCTCTAAATTACCTTAGCTGTTGGTGGGACGTTAAACCCTTTCACTTTCACTTTTGTTCATCTACATTGCTTGGCCCTAAATGATACTGTATATGTAGCAGCTTCTACATCTAGCGTTGCACTAACGTTGACCTGTATGTCATTGTATGGTTGACCTTAGTATTGGCATGCACGCTGTAGTGTGGGTGAAGCAACCTTTAGTGACTAACCTCAAATTATTTTCTTAACACCCCATTCCCACATAGGTATACCTTTACTAACTCTTAGAATGCGGGAAGCGGAAATTGTCGTCTGCTGTTTTTTTCATATTTTGTATTTATTCTCAATAACAAGAAACGAGACAAAGCCACGAAGGCCAGGTTTTTTCCAAGCATAGACACTTGGATAACATAATTATACCCACTTTTTGTAGACTAGATGGCCTGCGACAATGATGATAAACACCAATGTGAAGCATCAAGGTAATGGGTGAAGCAGTTGCAGAGATATAGTACCCGGAAAAACTTTAACAAAAAAAATCAAAGTAATTTGACCAGTTAAAGTTTTTGGTTAAGTTTTTTGGTTAAGTTTTTGTCGCGCCTGCTTGCGGAAAGCGCGATATAGTCGGCACTTTGGCAAAACAGTTTAAGCAAAAAACTTTAACCGGACACACGAAAAAGTTTAAGCAAAAAACTTTAACCAAAAATTTTAACCAAAAAGTTCAAAGTAATTAGACCTTGACATTGGGCACAGGGGCCCCACGGGAGGGGTGTAGAATGAAAATATAGATAATGATAAACACCCATTTGAAGTTTCAAGGTAATGGGCAAAGTCGTTGCAGAGATGTAGTATAACGAAAAACTTTAACCAAAAAACTTAACCAAAAAACTTAACCAAAAACTTTAACCGGACACACGAAAAAGTTTAAGCAAAAAACTTTAACCAAAAATTTTAACCAAAAAGTTAAAATTAATTAGACCTTGACATTGGGCACAGGGGCCGCACGGGAGGGGGGTAGAATTAAAATATCGATGATGATAAACACCCATGTGAAGTTTCAAGGTAATGGGCACAGCAGTTGCAGAGATATAGTATAACGAAAAAGTTTAACCAAAAAACTTAACCAAAAAAACTTAACCAAAAAACTTAACCAAAAAACTTAACCAAAAAACTTAACCAAAAACTTTAACCAAAAAACTTAACCAAAAAACTTAACAAAAAAACTTAACAAAAAACTTTAACCAAAAAACTTAACCAAAAAACTTAACCAAAAACTTTAACCGGACACACGTACGTACGTACGTGTACGTACGTACGCCAAAGTGCCGACTATATCGCGCTTTCCGCAAGCGGGCGCGACAAAATCTTATACAGCGCAGCAAGGGTTAACAACTATGGAAACATTGTCTTGGTCCTGATATTGGTATTACTGGCCTTGTTGGGTTGCTTCTCTCACGACTCTGTCTATATCATCGTAAATGTCAAATTTGATCCGTCTGTCCCATTTGGTTTTGCCGAATACGGAGCCATTGAAGTACCAGGCCGGCTCAATGTATTTGTGGTATGATAGTTTCTGAATTAGGCCCGAGTTGAGCTTTGTTACATCATCTACCAAACGATGGCCAATGTTCTTGAACTCTGTCCTTTTTCGCATCACCATCGATTTCTCGTCGTTCCTAATAAATTTGATAATTAACGGACGGGGTTTACCTTTCGGTCCTGGAATTAGATAGATCGCCATCACCCGATACTGCACTACTGACTGTCACTTCCTGGGATCATAGTACTTGGAGTACTTTTATGGTCAGATCCTTGGTGTTCTCATCTTTTTCTTCCTTAATATCCATAATTTTTACATTATTTTTCCTAGAATATTGTTCGTTAAATCCAACCTAATCATGTATGAACAATACATTATATTCTATAATTATTTACAATAGTCGTAGTTGATTGTAAACAAGGTTTGTAACCTATAAATACATGTTGTTAACTCTTGGCATGCTGGGAAATTTGTGGGCTATAAATAGGTCAAAAATAGCAGATGACAATTCATCATATTTTCTTGTATTTGTCACCGTAAATATCATGAATATGTCTTGGAATTTCATTAGAATTGAGTCCTGAAGACTCAATTCTAATGAAATTTCAAGACATATTTACAGAGAGAAATAAAACATATACTCCTTATTCGTTTGGCGGATATTTTCGCCGCTAGCATGCAAAGAGTTAAACTGCTTGTAACTCATGAATTGATCTGAGGATTCTAAAATGCTGCCAAACTATGTTTTCATCGAGAGAGAATGCAAATTATGAAATCACAGCAAACAAAACATTTAATTTCCCCCGCATTCTGAGGGTGAAAGGTTAACTGACGTGCTGCTGTATCATTGCATTTCATCGTGGAAGCAGTGAAGCGGGTTGGTTACCAGGACAATGAACTCTGTATCCATGGTAACTGTGTAACCATGCAACAGGACACCACGGTGTGTATATAAGCAACAAGACAGATAGTTGCGTATATAGACAAAAAACAGAGTGGTATACCTACTGGTGCTGCACTCCGTGCGAAATATTTCACATCAAACTAGGGGCAGGATTCTTGACGAATTCCCATACAGCTGATTGTACAAAATACTGCAAAAACATATTTTCGTCCAGTAACATGTGCAAGAATTTAACATTGGTTAATAGACGAAGAATGTGTTTATGCGGTTCATCTAAGCAGAGCTCGAGTGGCATCTCGTCAGGAAACTGGTACAGTTTTTGATGTGAAATGTTTTACACCAGCGCCGAGAGCAGCACTAGTGGTATCTAAGCAACAGGGCAGCACAAGTGGTATCTAAGCAACATAATTAGTGAGTATCGTATATAGGCCACAGTAGTGTGTATATGTAACTAGGCAACAATACAGAGTGGTGTATCTAAGCAACAAGACAGTGGGAGGCCACAACCGTGTGCATCTGTAACCAGGCAACAGGGGGAAGAATGGTGTATCTATGCAACAGGAAACAATACAAAACATAAATTGACAGAATACGACAATTTACGTTCTAAGGGTTAAGCAACATGGCAGTGAGTGGTGTATCTAAGAAAGTTAGTGGTAAACCCCAGCAGCAGGAGAGTGAATGGTGTGTTTAAGTGTGAGGATGGTTCAGAGTGGTGTTTCTAGGCAACAGGGTAGTTAGTTGTGTATCTAGGCAACAATTAAGCAGAAACACATAAGCTCAAATGAATTATAACAGTAAAAAAGGAAATTATTAAACAAGAAAGAAAATTAACCCTTTCAATCCAGAGAGCTGGCTCGTAACGTGCCGTCTCATCAGAAACTGCACTCTTTGCAAGCAAGTTTCATATTGTTCAGGGGAAAAAACCAGCCCCTTCTTAAAAATGGACTCGTATGAAAATAATTGGATTGGTCCTTAATTAACATATCACAGTATATTCCTGTTATTTAGGGTTGAAAGGGTTAAGTGTTTGTAGCGATATATGAATGTTCAAGTTATAAAACAGTTGGCGCCCAAATATATGATACAAACAGTCTGACCATCTGGTTTCTCAAAACCTGTTAGTTTAACAGCCTGTTAAACCCTTATCACTGTTAAGGATTTAACAATCAGTTAAGCTAACAAAGCTTTTTGTTAAAGTAACAGAGGTTTTGAGGAACTGGGCCTTGCCATTCAGTCAAAATCTTCCTTCCATTATGACCTTTTTTATTTCACTGATGTTTTTTTCAATTTGGTTAAATAGGTTCACATATAGGCAGACAGTCTTACTAGTAAATATCTTACATGTGGACAAATGACACACATATTAAACCATTACATGCGGAATACACCTTTACGGGTATGAACGTTTTTTAAATATTTTATTTTTTTTATTTCTCAATGAAAGTATATGTTGCGACCACTCATTTAAACCGTCTCGACGAGACTGTTCAAATGGTGGTCGCGAAATATACTTCAGAGCGCATAGAAGGAAAATATTTAGGGTTTTCCGCAAACATAATGGTGTATCCTCAGCATGGAAAGGGTTAATTGATTAGTAAACGCATGGCTTCTGTTACAGAAATGTGTTCAGACAAGATTTATTAACCCTTAGACTGCGGGAAACGACACTTGTCGTCTGCTGTTCTTTCATATTTTGTCTATTTTTCTCAATTAAACATGGTTTGGCAGCACTTTAGAATCATTTCCATTGGAAATGATTCTAAAGTGCTACCAAACCATGTTTTTGTTGCCAAAAATTGAAATTCAAAAGTAAACAGCAGACGACAAAATTGAATTCGACATTGTAAGGGTTAAGGCCAATTACAGGTTGATTTCCAATGAAAATTGGCAGGATAGCATGCCTTGTAATTCTGTTGTTGTTAAGCCCCTGTCAGATTCTGATGAACATGAAGACATGCGTCTACATGATCATGAATTAGTAATAATGTGCTTGATTCACTAAATTTTGTACAACTGAGAAGTTTGTAAGTACAAAATTAAAATTTATAAAATCTTCATACGATAACTAGATTTGGTCACCGAGTAATGGTTCTACATCTTGTTATTATGTAGAAAATTTAATGAAATGAGCACCAGACAGACAACATGTACTGATTATTATTTTTACAGTTACTGTTTTTATTAAATTTTCGTGGACTTTATGAAAATAGTTAGAAACCGTATTGGCTATTTTGCTAAAAGTACATGTGGTCGAACATTTAACAAACAGAGGAACTATACAAATAATATGTATTAACTCTTTGCATGCTAGCGGTGATAATATCTGCCAAACAAATTAGGAGTATATGTTTTATTTCTCTCTGTAAATATGTCTTTGAATTTCATTATAATTGAGTCCTCAGGACTCAATTCTAATAAAATTCCAAGACATATTCATGATATTTACAAGGAGAAATAAAAGAAAATGTGATGAATTTTTGTCCGCTAGTTTTGAACTATTTATAGCCCACAAGTTTCCCAACATGCAAAGAGTTAAATGGTTATTGGAAATGACCGAATTGATTATGTTATTCATATTTCTTCATATAAAAATATCCCAGTTGGAAAGTCTTCACTGAAACTATTATTTTTAGCTTTCAAGTTGTTACAATGTTTAGGTAGAAAATTATTTCAGTTGATAAATATATTCTACAGTATTATCATTGTGTGGCTGTGACTGGAGAAATGGGGCTTGTGAATTTTGCAACCCGTGTAAATTCAGTAGCCTATTTCACCAACAGTGCAATGGAAACTTATCTAGCAAAGTATGCTTTGAGGGAGTAATCATTTATTTTTCCCAAAATGCGTTATTTCATATAGAACAAACAACTGCATATATTTGATGCTTAAAAGTATGCAGAATTATTATACTGAATTTATAACATTATCACAGCCAAAATGACTGTGATAATGTAATAAATTCAGTATAATAAAAAATCATAAATTTGTCCTTAAATTGAAAATTTCTCCCTCAAAGTATACTTAGCAAGAAAAGTATACTTTGCAATTTTGGTGAAATAGGCTACAGATCACCATGTGCACACATTTCATAAGCCCCATTATCCAATCACAGCGACATATATGTTTTATCATCTCGCCGAGACAATTATCATTAACTTTGAACATGAATGCTATCACAATGTTTCAGTGGAAAACTATCAGAGGACAAATGAAGGGGTCAGTATAAAAAGGGGCCAAGTCCATAAAGGGCATAGCATTCTTCTGCCACTGATCCAGAGCTCCAGATAAGATTTGTATCTAAAGACAATATTATACGCCGATAGTTCAAATTCAATACGTATATTACTTTTACAAATGTATTATTGATTTTCTTTGTTATTATTTTTTTCAAAAACTCACGTATTTGAGCTGCAAAAAAGCAAACACACTGTTTGCATTTTGCAGCTCAACTAAGTACATTTTCAACTTGATTACAGTATTTTCACTACTCAATTTTAAAATCAATGTGTATTTTCACATTGCTGTGTCAGAGTATTTTGTACACTTTTGATAATCAATGTGTATTCTGCTAAAATAAGTACGTAAAATACGCCAATACGCACCTTATCTGGAGCTCTGCTGATCCCTTCAAATATATTCTAAGTCATGGTATCAAAGATGTGTTAAGTATTGGAGCTCTGCATAAGGCCATCTATATGCATTAGAAGCTGTGTTAGTTATTTTAGTGGATGCCTGAAGTGTTTTGTTTTATTTAATGGAAAATGTATCATTTTAACCCATTTCATACGGAATACAGATATCAATATTTATATTTCTCAAAGACAGTTTACATTGTATACAGGATAAATTATAATGCCCCGCCCCCAAAAACAAAAAAAATTGTGCTGGCATAACTATTGGTAGGTGTTGACACGTGTAAATCGGTATCCCTCATGATAGTGGGTTAACCCATTATGTGCGATATACACCTTTGAATACTGACGGGTATGAATTTTTTTAAATATTTATTTTTTATCTATTTCTCAATGTAAATATATGTGGCGACTCGATGAGACGGTTCAAATGGTGGTCGCGACATATACTTCTAAGCACATTTAAAGAAATATTTATGATTTTCCCCAATCAAAATGGCATATCCTCAGCATGAAATGGGTTAAAACAATTGAACGGGTTCGTTTTGGATTTCTGTTAACTGTCCAGGGTGGATTGATTGATTGGGGTTTATATCCATTCAACAACAAGTTCCAGGGTAGAACTGGGGCGCGTTTCACTAAACTTCGTACGACTAAAATGTTCGTAAGTGCAAAATTATGATTTTGTCTGTAAAATTTCACTTTAACAATGTTTTCGTGTAAACAATTATTGGATTTATATTTATTGAGCATAGGCTGCATATGCATATGGGGTAGCTTTGCATAAGCACACAATAAGGTGAACATCGTACAATGCATCCAGCAGTGACAAATCATAAACACAGTCTGCTGTACATATGTAAAAATAGCGGAAGCAGTCTGGATATATTGCCACCAAAGAAATAGTTCCTACCTTCTGACTTTTGCCACGAGGTCGCCAAACGGTTTTTCCCAGCAGTACATTTTTATGACCCGCATACCGGCAATTATTTCATTCATCAAACGGACACGTTCGTCTGTATGTTTCGCCGTCTTTTGTCTGAAATAAGGATAGGTGTGACCAGTGTAAAGGTGCTGTCACACATTGATAATGTTCTCGTAACGTTCATGAAAAAGTGACAGAACGCAGAAGAACGGTGAAGGTCGGAGGAAAGCGCTAGATGGTAGTATCAGACCGTTGTAAGACGTGCGTGGGCGTCGGGGGACGGAGAGGTTCGAGAATTGTTTTTGACATGCCAAAAATTTACCACGTTCTTCACAGAACGCCCTGTGAGCGGTCTGTGGACGCTATGGACAGTGGGTGGAGGGTCTGGATGACACCGCAGACGGACGCAACTCAGACGGTCAAGCTGATGTCCCCGTTGTCCCTGCGGTCTCATAGCGCCTTTGTACCGACCGTGTAGTCTGTTCACAGTCCACCCTCCGTTCTCTTGATAAAACGGCCGTATAGCGCACCCAGAGCGTCCTCATACAGTACATGTACCGTTCTTGCCGCGCCCTGTCACCGTTCATCTGCGTTCACTCACCGTTTTACAAAGTTCTCCTTCGCCCTTCTGCCGACCTCAGCGTTCCAGTACAGTTTGAGTACAGTTCATTAATGATCGAGTACAGATCTTGAACAGTCCTGCTCGCGCTTGAACTTTGTTCATTGCCCGAGTGTACGGTATATAAAGCACTCGGACAGTTAATCTTCACTTGATCACAGCAGCTCATCCGAGATGGAAGAACCAGAAGCAGTCCGCCGTCAGTACATGTTGGCTGTTCTACAGAATGAAGCTGACCAGAACAACCTTGCCATCTACTGGTACATCTAGGGACGACGGAGATGGAGACGGGGACAATGGCGAAGATGGTGGACGGGTGCAGAGAACGGTAAGTGGTCGGAGGACGGGCGGAGGAATGTCGTAAAGAGAGGAGAAAGAACGGCAGAAGAACTTTGTAGAACGCAGTAAAAACTTATACTGGGCGGCAATGGGACGGAGGAAAGACGTACGAAATGGAGGAAGGACTATGGAAGGGCTGTACAGGTACGCAATCAGGTCGGCCAGTCAGAGGCGAGGGAGAATATGCGGGTCATAAAAATGTACTGCATTAAGGTCGTAAAGGCAAAAACGCTATAGTGTGACACCGCCTTAAAATTGTATTAATTGATTCAACGGCAAGGTGATATATAGGAATACACCTGTATGTGGTGGAGGAGCATTGTACACTTAGCACTAAAATTTATTACAACAAGAATATGTGGCCTGTCGGAAAAACAAATGCCCCCAGTGGCAGATTGGAGACTCCGGCAAACTTTACCAGACCCACAACCTGACACTGTCCGAAAACAATATGCCTCCTGGCTCTACCAATTCTAACATTTCGCCAACATTGCAAAGTATGCTTATCTAGCAAAGTATGCTTATCTAGCAAAGTATGCTTATCTAGCAAAGTATGTTTATCTAGCAAAGTATGCTTATCTAGCAAAGTATACTTATCTAGCAAAGTATGCTTATCTAGCAAAGTATGCTTATCTAGCAAAGTATACTTATCTAGCAAAGAATACTTTAACTAGCAAAGTTTATGCTATCTAAAAGCAAATATTCTTACTAGCAAGTTAAGCTTATCTAGCAAAGTATACTTATCTACAAAAGTATGCTTAAATCTAGCAAATTAATGCTTCTAGCAAAGTATACCTTTATCAAGACAAAGTATGCATATCTAGCAAGTATGCTATCTAAGCAAAGAATGCTTTATCTAGCAAAGTATGCTTATCAGCAAAGTATACTTATCTAGCAAAGTATGTTATCTAGCAAAGTATCTTACTAGTATGCTATCTAGCAAAGTATGCTTATCTAGCAAAGTATACTTATCTAGCAAAGTATGCTTATCTAGCAAAGTATGCTTATCTAGCAAAGAATGCTTATCTAGCAAAGTATGCTTATCTAGCAAAGTATACTTTGAGCGAGAAATTTTCAATTTAAGGATAAATTTATTAATTTTTATTATACTGAATTTATTACATTATCACAGCCATTTTGGCTGTGATAATGTAATACATTCAGTATAATAATTCTGCATACTTGTAATCATAAAATATATGCAGTAGTTAGTTCTATATGACATAATGCATTTCGGGAAAAATAAATGATTACTCCCTCAAAATATACTTTGCTAGATAAGTATACTTTGCAATGTTGATGAAATCGGCTACAGGTGCAAGGCTTCTTTCTTTAACACCGTATAACTTATCCGCAGGTGTGAATCGCAGTAAGATTCACCGCTAACATGAGGATCCTGAACCCTTACACCGCTATCTTAATTTTGTTGTCGTCTGCTGTTTATTTTCTATTTTCCATTTTTGACAGAACTTTAGAATCATTTCCATTGGACGGACGGACGGACGGACGGACGACGGCGGACGCACGCACGGACGGACGGACGGACGCACGGACGGACGGACGCACGGACGGACGCACGCACGGACGGACGCACGGACGGACGCAAGGACGGACATCCGGACGTCATTGTGATCACTGTCTCGCTTTCCTCAAGCGGGCTCGACAAAAAGAAAGGAGAAAATATGACTGCTGAACTATAACCGACCTGAACTTGGAGAAGAGTTTCCCCATCCACCCCTGTATCGGTACCAACAACAGTAGGACGGCAAACCCAGCCAGCGTGGACGGACCCAGCTCGCGCCAGAGGATGGCCAGTACAGCTATAGCCTCCAGGGGACCGATCCACAGGAAGTGCAGGAATGTCACAGCCTGGAATATCACAAGGATAAAGAATATGAAAGATAACACGGCCATTGTTATCACTAAAAAAGCAAATCACCTCGCTGGCAGACATGATAATACAAAAAAAAATTCCGCATTTGCCTTACAAACAAGGTGAACATAATTCCTCAATGACCTTCACCTTTGGTCGATTGTGGGTTGTATGCAAAGCAAAGCACCAGCTCTAGACACGCAATGTGGCCAAATATTATCAAAATCGATGAAGCAGTTCACAAGTTATTAAATAAACAAAACAAAATACTTCAACGCATTTGCCTTAAGAACAAGGTGAAAGTCCTCAGTGACCTTGACATTGGCTGGTCGGACGTGGGCCATATGCAAAACAAAGCACCATCCCATGACACACATTGTGGCCAAATATTATCAAAATCGGTGAAGCGGTTCATAAGTTATTGAAAAATTAAATGTGCTACTATAAACATACGCACACGTACTTACGCACATACTTGGACTAACGCTATATCCACTCTTGCCTATCGGCGAGGGGATAAGAATAGCTGTCACATGGAGATAATTCATGAGACGTTTTAATGCCTCGACCAATCCACTTGTCCACTCATATTGGCGAGTGAATTTTTCCATCTGGTAATTAGAAGAGACAGTGCAGCATAAACATTAAAACATATAGCAGGGCTCCAGATAAGCTGCGTATTTGCTTAATACCCAATGAAAATTGCCAAAAACCCAATTAAAATCAGAAGTAGCGAGTATCAAAAAGCAATAAAAATGTTGTGGTACCTTTATCATGTTGCTGAAAACAATAAACAGACCACAAATATAGCATCTTTTTCTTATTTTCCATGAAAACACATCTTGGTATTTCATTAGATTTGTCTCCAAGGAGACAATTCTAATGAAATGCCAAGACATGTTTTAATTTCGAAGCAAACTATTCAATGAGTGCTGTATGTTGATGTGTAAACATTTTAAAATACCCAATTGCTTCAGAAATGATGGAGTGACAATACTCAATTACTAATTCCTTATCTGAAGCATTGATATAGGATTGTATGAGTTGAAATAAAATCTGGACGAGTGGAATAGTAAAAATTTGTCGAGGCCTGGAAACTTTTTGAAAATCAAATAGCATTCTTCCTTTTTGCCATGATAAATATGTACACCAGATTTGGTTGAGATCCGTCAAAAAGTGAATGTGAATGTACATAATGACGTTTTTAACTATGCAAATGAGATGGCTACAGAAAACATGTTAAGTGATCAGTAAATATTCAATGCACGATTCTCTGCTAATGCAGTAAATATAATCTAACACTTGTTTAACCCTTCTGGTTTTGACAGCACGTGAGAATCGTCTCCACTGGAGACGATTCTCATGTGCTGTCAGTGGAGACGATTCTCATGTGCTGTCAAAACCAGGTTTTTGTCGAGAAATATTGAAAATAAAACATTTCCAGCAGACGACAACATTTAATTCAGCGTAGTAAGGGTTAATAAATATCATTACATCAGCATTCATGCAACATGGGACATGTATCTTTAGAGCCCTTGACAAATGTCACACCTGTAGCCGATTTCACAAAAATCGCTAAGAACACTCTTATCTTGCTAAGTATACTTTGAGGGAGCAATTTTAAATTCATACATAAATTAACAAAATGTTTTATTTAATGAAATAAACTATTTTCTATAAAAAAAAATGGCTGTGATATTTAATAATTCTGCATAATTTTAATCATCAAATATAAACATTTGTTAGTCTTGTGAAATAATGCATTTCAGTACAAATAAATAATAATTACTCCCGCAAAATGCACTTAGGTAGATAAATGAACTTTGATTTTGATGAAATTGGCTACAAATCATTGATTGGGTGTTTGCATACCTGCTCATTGATTGATTGATTGATTGGGATTCTACAGCAATGTTCATTGAGGGATTGAATCTTTACAGCCATTCATACCTGCTCATTGGTTGACTGATTGATTGGGAGTTATAGCCATCCATACATATTCATTGATTGAATTGAGTTTTACAGTCATTCATACCTGTTCATTGGTTGATTGATTTTTTACAGCCATTCATACCTGTTCATTGATTGATTGGGATTTTACAGCCATTCATACCTGTTCATTGATTGATTGATTGGGATGTTACAGCCATCCATACGTGATCATTGATTGATTGGGGATTTAACTGACCCATACCTGATCAAATCTGTTTACATCATTAGACATGAGATTCACAATCTGTCCTGTGGTCGTTTGACTAAGTCCTGCGTTGCTGAGACGTAAAGACTGGAAATAAAATAGACAAAAGTCAGATTACATTGGGCATGCAGTGTAACGAGGGCCTTCACTGTTGACAATTGTTATCCATCAAAAAACCGTGTTGTGTCTAGGGCTCGAATCATTTTTTTCTATTAGAAGTGATAGGGATATTTTCAAAGTATTCTATGGCGGAGGGAAAATGACCCAAACATTACTTTCAATACACCATAAATATTCTAATAAACTCGCCCGGGGCTAAGCAATTTTTTGAAGTAGCTTTGACATTATAATTTCCTAAGAACACATACATTTGAAGTTTGAGATTACTTTACAATGTGAAAATAAAATAATTTTACTGAAAGTATAAGAACGTGGCTACTATTAGAGAGGGGGAGTTACAATTAGAATATATTCATTTCGATACAACAAAGGACACTAACATTTCTATGTAACACAGAACACTAACCTTTCTTTATATAAAAAATGTTACCTTTCTATAAAACAAAGAAAACTTACCTTTCTATATAACAAAAGAACACTTACCTTTCTATATAAAAAAAAATACTTATTTTTCTATAGAACAAAGAACACTTACCTTTCTATATAACAAAAGAGTACTTACCTTTCTATAAAACACTTACCTTTCTATATACCAAAGAGCACTTACCTTTCTATAAAAAAAACTTACCTTTCTATATAACAAAGAACACTTACCTTTCTATATAACAACATTGATATTTCTATATCACAAAGAACACTGACATTTCTATATCACAAAGAACACTGTCATTTCTAGATGATAAAATAACACTGACATTTTTATGTAACAAAGAACACTTACCTGACTATATAACAAAAGAACACTTACCATTACTATATCAGAAAGAACACTGACATTTCTATATAGCAAAGAACACTGACATTTCTCTATAACAAAGAACACTGACAGTTCTAGCTGACAAAACAACAATGATATTTCTATATAACAAAGAACACTTACCTTACTATATTACAAAAGAACACTTACCTTTCTATATCAGAAAGAACACTGCAATTTCTATATCACAAAGAACACTGACATTTCTATATAACAAAGAACACTGACAGTTCTATATAACAAAGGACACTGACAGTTATATATAACAAAGGACACTTACCTTAATATGTAACAAAATAACACTTACCCTTCTATATAACAAAGGATAAATACCCTCCTACATAACAAAATAACACTTTACCCTTCTATATAACAAAATAACACTTACCCTTCTATATAACAAAATAACCCTTACCCTTCTATGTAACAAAATAACACTTACCCTTCTATATAACAAAATAACACTTACCGTTCTATATAACAAAATAACACTTTACACTTCTATATAATAAAATAACACTTACCCTTCTATATAACAAAAGAACACTTACCCTTCTATATTACAAAATAACCCTTACCTTTCTATATAACAAAAGAACACTCATTTTTCTATAGAACAAAGAACACTTACCTTTCTATATAACAAAATAATACTTACCTTTCTATAAAACACTTACCTTTCTATATAACAAAGAGCACTTACCTTTCTATAAAAAAACTTACCTTTCTATATAACAAAGAACACTTACCTTTCTATATAACAACATTGATATTTCTATATGACAAAGAACTCTGAAATTTCTATATCACAAAGAACACTGACATTTCTATATCACAAAGAACACTGACAGTTCTATATCACAAAGAACACTGACATTTATATATAACAATGAACACTATTACAAAGAACACTGACAGTTGTAGATGACAAAAGAACACTGAAATTTCTATATAACAAAGAACAATTACCTTACTATATAACAAAATAACACTTACCATTTCTATATCAGAAAGAACACTGACATTTCTATATAACAAAGAACACTGACATTTCTCTATAACAAAGAACACTGACAGTTCTAGGTGACAAAATAACAATGACATTTCTATATAACAAATAACACTTACCTTACTATATAACAAAAGAACACTTACCTTTCTATATCAGAAAGAACACTGACATTTCTATATAACAAAGAACTCTGACATTTATATATAACAAAGAACACTGACAGTTCTATATAACAAAGGACACTGACAGTTCTATATAACAAAGGACACTTACCTTACTATATAACAAAATAACACTTACCCTTCTATATAACAATGGATAAATACCCTCCTACATAACAAAATAACACTGTATCCTTCTATGTAACAAAATAACACTTACCCTTCTATATAACAAAAGGACACTTACCATCCTATATAACAAAATAACACTTTACCTTTCTATATAACGAAAGAACACTTACCCTTCTATATAACAAAATAACACTTTACCCTTCTATATAACAAAATAACACTTTACCTTTCTATATAACAAAAGAACATTTACCCTTCTATATAACAAAATAACCCTTACCTTTCTATATAACAAAAGAACACTCATTTTTCTATAGAACAACAAAGAACCTTACTATATTACCCTTCTATATAAGGACAAATATACCCTTCTATATAAGAAGAACAAATACCTTTCTATATAACAAAATAATACTTACCCTTCTATATAACAAAGGACAAATACCCTTCTATATAACAAAATAACACTTACCCTTCAGTATAACAAAGGACACTTAACTTTCTCTATAACAAAGAACACGGACAACACGGACATTTCTATTTAACAACTAGATTGGTCAGTAAGCGAGGCTTACGGAATACCCCCCACGTGGGCCCAGGTACCCCTAAAATATGTAAAAATGTCCAAGTGTGTGGGCTTGTGACCTTGACTCTGGGCTTAGCGGGAGCGGCGAGAACGTGAATTTGTCACAGGGTGGTACAGGTAACTATGTGACCTTGACCTCGAGACCAGCGGGAATTTGTCACAGCATGATAGTAGAGCCTTAGAGGAATGCATGCATGAAATATTAAGAATTTTAGTTAAAAGAAATAGAAGATATAACATATTTCTCTGATGTTAAGTTTTGTAAAGAGACTAAGTATGTGACCTTGACCTTGGGATTAGCGGGGGTTAGACGGTCGTAGATTTGTCACAGCATGATAATACAACCTAATAGGAATGCACGATTGAACTATTAACAATGTTCAAAGAAGGAAATAGAAGTTATAACTTATTTCTCTGATGTTAAGTTTTATAAAGAAACCAAGTAGTTGGCCTTCACCTTGGGATCAGCGGGGGTTGGATGGTCGTGGATTTGGCACAGCATGGTAGTAGAGCCTTACAGGAATGCATGTGTGAAATATTAAGCATTTTAGATGAAGGAAATAGAAGTTATAATAATATTTATCTGATGTTAAATTTACGGACGCACGGACGCACACACGCACGGACGGACGGATGGACAACCTAACTCCAGTATATCCCCCCCACCCCAAAAATAAACTCGTTGAGGGGGGTATAAAGAACACACTTTAAGTGATATTTTCTATATAGAAAAGTAAGTGAGTGTGTTATATAGAAATAAATATTACCTTTCTTCATAACACATTTATATACAACAACACACACACTTTTCAATATAACACAGTTTTACACTTAAATATTTTAACTAGATTGGTCAGTAAGCGAGGCTTACGGAATACCCCCGTGTGGGCCCAGGTACCACTAAAATATGTAACAAATTCCAAGTGTGTGGGCTTGTGACCTTGACTCTGGGCTTAGCGGGAGCGGCATGAACGTGAATTTGTCACAGGCTGGTACGGGTCCATTGGAGCAATGCGTGTGTGAAACGTGAAGCAGATCTGAGCAAGGAAATATAAGTTATAACCGATTTCTCTGAAGTTAAGTTTTGTAAAGAGACTAAGTATGTGACCTTGACCTCGACATCAGCGGGAATTTGTCACAGCATGATAGTAGAGCCTTAGAGGAATGCATGCATGCAATTAAGAATTTTCGATGAAAGAAATAGAAGTTATAATATATTTCTCTGATGTTACGTTTGTAAAGAGACTAAGTATGTGAACTTGACCTTGGGATCAGCGGGGATTAGACGGTCGTAGATTTGTCACAGCATGATAGTACAACCTTATAGGAATGCACAAGTGAAATATTAAGAATTTTCAATGCAGGCAATAGAAGTTATAACTTATTTCTCTAATGTTAAGTTTTGTAAAGAGACTAAGTATTTGCCATTGACCTTGGGATCAGCGGGGGTTGGACGGTCGTGGATTTGGCAGAGCATGGTAGTAGAGCCTTACGGGAATGCATGTGTGAACTATTAAGCATTTTAGATTTAGGAAATAGAAGTTATAACAATATTTCTCTGATATTAAGTTTTGTAAAGAGACTAAGTATTTGAACTTCAACTTGGGATCAGCGGGGGTTGGACGGTCGTGGATTTGGCACAGCATGGTAGTAGAGCCTTACAGGAATGCATGTGTGATATATTAAGCATTTTAGATGAAGGAAATAGAAGTTATAACATATTTCTCTGATGTTAAGTTTAGTAAAGAGACTAAGTATTTGACCTTCACCTTGGGATCAGCGGGGGTTGGACGGTCGTGGAATTGGCACAGCATGGTAGTAGAGCCTTACAGGAATGCATGTGTGAAATATTAAGCATTTTAGATGAAGGAAATAGAAGTTATAACAATATTTCTCTGATGTTAAGTTTTGTAAAGAGACGAAGTATTTGACCTTCGCCTTGGGATCAGCGGGGATTGAACGGTCGTGGATTTGGCACAGCATGGTAGTAGAGCCTTAAGGAATGCATGTGTGAAATATTAAGAATTTTAGATGAAGGAAATAGAAGTTATAACAATATTTCTCTGATGTTAAGTTTACGGACGGACGGACGGACGGACGGACAACCTGACTCCAGTATACCCCCCACAACTCGTTGCATGGGATATAATAAAGAACACTTACCTGTCAATATAACAAAGAACACTTACACGTACCTGTCAATATAACAAAGAACACTTACCTGTCGATATAACAAAGAACACTTACCTGTCCATATGACAAAGAACACTTACCTGTCCATATGACAAAGAACACTTACCTTTCGATATAACAAAGAACAGCAGGCTATCCTCATTTTCATTCCGAGACGCTGCACGCCAAAGAAGTATGGATGATGTGACACGGCAAGCATGATTCCACATAGACTAACACCCATGGCATACAGGTATGCGTCTGTCTGTGTAACTGAGGAGTTTGGGGTGAAGTAACGGATCAATCTGCCAAGTAGTAGAGGCTGGGCCACCTTGGTTGCTTCCTAGACACACAAAATACATGGATGGACGTATAAGTGTCTGCAGATTATGACCCTGCATGGTGCAATAATGTTCGTCTTGACATTTTTTAAGCCATCAGATAGAGATTCATGTCAAAATTCCCAAAACACTATATTCTTTTTTTCTGCATGAAAGTATACATTATAACCACTCATTGTAACTGTCATGTCAAAAAGTTATACTCCGGTGTAGAAATAATGAAAATAATATTTTGCTATCTGACAGTAAAATGGGAAATCGCCAGCATACAGTACAGCTTAGACGGCAAGAGCAAATGTTGTTTTCAGCTGGCGGAATTCCGTTTTTATTCGGCACGAATGTCCGTCACGAATGAAAACGGACAGAGATTGACGAAAACGGACAAAGACGGACTACTTACATGCCTGGGGCAAAGTACTCATGCAGCTCAGCAGGCGGTCTTACGCGCCCGATAGTTTAATGTTCGTGGCGATCCGTGCCGACTGGAGAATATTCGAGAGGATACCTGTTGTCTAAAGTGGATTTATCTTTTACATCTGTATCGTAACATCGGCCTATACACATGCATCACGTCACGTTTATATATACATATATATGTATAATATTATAGTTTTCCGATCGAAATTTCAGACATCGTAAATACGGTATAATTATCCATTGCCAACAGATCGGTAAATGGAAAGTGCGGTAAATGGAAAGTGTGAGTATTACTTTAGAGGTAATTAGAAATCGTATCGGTCCCGTTATTATTCGTTGATTTTTATCAACAACAAAACATGATAATCGTCTCGCGTTTTCGCGATCTCGCCTTCAGCTTTTTAAAATACGTTTTGCTCTAACCCGATTTTTCTGTCTGTAACTTTGGGTGACTATCTCGGCGTTACAGCAGAAAATTCGGGTTTGTTTTGCTCATGCATGTGTCGAAAGCATGCATAGTAGTTAGGGGCAACTCTATAGATCTAGGTCACGCTATATGTTTAATCATTTCCGCCATCTTGTTTTGAGGAGTCAATTTTTCGTGTAGGTATACTAGGAAATTTTCCCGCCCTCTCTATAGGGTAGTGGGTTTTACTATATGTTTAATCATTTCCGCCATCTTGGATTATGAGGAGTCAATTTATGAGGTTCTATAGCGATAAACCGTAACCCTCAGGTATTAGCGTAGGTACACAAGCACTTTTACTATCCAATATTATAATGTGCTATCAAAACTGGTAGCTCACAAGGGTATTCAGTTGTTATGTAGATTATATAAATGTCACATGGTCATTCAGGTAGTACAATTAAATGTACATGTATCATAATTTCAGACGCAAACGTGCTTATACTCAGTCACGGTAGAGTTATTGGTGCGATATGCTATTCAATGTATATAATAATAAAGACAGTGTGGCTTTCTAGTTTGTATATTTATTATGTACATTACATATATATTTAGCACAATACAATCGGACAAAATAATATACAAGTTATGTACATTGGCTTAACCTAGTTCAGGTTAGTGGTCAACAAAGTAGCCTAATACCCATAGGGATAAGATACATACGTCTTCAATTGAATAACACGTTTGTCAAAGACTAACTTGTAGTCCTTCCTCTCACTCTTAGTGACTATCTGTGCAGTATCTCTTACTCTAGAGATTTTATGGGCATCCACCACCGATACCGTCGCATCGCGGCGCTTTGTGACAAAGTTCGTTAGAACATCAAAATTCACATTTACATGTAATTTGTTTTTGCAGTTAAGAGTAATGCCTCTTATTTTACAAGGCGTAATATTTCCATCTTTGGCCGGTTTTTGTAATCGATAGGCTTAATCTTTGGGGGCCCCACTGACAAAGGTCAGGATGCGGTTCTTTGGAACTTCATCTGTCAGGTCACCTAGAAAATCACCTAGGGATGGTTTCAGTTCACCATGTTTTGTGGTGAATATGACAGAGTCTGTGTCTGCGTATAATGCCCTGGACCCTAATTGTTCTAGATACGAATACAACTTCAATCTAGCTTGAGCAGTGGTATATGCTGCAATGACGACATTGGTTTTGGGGTTCGAGTCCACAAAGTTCTCTTTATATCTCCATCTCATTTCAACGAAGTGGTCGGAAACGTAGTTTACACAGGTCACTTCTTCTTTGTCCGACGTTAACTTGTCGAAATAAACTAATGGATCGTCTACCATGTCTACCTTTGCCATATTGGATCGTTGCCCAAATTTGCCCCAGAAGGAGTTTAGCATAAGCTTTGCCAACGCCCTCAGACCGGGATTCGTTTTTATTTTATTATACTTTAAACGTATACCCTCCTTCTGATGATAAAGTTCAATGTATTTATGTCGGTCATCGTCAGTCTTACACCAACCAGGCCATCGCTGGCTTCCTGTTTTATTTTCAGGAATGTGTTCACGTACTCAGTAAATAGTCCTCCTGTCTTTGTCAATGGATCGTATCGTGAAAAAGAACTTTCGGTGGAATAACTTTGCATTTTATGAGACCCTTATATTTGTCCAAATTGATAAAGTTTTCTGTAATTATTTGTGGATGGCCTACTGGAATTTTCCCCGTTGTATTGACCCATGGATAGAGCGATGTCACGTCATAATAATTGATGTTTTCATCCACAGAAGCCTCTTTGTACAGCGTGTAAGCTTCTGTTCGTCCGCTCTAAAGGTGTAACCAATTCCAACTTGTCAATATCCGACTTCATAGCGGAATTTTCATGACACTGTTTATCAAAGTCATCCTCCCAAATACATTTATATGCGTATCCTAGGTCTTCTAGGTACTTTCTTTTATCTAAGGTCCTGTCATACAGGTCACCCATTGTCATTTGCGCCACGGGATTAATAGTAGAACGTGAATATTTAGTTGGGTTTCCATGCCAGAAATCACCATGAAATTCTAAAACTACTTTCTTCCCTTTATGTGTTTCGTAGTAACCATCCAAGAGATAAGGGCCTATACATTTCTCACCACCATTTTTAGCATGTTGTATGTCAAGACCCTCACTATATGAAATGTATTTCAGCCACTGTATAGCTTTTCTGGACTGCTTTTGTTCTGGATTGTAACCATGATGAGGGATCAGCGCAATGGTTTCGGCTTGCAGAAAGTTGGTTCGAAACACCAAATTACACGCGGAAGCGATAGTAATGCAATGTGCAAACGGGTCAATGTTTGTGATATCCATAAAATCTTCACGAAACTGTAAAGAGCAACGTCTCAAAATGTCCACATCTGATCTACAATACTCTAGTAATTCTTTTTGAAAGTCAAAATAGTCATGTTTGTGGGCATTGTGCCAATGTAGGAATGCGTCCCTATTTTCAAGCTTCATGCCGTCTGGGGTGTAATAATGAATGTCAGGGAGTCTATCTTGTACCACATGCTGGTTTTCCTTACAGTTAAATACATGAGGAAAATATCCTTTTTTAAGTTCAGAGAAACCAAACATTGCTGGAAGTAATTAATAGAGTCTATCATTTTGATTTTGCATGATGGTACGGTGAGACTCATGATTTTAGCACCATTGGGTACGACTGTGGGAAGGATAGCATTTTTGTAGAGATGCTGCAAGATAGGAAATGAATCATACCCTTTGAAATTATGGCATAACACAGTTGAGTAATAATTTTCCTCCGAAAAAAGCCACTCACAAAAATCATTCAATGTGCTTTCACCCTTGAAGATATGTTCTCGTTTACCACAGTTTTCACATTCCTCGTTGTCGTCCATACATACAGTGCACACTTTCTGAGCCACACATAAATTTGGTTTATGCTCGTAGCTACCGCAGCTAGACTTTAGGCAATGTTGACACTTTCCATAAACGTCTGGAGTGTACCCTTTTGTACATTGAATCAGGTCATCTTGAGTACATTCAAAGTCAAAGAAAATGAATGTTTTTGAGTTCTCGATCTCGTCTACAAGCTCCTCTTCAAGGGACATGGGTTCAACTTCAATTGTGTTGTCCTCTGGCATCATGTAGCAACGGTGACTCTCTTCAAAGAAGTATTTGCATACAGAGCAAAATATTTGTCCACACTTGACAAATTTGTGTTTCTTGACAAATTTCTTGTTTACAGTTTTCCCACAGTTAATGCACCTGTAGATTGCTTTGCACGTACAGTTTCCTTTAGGCGTCATAAGTTTATGGAGATCAAAACATTGATGACCTCGAAAAAATCGATTGCAAGCGTCGCATTCAATCCATGCTTCTTCACACACTTCATGTACTTTTCGGCAGTTATGACACACATTGTTGCATATGTGTTTTTCAGTATGATCATAACCTGTTGCATTGAGTACAAAAATAGTTTTTGGTCAGGAATGCAGCCATGGAAGTGATGACATCATAATGGTTGTCATGGTAGTACATATATAGCTTATTGTCCGCCTCAGGCCCTGCGTAGATGATGGAATTGAAATGTTCCTTGGACACGACGTTTATTTGATAATCAACTGACACATTTTGGAACTTTTTTATGTCTTCAATCCCACATTCTCCAGGAACAACACAGGCTGCTTCGTGAAGTTGTCTAGCTAACTGCTCTTGTAAACCTTTACCGCTACGTATACTGTTCCACTTCTCATGTCCATCTAGTTTAGCTTTCGCTGTCACGATAGCTCTGGCGCAACACAAGTCATCGTCATTCTGAATGCGAATGATACACTTTTTATCATTCAGCAATTTGTCTGTGTTCACGAATTTGCATCTTTTCCGTGCACCGCCGTTTGGCATGTCCACCAGAGTCATCTCGAAAATGAGAGATTCATCGATCTCAAAATCATCGTTAGACTGAAGAACACGCTCGATTTCAGCCATAAATCGGTCAACCATGAGTTCTGGTGTCCTTACAAATGGTATCACAATCGGATAATCCAAGGAAGGGCTTTGCACTGTCATCCGCACTAAGTCTTCAGGTTTTGCTCCCTTAGTCAGATCCTCAATTATGGTCGCAAACATTCTCCTCAGGGCAGATAACACATCCTATGTTACCTCTATGTGTTTGAACAATACCTTGTATGTAGAGCCAGTAGTTCTAAACTTAGGTATGCGTTGTTCTTTGATCTTGGTGATGTCGTAGAATTTATGAGGATCGTCATCTTTCTTAAGTCTTTTAGCTACCTGAATGTCTTCGTCTAGTGCAATGGGTTTTTTCGCTCCATCACCAATTTGATGTTTCTCGAGCAAGTGGTGTTGTAGATTGTCAATTCGACTGAAAGCTCTGCCGCATTCAGTGCATTGCCGGCTGTTCACATTGCTATGTGTTTCCAGATGTCTATACAAATTGGTCTTTCTAGTGAAAAGGGCACTGCATATATCGCATCGAAAACGCTTCCAGTGATTTGCAGCTGGCTGGTGCTGAAGAAGCTGACTCTTCTTTTCCACGACAAAGGCGCATTCTGGGCAATTGAAAACCATGTTGGCTGTCTGGAAGTATAATGACAAACTATAGTAAATCTCTCCTTCTTATGGACAATTGAAACACGTACTATGATGTGATTGGTCAATTTGTTACGCAATTTGATTGGCTGATACGAATGAGAACTCAAATTGTATTGGTTGATTGTATTGTGTCTAGCCAGATGAACCGACCGACCGGAACCGGTTTAAACTAGTTGTTGTTTAGACCAAAATGCATAAGAAGGGGGGTGCTCGTATGTAAAATCCATTTAATCATGGAGTGTCAAAAGTGCAACATCAATTTTAGTAGTAGATTCAACATGAATCGTCATTTAACTAATAAACACTGGGAAATTACAGGAAGAGGCGTAACACACAGAAAACATGTAGCTCCGGGAGAAATGGGAGCTCCGAGAGCTCCGGAGAAATGGGAGCTCAGAGAGCTCCGGGAGAAATGGGAGCTCCGAGAGCTCCGGGAGAAATGGGAGCTCCGAGAGCTCCGGAAGATATGAGACAGCCAGAAGCTCAGACGAATCAGGAATTGATGTCAGCACCTTCGAATACTATACAAAGCACGTTCTGGTGCTTCTGTTAGTACGGCTTTTCGAGATATATTTGCCGAAGGACGAATCGCGAGACGACTATCCACTGATAAAGGTCAAGAATTCCGCGCTAAACTTGTCCAAGATCTAATGAAAAAGAACAAAATGTTGTATTTTCCTACACAAAATGAAACCAAAGCGTCCGTTGCGGAGAGAACAATCAAAACTATCAAGATGAAACTGTACCGTTATATGAACTATAAACAAACGGACATATATCTACCAGTGTTACAAGACGAAAATGAAATGGAAGTCCGAATTGCTACTTATCTATCACGTAAAGATGGGACGGTGACAATGAATAAACGTTTCCGGTTCAAAATCGGTGACTATGTCCGTATATCAAACTTACATGCGACGTTTACCATAGCTTACGATCAGACATACAGCGGGGAAATATTCAAAATATTTCGGCGATATTTCCGGGGACAGATACCAGTGTACCGCTTGAAAGACATGGCAGATGAAGATATTACTGGAACGTTCTATGAAAGCGAAATTCAAAAGATTTCTGTGAATCAGGACCAAATGTGGAAAGTGGAAACTATTATTAAAGCGAGAGACAAAGGAAGAAACAAACAATATTTCGTGAAATGGTTACATTTTCCTAAGAAATTCAATTCATGGATAAACGCATCTGACATACAAGATGTATAACATTAGTGTACTGACTATATTCGTAACACTATTTGCTATAAAGTTCTAGTATTCACATATAAATCAATTTGAGAATGACTACCCGATGAAAATGGAATATTAACACATTGTAAGATAAGAGGCCTCACGCTGAATCATAAAAACAGTCTACAGATAAACTATTACGTGATCAAAAATATGGTGAAAACATTGTACACCGCTTCTGTGACCGTGACTGATCCTTACAAAATTACCAGGGATAGAGATATGACTAATATTCTGACCGTATCACAGAATAAAAAAACTATAGAAATGTGTTCGACAAGAGAGTGCTTCGGAAACATTACGTATCGTATCCATATGGTTATTGAAAACGAACATAATATATGTTGAGGGTGTCCATACGTTTGATTTGTATATTATAGCTCATTAATATGTGTATAGTATGTTGTTGTCATTAATATGTTATTAGTATGTAAATAAAAGTAGAATACACTCCATATATGTTTAATCCTTCCCACATGGGTGCAGGTTGGGAGAGCTGGAGACAAGTTAGCGGTGTGATTCAAACTTAGCAGAATTCCAATCATCTTGGTTCGGCTCTCGGGTACTATTCCGGCTGTCTGTACTTGAGAGTTGAATACGGTTATCATAGAACGCCTATATTCTCGTGAATAGTTACAGGCGTTCTATAATTACAATCGGTCGATGGGCCGAATGGGGTTCGCTGCGGGAAACTTCGTAAAATGAAAGTGTGCCAATACCAACAAGCTATATGTTAGTTCAATATTGAAACATGCTAACACCTGTAAACATTGATAGGTTATATTAAAATAATAATACGCATGTAATTTGCAAAAAAAATAGCTTCCCAATGAAATTTAGTTTAAATAGATTTTCCCGTATGGAGCCTCATTTAGAACGTCTGGTACATATAGAGTCACTATTTCAACCTTTTTACTAAACGCCATAGTGTCATGTGTCCAATTTATTGGACACGGGACACTTTTTTTTAATGTAATATACCAACCAATAACAAATTTACGTTTAAAAAGTCAGCTATTTGTTGTTAAATGCGATTGTATTTTCATTGTGACGTCATACTATATTTCGTGTCCTGCCAAACGCGTAATAATACAATGATTGGTCATATTGCCATTACACGTACTGGTCCAAGCCATCGTGAAATGATTGCTGTCTTCATTGTTGCTAAGCTCTAAATACGGAAATACAGATACTCATTGTGTACTCGACGATTTGTGAATGATACAGACGTACATTTCTGCAAATTTGCTAAAGTTGAGAGGACAATACGGCGACAGCCAAGACGCATCAATAATTGACCTACATTTTACATAAGTCTACTAGCTGCCAGACACGAAACATTCGTTTCAGGTAGGAATTATTTCTTTATTACTGTTGACCAATATTTGAATCGTGCTGACTTCGACAGCACTTTTAACCACAGGGCTACTAAAATAATTCCATTTGTATTCAATCTAACATGAATTCAAGTGGGTGGGGGATATTCAACATTGCCTGTGCATGTGCCGAGTCATTGGTTTTCGCAACCAATGTTGTTTCCACAATTGTTGTTTAAATAGCTAATTTCTAATTTATGGTGCATCTCGGACTCTGTGTTTGTGTGGCACCTCGATACTTGTAGATTCACTTTGAATATGTTGGTCAGTCCAACAAGTCAATTCATTATCTATTTAGGCTATGATCTGTTATCTATTGTCTATATATAATAGGCTTTTAGCCACTTAAAAAATACACTACTTTCATTCCCCCCCCCCCCCCCCGAGAGTCAAATGTGTTTATGAAAACTATAACAACAGTGATGAAATAAGTAAAAAATTGAGGTGTGCGAATCCAGGTACACTGCATTTGCACAGCGGTGACTTTTTGTTAATTCTGCGCACCTAATAATAATTTTCATGAAAATGTCCATATTCAGTCTAAATTCCCTGAACATTCAAGGCAGTTCTTAGCCGAGATAATCACGGCTAAACAGATGGCTTTTACTATTTCATCTGTCGTCTATTATCTGTATCCGCCTAGTGGAGACCCAGCCAAATTTGATCAAAATATCAGTCCATTTTGTCCTTGAATTTTGCGAATAATACGGGAATAAAATGATAACCAATGTCGGTATATTTGCATGTGTATTATTGGTTTATGAAGCTTTTTTTAACAGATCTGTTGTTGATCTATTAATTTAGTAAGCAGGACCACTAATCATTTTGACCATGTTCTGAATAACTTTTTACCAAACTATCGGAATGGGATAAAATTGTGACTTAGTATACCGTTAATCAGCTGATTTATTCCAAAATCAACATAATTTATTCTGACGTAAGCTGGGCAAAACATTACGTGAATTGTGCATTAGCCGGTGCGCAGAATTAGCCGAAATTACATTTTTTATATATAGATCAGAATGTCAGTTTTCATTGGTTTGATACATGTACAGATATGTATGTCAGTGATTCTATATTTTATGTACATCTGGTGTCCCGGTGTAATTTACTCATTAGGCAAACATTGTATTAGCGAACGTACCTCACCAAATCCCCAGTTAGCTATGTAAACAGAGGGTATGATGAGGTACCCGCGCAATAGGTAATGCGGTCAAATAGGTCAGTCACGATGCAGTGACTATTTTCGATCAATAACTTATGTTGTAAGCGATGGTAATGTGTATTTTCAATATATATATTATTAAAATGTATCAAATCGATACCCCTTTAAGTAATATTTGTATATTTTAAATGTATTGATGTTCTCATGAAGCGCATGAATATAAGTATTAATTAATCCAGCTTATATTGAGGCAAATCACACAGCCTTAAAACATAGTGCTGGAGTATAAACCATAGTATCGTATATTATTCATAAGTATATCACTATTAAACATTAATTACAATATGTATGCATATTATTAAAACAGTAGATGCTACCCTTGTATCGCTATATGTGATATTTATAACAAAATGTTTTTTTTTATTCGTCCGCGTACGGATTTCTGTCACGCAAAGCGCCATTTTCAGTTCATATTTTGACCTGTGCATATGAACCGGACTAAGTTTAAACAACGCTCGATTCCGTCCAATTCAAATTTCTCTGCAGAATGTTCAGACTAACTACATAAGTAATGTTGCTAAATAAAGTGCTAACGGCTGGAACATGGTCATCACTAAAAGGAAGAAACCACAGTCGTATTATTGAAAAATAAGATTTACCCGAGACCTCATGGGGGACGCCATTAATCCAGTGTAAACAATAGACCGTGTGATCCCATTCCCTGAGTAGCCGCCGCTTAGTGAAACGGTGTGCTAATCATGATATTATGTTCCCCAATAATTGGAAACGGTTTGAATTTCTCGGTAAAAACTACGAAAGTCATAAAAAATAACGATGTATATTTAACATTGGATACGCGTAAATGTATTACTCTCTCATCTGATCGTCAGTTGTCGTCGATAGCGATTTAACGTACTGATCTGGTCTTAATTTATTGTCAACTTTCAACGCCATTTACAGAATATATGGCTAATTTTGGAAATAAATAACGGCAAATTACGATGACGTCTGCTCTAAAATATCTGTCAACTTGCGGACGTAATTTAAGGAAATCGATTATATTTTAAGGCTACATCTGTGACTAATTACGAATTTATGTATGGTCTTTGGCTACACTCGACACATTACACAGATCTAGTTGTAAATACACGTCGCTTTGTGTGGGGGAAAAAATCGATAATGCGCAATCGTGTGTGACGAGGTGTTGATCTGACCACACAGCTGTAGCCTGGAGGCAATGTTTTGAAATTGACGTGTCGTTTTGATGTGTGCCGCAACACCTCACTGTCGGAGACAACATGACAATTAACGATATACTCTCTATTATACACAGATCTATTAGACGGCTGGTTATTTAAAAAAAAGAGTAGTTCAGTACACCTTCGCCGATATTGTTTTTAGAAAATCAGTAATATTTTCCGTAAATGGTGTTGAAAAGTTGACAAAAATTCTATCACCGTATTTAGTTGTGCCGATATTGTTTTAAAAAATCAGTAATTATTTTCCGTAAATGGTGTTGAAAATTGACACAAAATATATAGCCGCATTTCTCCGATATTCGTTTAGAAAATCACCAATATTTTCTGTAAATGGTGTTGACACAAAATGCAGCGTTCACGCGGAATTCAAATAAAATAAAAAAATAATAATTTAATAAATAGACGCCGAAGGCTACTGTGTTTGCGGCCAGTGAATTCTGGTCGTGGTAGCCACATGCGCAGTTCGAACAGTGTTGTGATCAGATGGAGGACAATAATTATTTCAAATTAATAAAAAAATGTTTGCTGTCCGAAAATTAATTAATTAATTAAAAAATAGATTTTGGGACAGTAAAACATTATATGGTATAGACAGTACTTCAAACTTAAAAAAACAGTAACAAACTGTCTGTGTATATCTTACTTAACTTAAAAAAAACAGTAACAAACAGTCTGTGTATATATTACTGAAAGACAGACACTTTCATCGTTGGTAAGTTTCTATCAATTTATAGCTATTTTTATTAAAATCATAAAATTGTGAAAATATTAAAATCACAAAAATAATATATATGGAAAAAAAGAAATATACCAAGTCGAGGTTTGAACCCCCGACCCTTTCGGGAATCGGTAAGTGAATCATAGAAGTCGGCGACCTTAACCTCACGACTATTGCGCCATTTACGACGATTACATTTATACAGAAGTGCTATCAGTATTACGCAACCATTTCAACGTAATAATTATTAAATTATTTGCAACTCCATCTACAACGATACCGTTACAGAGATACGCTATTGAAACAACATGTATTAATACCCATAACATAACAAAGTAATGTATCATTATATATCACAGGAGATAGATTAAAACTATATATACTAATAAACAGAACAATCCGCTTGGCTCGTATGAAAATAGTTCGTGTGATATTGATTATCTCCCTTGCCGAAAGTAGTTCACTGATTTATTAATTCCAAATAAGACGTGTTTGCGTAATGTGACAAATCACACAATTTAGTTTGGTACATGTGGTAAAACACGGCATTCTGTTAGTTGTCAAGCTATTTTGTTTTGATTAACTTTACTGATTCATATTAAATACATGTTGTTGGGTTACCATAAATGAGAAATTCCACGACTTGCTACTAAATTTCTCTATTTCGCACTAATACAATTAGCTTACCATTTTCTTGACACTTTTCTAAATAGATGCCCCTTCAGTTGTATGTTTTATGCCGTTGAAAAGAAAAAAATGTAAATGTAAAGCTATATTTACGTCATGTAAATGTACGTAACGGAAATTACATTTCTGAGACCCCTGGTCCCTTGAAGTGGAAATGAAATTAAAAAAATGACGAGAACAATTGGCTATACTATTATAAATGTAACAACTGGACTGTCACCCAATGGAATAAACACAGTTTAATGAATTATTGGTTCTACATCGAAACTACAAAAACGACACCAATATGTACATAAAATATAGAAACACTGATGTCTCATTATTATTGAACCATGTTATTGTAATTGCCAACAATAACTCTTGCAATCTACTCCTGTACTGTCTGTAGCAGAGTTACTATTCCATTCATACATGTAGGCTTCCTCTGCATAATAGCTAATCAGATCTGATTTACACTTTAGTTGTTAATTGTGACACAATTTGTGTATTTTCCATCTGAAAAAAAATATTATAAAAGTAATACGTATGGATCACGATTTGCCTGGTTTGGCCCTCAGGTACGTTTTCATCTTTCGCTCTTTCTGTTACCTGGGAGTTGAATTGGGTTATTGCCCATTATAAAAGTAGTAAGATCATTACTGATCCTACTGCTTTTGGGAGGGGCCATGTGATTCTGGTGTGGCGAGGACCTGGCATCAGATCAGGATCATCCTGATTTCAGGGCTGAGTATATAGTTCTTTTATTGTAAATATTCATTTCAGATTTTAGGATTTTCCCCCCCATTTGTACATGTACTTGAACATACATGAAATACGTAGGCTTCCTCTACAGAATAGCTAATCAGATCTGATTTACACTTTACAAAATGTAGTTGTTAATTGTGACCTAATTTGTATATTTTCCATCTGAAAAAAAAACTATTATAAAAGTAATACAAAACTTTACGTGGGTGGTGGTCGGGAGAACGAGACGACGTAAATTAACGATAGTGGTTCCTCCATATAGGAATCACTATTTGCCTGGTCACTGATATCAGGGGCGATAACCGTGTTTCCATTAAAGGTTAATGGAAACTATATTCTGTCTGCTTAGTTTTGTTATGTGCACTATGATCGTACTTTATAATGTGTCAATAAATATATTTGTTCGGGTGACACATTTAATTGGTATAAATAATTTAAAAATGTCATTGTTCATTTGCATATCAAAATAGCCTGATACCACCGCGAGTCACTATCAGTAAAATCAATATTACTAAATGATTATATGTGTATAGTGGGCCTGCACTCGTAATTTTTAAAACTGGCGGAATACATGTACCGTAGTTACACAATTATACACTTATTTAATTCTTATAGGCAAACTGTTATGCCTACTAGATGGGACCACAGGTTTAAGTACATTGTAACGGACCGAGGTCTATAAATAAATAAACTTCAACCTGTGGATGGGACCCCAACTTTAGCTGCTACATGTAATTTGCGAACCAGATCTCTTATTCACTATTCTGCAGAGGAAGACTATGAATGGAAACGTAACTCTGCTACGGACAGTACGGTTGTAGATTTCAAGAGTTACTGTTCACAACTATGAACAATGTGGCTTACTTGCTTACCACATTTATCCAAGTGTTGTGAGTTTGATGCCCGGGTGGGATGTAGTTCTCTAAGCACTGTTTCATGTTGGAAAGTTGCGGAGTCATTTGCTGAGTATTGGGTGGAAAGTGGGTGCAAGCGATGGGTAATTTAACGATCGGGGTTCATCCTTACCGGAATTCCGACTGGAGACCTGGTTTGGCCCTCATATACGTCTTTGGCATTTTGTATGTGACAGTTGAATCTGGTTATGCCCCTTATGTGAGTATTACGATTATTCGTAATCCTATTTTAGGGGAAGGGGCCAAGTGACTTTGGTGTGGTATGGACCTGCCACCAGGTCAGGTTGTTCTATCAGGGCTGAATATATTGTTTCTCGATGTAAATATTCAGTTCTGATTTTGGAATTTTCCCCCCAATGCAGCAGGTTAAAATAGGCCGTTAAACACCAATAAACAAACAAACAAACATTTGCTGAGTAATGGTTAATACTGGTAAGAAATTCAATAAAAGGCTAACCATGTACATAATAGTGTTTGATTGTTTGTTTCAGGGAAGCCGCATACAGATCTTAGCCATCTGGATTATTCGTCGAACCTCTTCAACTTCACCCTGCAGTTGAGGCAGACACCAGCATGGCTATTGAGATAGTATATGGGCGGTTTCAGAAGAAGCAGATAAGGCGGAAATTGTTTCTCATTCTGCTGTTGAAGGACAAAGGCCACCAGAAGAATCGCTGCCCGAAGACACTACTCCACCTGGTCAACAAGTTGCCAAACACTCGCGAAATGGGAACTGATCCAGTTCCTGACCTACACGAAGCAAAATATAGTGTCGCCATGACAGACTGTCATCATCTTAAGATCAGCGACATCTGAAAATATAACCCTCGAGGAAGAGCTTGAGAAAGACAAGTTCAGTTACAAAAAATTAACCATTTAACAGGAGTACCATCCATGCCAGCGGCAGTGTTTGTGTGGTTCTTAACTCTGATTTCTGCTCTAATCATCTAATCAACCTGTTGAAAGGATGTGTCAATAAGACATGTTACTTCTTGTGTTGATGGAATTGAGAATGAATCTTATTCACACAAATCTGACTTGTGCAATTTTAAGATTTGTCAATATTTTTTGAATCGGTGACTCATTCTTGTGGTGGACAGAATGACATTTGTACATTTCTGATTATGTGACACTCGAAGGACTAGATATTGAAATAGTCAGAAATATATTTACTATGCTTTTACACATATGTGGCTGTGACCTCAGGTTGAAGTAACGGACCATGGCCTATAAATACATTAAATATACCTAAGAGCATCAATAAGTGAGAGAAAAATAAGCTAAACAAAATGTATTTACTCCATGTGTGATTTATGGGAGTAAATAATTTGTTTAGCCTATTTTATTTCACTTATTGATGCTTTTAGGTATATTTAATGTATTTATAGGTATTTGTCCGTTACTTTAACCGGTGGCTGTGACTGGAGAATGTGGTTTATGGGATTTGTGACCAGTGTAGCTCCTGATCAAATAGTACACTCCTGTAGCCTGATAATGATGTGGCTTGTTAGAAGCATGATTGATATTTCATTGATGCAATGGTGAACAGTGCAGATCCTGTGCGGATATGTGTATCTACACTGGTCGCAAATCCCATAAGCCCCATTTCTCCAGTCACAGACACATATTTGAGCAAATTTAAAAATCCTACCGCCAACCTAGAGTGATTAGCATTTAAGGTATTGCATTCAATCTTTGATTCATAAATTTCTGTTTAACGTCCTCAGTCTATAAAGTCTATATTTGGTTGGTTTCACATGGTTTCAGTTATCTTCGCAATAAAGGATTTTACTTGAAACATCCAGAATAGACCAAAGACAAACTTTGTAGACTTTCGAAGGGAAACTAAAATTTACGAATTAATGATGTATTTTTGTGCTATTATCATGATTATAATTGAAATCAATGCCCAATGGTCAAACTTGTAACAAATTACATGTGTACAATAAATTTCGACTTCGAAATTTGACTTCGAATGAAATGGTGCAATTGGTTGAAATTATTGGTCATTTGCAGTGCATGATGTGACAAACAACATATTGAGGCATCATCTGTAACACAGTGCCTTCAATCATGATTCATACCCAGGCATACAAAGTTTTCGTCCATCAGTAAGATTTGCGTTAAAGGTTTTTGGGTACCCATTATATCTGCAACCGTAAATCGCATTGAGTTGAATCTTCATATACTTCTTTATCGTCATCCATATTTTTTATACTGTAGCACACCGATGTGGCTTTCCTGCACAAGGTCAAATTACTTATAAAGTTTTGAAATATTTGCATCAAACATGTCAAAGTTTTTAAGTACACAATGTCTCTGCAACCGCAAGTCGGGTTGACTTGAAACTTCATATATATACTTCTTTATGAAGTTAGAAGATCAATATTTCCTTTCTATAGCCCTGGTGGGTGCATGTGATGGGTAATTTAACAATCGCGATTCATCCTTACCGGAAATCCGACTGGAGACCTGGTTTGGCCCTCACATACGTCTTTGGCATTTTGTATGTGACAGTTGAATCTGGTTATATCTCTTGTGTGAGTATTACGATTATTCGTAATCCTTTTTTAGGGAAAGGGGCAAGTGACTTTGGTGTGGTATGGACCTGGCATCAGGTCAGGTTATTCTAATTTCAGGGCTGACTATATTTTTCTCGATGAAATTATTCCGTTCTGATTTTGGGATTTTCCCCCCAATGCAGCAGGTTAATACAGGATCGAACCCGTTTGCCCGGCCTTATATCACCTGAGCTGTTGATAGGCCGTTAAACACCAATAAACAAACAAACAACTTTGGCATTTGGTATCCGACAGTTATATCCTTTATGTGAGTATTAGACCATAGCTGTTGATAGGCCGTTAAACACCATTAAACAAACATTATATAGCCCACTCATACGGCTTTCATGCACACAGTGAAGGTGAAATTACTTTGAAACTTGCGTTAAATGTTTTGAAATATATGCGTTAAAGTTTTAAGTAAACAATTTATCTGCAACCGTAAGTCAGATTGAATTGAAACTTCATATATTTGTCTATCAACAATCAACATCCATATTTTCATTTTATAGCCCACGCATGTGACTTTCATGCCCACGGTCAAGGTCAAATTGTGTTAAATGTTTTGAAATATTTGCATTAAAGTTTTAAGTACACAATTTATCTGCAACCGTATGTTGGATCGACTGGAAATGTCACATACTTCTTTATCAACAGCCATATTTTCATTCTATATCTCACCTAAGCGGCTTTCATGCCAAAGGTCAAGGCCAAATGACTTTGCTACGGCCGAGGGTATGTGTGAGACCCCGCTCACTTGCTCTAGTCCTTAAAAGCAAGAATAACATATCTTACCATACTGATTTCTTTTGTTTTTTTCGGATACATGTACTGATTTTGTGTCCCGAGCATAACTGGAATTCCTTTTTTGTATATTTTATCACAACTCTTGCCTCACTAATATTCCAGTGTTCTCCCTTTTTTGTTTTTTTTCAACGCATTGATTTTGTATCTGGCACATGGCGATATTTCAAATTTGACCTAATATGGTCCTGATATATATCAAATCGAAGGTATCGTGGGTATTGTCAAAATCGGATGATACATCATACAAGATGGCCGCCGACAGGTCATCCTTTAATTATAGATTTCGTCTTCTTCTCATGTACCGTTTGGCCGACGCTGGTCAGACTTCACAGTTGTGGTGCGTGGGTGAAGCATTTTCATATTTGGTTAAAATGGAGGTTGATTTCGCATAATCCAAGATGGCCGTCGTAGAAAATTTGGTAAAATTCTTAAAAAAATCATATCAACCATGTTAATTTTACATTATTATTATTTTTACATCAAGCGTGAATTGCCACTTTGATATCAAGGGCGATAACATTGACTCTTTAAAATGTTAATGGAAACAACTATTTATTCTCTCTATTTATCTTTTGATGTGCAATGATCATATTTTGTAACAAGTCAATACAAATATTTATTCAGGTGACACATTTAGTTGATATAAATAATTTAAAAATGACCTGCCTTATTTACAGTCAAAATAGCACGATGATACAACCTATCAGTAAACCTAAGATTACTAAGTGAATATTTCTGTGTAGCGGGCACTCGTATTTTTTAAAACTGTTGGAATAGTTACACAATTATACTTATTTAATATTTAATTCCTATAAAGAAAACTTTGTGCCAAACAGATGGGACCCCAATTCAAATCGTGATTTGCAACTTTGCTGAAGGATGTCTGGCTCCCAGTCATTAAGTGCAAAGGCACGACACTTGTCTTATCAGCTCATTCACAAACACCACCGTGACATCATACAAAACACTTGTCACATGGATTCACCAGTGGGTGTACAGTACAAAGTCCAGTGACATGGTGTGTAATTGCATCCCGTAACATCTGGTCAGGTGTGTATTTTTTTAATTTAACCTACGTTTTCTGGGGGAAATAACTACCTGTATAATATATGTGAAAATCACTACAATGGAAGAAATTGAATGTATGTTCTCGCACCACCTTCCAAACTCCATTCACAATTCACACCCCCTCTGCATGAATCTGGATACTCCACTGCAGTGCAAAGTCGCAGAACAATTTTTGACATACAGCCGTTTGAATGTGTACTTGTGTGTGTGTAATATTTCTCAGACTTTTTCAAGGCAATAATTTTTTCTGTTTCGATGTAATGTATGACCTGTCGTGAATTTCACTCACAAGTTCATATTGGTGCTTGTAGGAGTATTTGATATCCAGTATACATTTTCTATGGCTTTCACATTCTGTAAAACCGTCTGGAGTTTCGACAATGAAATGGAGAAATGGCAAACATTTTCATGTGTCTGAATGTGGATTATTTCTGGCACTCATATCTTTGGCTTATAACGTCGTTCAGATTGTACTGCGTCAATTTTATCGAATTTAAGATTGCATATTTCATGACTTTCTTCAAAACGCCAGTTTTAGAAGTTGATGGTTTTAGGATTTTTATATCATGCACTGCAGTGCCGGTGATAAGTCGCTAGGTGGCGTTGCCAAGTCGGACTGTTGTACTGTGCGGACTCACCGAAACAAACCGCCAGTGGACGTGTTACACTATGTTTGCAATGTAATCTCCCTGGGTAAGTTTATAGATCGCGGCTCAGTCAGCGTGCGACTAGATGTCGTTTTTTTTTGTTAGGGGAAAGTACTAAAATTGGGAAAATTGGGCCCGCGCAATATTTAAAATTGCGCCATGTCAATTAAAGGTGGTGCAAGATGTTGAATGTAATATCTTTATAATGGAAAGACAGTTTAATGAAACATAACGCAGTAAATGCTTAACAGGTTGCCAATTAATATCCCCTCGCCGATAGGCAAGAGCTGGTATATAGTTAGTCCATGTACTGCGTACGTATGTACGTACGCTAGTAACACCTTTCATTTTTCAATAACTTATGAACTGCTTCCACGATTTTGATATTATTTGACCATAATGTGTGTCTATGGATGGAGCATGGCTTAGCATATGAGTAGACTCATATGACCCACGTTCGACCGCCCAAGGTCACGGAGTACTTTTTTATTATCAAGGCTGCCAGCGAGGTGATTAGCTTCGTTTAATGATGTCAGTGCGAGGGGATTAGCTTCGTTTAATGATGCCAGTTCTTGCATTATGGTATAGTTTGCTTTAATCTAACAATTTTCTGGCTTTGACGAAGAATTACCATGGATGTGAATAAAAATCTAAAGAACGTGAATGTATGGTGTGATACATATCATCGAACTGGTATGTCACTTCTATGGTGTGATACATATCATCGAAATCCGTCCGTTTGCTTGGAAAAGTTTCAAGAAAATTTACTGTAAAAATGACGTCACAGAATACGTCACGTCGGAAAAGCAGGTTCGGAAACCACTGATCCCATACCCTGATATCTATAACTTTACATGCTACTTGCAAACATGTAGTTGGCCTCAATAATAATAACATACACTCAAAGCGTTCTTTCATAACATGATCATTCATGTTATAATTGTTCTTGTATCCTATTATAAACGTAGCAAGAATAGCAATAAACCTATTAATTTTAGAGGATGGGGCTAAGTGATTATTGTGTGGGTAGGACCTGGTACCAGATCAGATCATTTTAATTTCAAGACTGAATATGTATAGTATGAATGAAAGCATTCAGTTATAATGTTATGATCCAACCCCCTACACATTTGCACGTGATGGAATCGAACCTGTTGATCCCGCCAAAAAGTGACCTTATTTCTTGCTGTGCCGTTAAACACTAAGAAACAAACAAAATCCATCCTACTATCAGGATGCACACCAATCCATCCATAAGCGAAATGACTGGTTACATGTATATCAAGTTAATCATTTGTATATGTAATACATACACGAGTACTTATAGTATGCATATTTACGTTCGCTATATGACCATAAAAATGACAAGTCTTACCATGAGACGGTACACACAATACAAGCTACATGCATAAATATAGCATTGCCAAATGCTCGACAACCTCTATAGTTTAATAAAACAATAAGTGCGCCTTATAGCAAAGCCACGTACATGTTAACCCTGTGACACGGGCTAAATCAAGAAACATGTAATAAAATGTCCAGTCACATATACAAATTAGGAACGCGTATGGGCAGATGTTTAATGCTAAATACAAATACGTTTCTAGCCAATAACGCGAACATTAACCCATTGTGATATTTTTTTTAAAATACCCCGGCATCAACGGTATCGATCCGTGTATTGAATACAGGTTTGCGCAGGTAGAAATTGTCGTCTGCTATTAATGGGTATAATACGGGTGAACGCCCTTATCGGTTTTTTTACTGCACCGACCGATTTACTATATACATATAGTAATTAAGTGTTCTATAGCGCATTTTGTTTGTAAATCTTACCTGCTTAATATGTAGTCTACGGCAATGCGTTAAATGCTATATCGGCGAAGTCTCTATCAAGAATGATTTAATATCGGGAAAAGTACTGTATTTATAGCTATTAGGTCGTCAGCGAAAGTCCAATAGGCCCGCTTATCGCATAGCGACACTGGTAATGATATAACAAGTGAACGATGTCTGGTCCACTAAATACACTAACTGTAAGAATGCAGTCCAGCATAGCCGATTTTATACTAATCTACAATGTCGATTATGTATACCTATGTGAACAGTTATTGGTATTTGTTGTCTATACACCGCCTTTACTATTCCCCAATATTGTAGTAAGTGTGACACGTGCCCAGATCACGGATATACGTGATATGGTCGGATGACAAACTCGCTGCGAAAGTGATACACGTTCTTTCATATGGACTTATTAGCTTTACCCACGGCCGCGTCACATACAATTCGATATTCTGTTTAGTTCTATCATGCACATTGTTGGAAGTATATGTTATATATCATGTTTGCTCGTGAAATGTACGTCTGCAGAAATAGTGACTGCCTTTGTATAATAGTTATGTGCACAAAAGTATTATTATATTACCATGTCATAAACATAACAGTCTCCTAGATATTTCGTTTCTGTCTAGGCTTCTGTAGATGATACGCATTTACAGTGTATATTAACATAGCTACGAACGCGTGAATATAACAGTCTCCTAGATATTTCGTTTCGATCTAGGCTTCTGTTGATAACACTGTTGAGCATTTACAGTACGTATCTCTGTGCGCAGACATGTTTGTAACCATGTACGTCACATTCAGTACGTCACATTCAGTACGTTATACATTTGTAATATAATCCACTCGGCGTACCTACACCACTATTTTTGTCGATAATCCGCATCGCAAGTAATTCTCTGCAATTACCTATACTTACTAGGAATATGATGGATTTGGCTTTCCCCAGAAACATATATACACTGCGCATATTCATGTTTAATACGGACATGCAATAGTAATATATTTCGTGCATTTGAATACTATACGGTATTTACATATTTGAAAAACCACTATATTGTACTGTAGCAGATACCGCCATGCATATATACTCTGTTTTATTTCCCCATGTTGCATGTTATTCACTGTAATGGGATGTAAATAAAGATATGTTGAGTTGAGTTGAGTTGAGTAAGCGTGTTTCAACAGATCGCTGTAACATGTCTCGACATGTTAATTTAACAGAGGCATATCGGGAATACGGTATCGATCTCAACACTCGCTCAATAGTGTGCATTGGTTTATGGTCTATTATATGCATATTTATTAAGCATTAAAGCTAAATACAAATATGTTTCTAGCCAATAATGCGAATATTAACCCATTGTGATATTTTTAAAATACCTCGGCATCAACGGAATCGATCCGTGTATTGAATACAGGTTTGCGCAGGTAGAAATTGTCGTCTGCTATTAACGGGTATAATACATGTGCGGCATTTAAACCATAAAGCCTTTCGATATGATTTCTCCAATGACTCTTCAAAACAAGATGGCGGAAATGATTAAACATATAGCGTAACCTAGATCTATAGAGCTGCCCCTAACTACTATGCATGTTCAAATTGCGCTTTGCGCATGCGTATGGGTAGACTGTACTTCCAATACGCATGCGAGATCGCGAAGCAAAAACGCGAGACAGCGCGGCGAGGTTGCGAAAATGCGAGATTGAATATGATAGAATCTCGCGTTTTCGCGATCTCAACCTATGCGAGAAATCGCGAAAACGCGAGTTTGTCACATGTCCCTAACAGGACACTATACATATTGTCTTAGGAGACGATTATCATGTGCTGCCAAAACATTTTGTTATTAAGAAATAGAACAAATGTGGACAACAAAAAACATAATTTGACAAAACATGATAATCGTCTTAGGAGACGATTCTAATGTACTGCCAATACATCTTTATTGGAGAAAAAAAACATATTTCGATACATTATTGGTTACTGCATCGCATCGTCGATATATAAACAAGATCGCGAAAACGTGAGACCAAATCGCGAGACGAAAACGTGATATTCTATTGTATTCAATATCGCGTTTTCGCGACTGCAATGTCTGCATTTTTGCCTCGGCTTTTTCACGATGTGACCAGGATACCCTATTTTGTCAAAACTACGAACGCGATACCTTTCATCGATACATGTACTATGATATAATATTGTACTATCGCTATCGTCATCGTGATATCGCCTTCAGGATGGGCATGCACGATGACGATAGGATGACTATAGTACACAGCTCGTGCGCAATGGTATGTGCATGCGGATGTGATAAATAAGTTAGATCACGTTTGTCCGCATATAGAGTGATATTCCGCTCGTGATATCGCGTCATCGTGGCTTCGTGGTATGGCCATATCGTAGTATCGTAGAGAACCATTGGAGCAATGCGTGTGTGAAATGTGAAGCAGATCCGAGCAAGGAAACAGAAATGATAAGCCATTTACTCGAGCGTTAAGGTTTCGGGACGTACGTACGTACGTACGGACGCCGGTAACACTATATGCCCCCCTCACCATTCGGTGGCGGCGCATAATAAGCCATTACCCGAGCGTTAAGGTTTCAAACGCACCAAGTATGTGACCTTGACCCTGGGCTTGGCGGGGGCGGGACGAAAGTGGATTTGTCACAGAGCGGTAGACGACCATTGGAGCAATGCGTGTGCGAAATGTGAAGCAGATATGAGCAAGGAAACAGAAATTATAAGCCATTTACCCGAGCGTTAAGGTTTCAAACGCACCAAGTCTGTGACCTTCACCCTGGGCTTAGCGGGGGCGGGATGAATGTGAATTTGTCACAGGGCGGTAGAGGACCATTGGAGCAATGCGTGTGTGAAATGTGAAGCAGATCCGAGCAAGCAAACAGAACTTATAAGCCATTTACCCAAGCGTTAAGGTTTCGAACGCACCAAGTATGTGACCTTGACACTGGGCTTAGCGGGGTTGGGACGAATGTGGATTTGTCACAGGGTGGCAGAGGAGGACCATTGGAGCAATGCGTGTGTGAAATGTGAAGCAGATGCGAGCAAGGAAACAGCAATTATATGCCATTTACCCGAGCGTTAAGTACGTACGTACGTACTGACGCCGGTAACACTATATACCCCTCACCATTCGGTGGCGGGGCATAACTATCAAGGCGTTTCATGAATGGAAACAGATATTATAAGACATTTACCCCAACGTTAAGCTTATGAATGTGCTAAGTTTGTGACCTTGACCTTGGGGTAAGGGATGGGCGGTGGGTCATGGATTTGCAATAGCACGATAGAGTATCATCAGATGAATCCATGTATGAAATATGAAGGTGTTCCCTGTAAATAAACAGAAGTCACACAACATTTACCCCAACGTTAAGTTTATGAACATGCTAAGATTGTGACCTTGACCTTAGGGTAAGGGTTGGGTGGTGGATCGTGGATTTGCTACAGCATGATAGAGGGTCAGCAGATGAATGCATGTATGAAATATGAAGGCATTCCTTATAAATAAACAGAAGTTACACAATATTTACCCCAACGTTAAGTTTATGAACATGCTAAGTTTGTGACCTTGACCTTGGGGTAAGGCTTGGGTGGTGGGTCATGGATTTTCTACAGCATGATAGAGGGTTATCTGAGGAATGCATGTATGAAATATCAAGGCGTTCCATGAAAGGAAACAGATGTTATAAGAAATGTACCCCAACGTTAAGTTTATGAATGTGCTAAGTTTGTGACCTTGATCTTGGGGTAAGGGTTGGGTGGTGAGTCATGGATTTGATACAGCATGATATAGGGTCATCTGAGGAATGCATGCATGAAATAACAAGGTGTTCCATGAAAGGAAACAGAAGTTATAAGACATTTACCCAACGTTAAGTTTGTGGACGCCGACGCCGACGACGCCGGGTGTGTGCCATAAGCTCTTATGCACTTTGTAAAAGATATGAAAATTACTTGCAAAAAGTGCAGATGCTGATGAGATGGCTCGTCACGAGCCGGCTCATTTGGATCTACACTGTTTGCAAACACGGCAAAAGAGGTGTGTAGTGTTGAAAGAGTTAGGGATTAGTTGTAGACTAGGAGTTAGAACAACTGACTTCAAATCCGGCGGTTGTGGCTCAAACCTCGCCTTAGGCATCAAAATACTTCCATAGTATTTCCATCCCACTGGTCTGTCGGATGATGAATAAAACAAGAATTCCGCCACGGAAGTGGTATCGTGCCTGCAGAGGCATTTGATCGTGATCGTGAAAAAAAACAATAACTTTAACGCATTTGCCTTACAAAAAAAAACGGACGACCCGGACGACCCGGACGACCCGGACGACGCAGACGACGACGCGGACGACGGAAAAAGCGCTGACTATAGTCGCGCCTCTGCTAAAGCAGGCGCGACAAAAACAGTGGTCCCATCTCTAAATGACCGTAGCTGTAGCTGGCACGTTAAACCCATTCACATTCATTTTTGAAAGAGATAACATGGAAGTTACTGAGGGGTGAAAGGTGTACTTACCTCGAGAAATAGAATAATTCCAAACATCATGTACTCTAATCCAAACATGCGAAATAACGCTTTGACAAGGCTATGTTTCCCACGTCCATTTTTACTTTTGTCTAACTCCTTTTTCCATTCCCTGAAAGGTCATCATGAGTCAAATGTCAGAATTTTCCAACGATCAACATAATTATGTCAACAGTCACACTATTCTAAACATCAGAAATGGAGAAATGGGGCTTATGGGATTCAGGACCAGTGTAGCTCCAGATCAATTAAGACACTCCTGTAACCTGATAATGATCTATATTGCACGACAGCGTTTCACTGGCAGAATGGCAAACAGTGCAGATCCGCACAGGCTGACCCGGATCTACACTGGTCGCAAAACCCCCCATTTCTCCAGTCACATAAATTGATTTTGAAAGTGCAATAGTTGCAGGGGCCAGTGACACCAGTTTGCAACACTTGTAAATTAGATACCAGGGCTCCAGATAAAGAATTAGTAATTGAGTATTGTCACTCCATCATTTCTGAAGCAATTGGGTATTTCAAAATTTTAATTGGGTAAAATAAAATCATACTATTGCTTACACATCTCCTTGGAAACAATTGTAATGAAATACCAAGATATGTTTTGATGGAAAATAAGAAAAATATGCTATATTTGTGGTCCGTTTATTGCTTTCTGCAGCAGGATAAAGGTACCACCAATTTTGTATTGCTTTTTCATACTCGCTACTTATGATTTCAATTGGGTTTTTGGCAATTTTAATTGGGTATTTAAGCAAATACGCAGCTTATCTGGAGCTGAGTTACTGAATAGCATATAGCATACATTATGTTCTGAATTATGGGCCTATAATGGTCACAATCACAATAAGAGCCTTTTTTTCAATGATACATGCAGTTTCATAGTATTATTCATCATTATGGTATGGTAAGGATGGATTCATCATAAAATGTGTGTACCCGCCCGACCTCATGTGCAGATAATTAAATGACAGATGAATAAAGACTGATGAAATACCACATTTCTACATAAAATAACACGACAGATTGTCACATATTTCCATGTTTTAATATTGTAGAACATGCTAATCAAGTTAATAAGTATGTTGTCCTTCTGTGGAGTGAACGAATTTCTTCAGTTGACCTACCTTTCCAGCCTTGTTCCCAGCAATTCTGACTGGTCCTCGTGACAGACATTATACATGTCCTCAACATCCAATTGTCGCACATACCCCCGCTTGAAAAATGGGTTCATCCACCTGAAAAAAAAATCAAATATGAGATAATGTCTGAACTATTTTGACCCTAAGTAATAGATATGTACTATTCCATTTCTATAATTCAGACTATTCCATTAATGAGAAACAGGGCTCCAGATAAAGAATTAGTAATTGAGTATTGTCACTCCATCATTTCTTAAGCAATTGGGTATGTCAAAATGTTAATTGGGTAAAATAAAATCACACTATTGTTTACACATCATCAGACAGCAATTATTGACGAGTTTGCTACTAAATGGAAACATGTTTTGGCATTTCAATGAAATACCAATATATGTTTTTGTGGCAAATAAGAAAAATGTGCTAAATTTGTGGTCTGTTAATTGTTTTCTTCAGCATGATAAAGGTTCCACAAATTTTTCATTGCTTTTTCATACTCACTACTTCTGATTTCAATTGGGTTTTTGGCGATGTTAATTGGGTATTTAAGCAAATACACACCTTATCTGGAGCCCTGGAGAAATGTAAATGCAGAAACTGTCAACAAAGAATGCAGATGAGATCGACTCCAATAATGTCATGTTAACGAAACTGTTGATGCATGTAAAGTGCCGCCGGTGTAATTTGACGGACACCTGAGCAAATGATATTAATTTACTATAAAAAATCAGGGGAGGGGGGGGGCATGCAACTTTTTGGTTCATACAGACTACAGAACAACTAGTTGCGAACAATCTACTCCCGTACCGTCCATAGCCAGAGTTACGATTCCACTCATAGGATTCCTCTGCAGAATAACTTCAGCAGTTAATTGTGACATATTTGAGATATTTTCCATGTCAAAAAATATTAGTATTATAAAAGTAATACAAACTAATAATTCTGAAATAATTTTTACAATTGTAGAAGGTTTAGAAAATTAATTTATACCTTTACAGGAAATGTACACCATCATAACTACGTGTTGAATTTGGCTGTTTGTTTGTTTCTAGGGGTTTAACGGCATATCAACAGCTAAGGTCATTTAAGGCCGGTTCAATGGGTTTAGTACTAAATCTCATATATTACCTGTACAAGTACATGTTCAAGTACTCGTTGAATTTAGCTGCTACTGACTGGTTCACTTGTTGATTCGAGCTTAAATTTACTTTTTTATCAGATCATCTACATATGTAAATTTATGTCGTAATTACTTGAATATGTTTTCATAATATTAACACTCACTTCAGTTAAAAAATATAGATCATCTTTCACAATTAACTCAGATCTGATTCGCTACTCTGCAACACAAGCAAGAAACAAGACTGGTCAACATTGAAGATAGGATTGAGCGAATGGAAATAAGCAATAAGGAACAAATAAATAAGCATTTCGCAGAATCCAAGGTGGAAATATTACGAGACATGAAAGATGATGTGACTAAAATTGTTGACAATTGCAATAGAGAATGGAATGACAGAAGGAGCCGTGAACTCAACATTTTGATATTTAACCTAGCGGAAGGGAAGCATGACAAAGGAGAAGACAACAAAATAGAAGACTTAATTAATTTAAACGAAATAACTTCAGCGCTGGGCATAGATGCCCCAGAAGTAATATCAATCTACAGATTGGGGAAAAAAACAACTAGGGAGAACTTGTGTACTGAAGGTCATGCTGGCCAACAGACTGCAAAGGAAAGCCATTTTGGACAATGTAAAAAAAACAATAAACAGGAAGTCGCAGAAAGATTTAAAAATGTATTTATCAGCAGAGACCAGACAAAAAAACAAAGAGAAGAACGGAAAGAAAAACGTAAAGCAAGTACAGCTGCATGGCAAGAAGGAATTACCAGAAATAATGATCCACAAGAAAATAACATGGACATGGAAACAAATAATGAAATGTTAACGACACCAGCGGTATTGCCAATCATGAGGAAAAACACTGCCATATGTGAATCCCCACACAACATCCAAATTAACCAAGCAGTACATGACGAATATCACAGCGGATGATACAGTAATTGGTGGTATCAACATAACCAAAGAAAATGTAGTTCAGGTTGAAGTTCCGAGCATATTCCCTAAGAAAATACCAACGTTAAGCAGACAAAAAACGAAACCGACCGTACCACATGTGAACCACATGTGAAAGTAAATCAGCTTACTTCACCAGATGTCCAGCGAGAATAGTTTTTGTTTTAATAATGTACATACGGGTACTAATAGTCTTACTGTCAATGAGTATCAAATGGTCAAAGGAAGCTTGAATGTTATGTACACTAACGTAGATTGCTAACAAAGACAAAGAAAAATCGAATTACTACTGTTGATTAAAACCAACAATCAAGATATTATTGCTATTACAGAACTGTATCCAAAATCATCAACACTAGAAAACGTGAAATAATATTTCAATATAGATGATTACAACATGTTTATAACAGATCTGTTCTTACACCAACATGTTAAAGAACCAACACGCATGAAAGGAGACACTATTCCATCAACCCTGGATCTTATTCTTACAAATGAGGAAAATATGATAAACCAATTGGAATACCTCCCTGGTCTTGGACGCAGTGACCATGTTTATATTTGAGTGTTATATGGAAGTAAAAATAAAAGAAAACAAACACTTAAACTACAGCAAATGTAACTATAAACAGATTAATGATGATCTCAGTGCTGGATGCCGCGAAGAACCCATTAGCGACTACAGTGTTGAAGATTCCTGGAACAGTCTTGTTGAAATTATAAACAAATCAATTGAAAAGAACATACCGGTGAACAGGGCTAGTGAAAGGAAATCTAATCCACCAGTAGACGGAACCACTATCGAGGCGATTCACAAAACAATAACAAAATGGGTAACATACCAGAACTGTAAAAGCAATGCTACATATGAGAATTATAAAATAGCAAGAAATCAAGCAACCTACGAATTAAAGAGAGCCAAACAGGAGTATGAGGAACGTCTAGCAATGAAGATTACAACAGACTGCAAGTTATTCTGCAAACATGTGCGCCAAAATACCAAAACTAATGTGACTGTGAATACTTTGGTGATGAATGACGGAACAACAACCACTAACGATATGGAAAAAGCTGAAACTCTAAATAACCACTTTGTGAAGGTTTTCACGGTTGAGGACACGACTAATATAACTGACAATAGCCTCATTTCAATTTACCAACATTGGTTTAGACAAGGCTATTCAAGTGTGACCCAACTGCTTGAATATATTGACGATTGGACAGAAGACATTGACAATGGTAATGAATTGGCATTGCATACCTAGACTTCAAAGCAGCATTTTACAAGGTACCTCATAAAAGATTACTAGCAAAAGCAAAGGGCTTTGGAATCATGGGGAGTAGTCGTTAATGTCCACAAGTCCGCTCACAGGCCTGTCTGTAGTGGGGTCCCCCAGGGTAGTGTCTTATGACCAATTCTGTTTTTGATATTTATCAAAGATTTGCCAGAGGCCATGAATTGTGTGCTCCGACTATTCGCAGATGACACTAAACTATACTCTGCAATCAGTTCAGATTGAATTGTTACAGAAAAATATACTACATACGTGTGAATGGGCTAAATGTGAGGCTGTCACCAAGGCAAGAAACATTAATGATAATTTGCAACTCTATAGGATTATTTCTTCCTCTCGTTGTGCTAAACATGTATACTAATTTAGGTAGAGATGTGTAAAGTATAAATTACATAGAATTGGAAACAAAAATGTAGAAAAAATGGCTAAGTTAAAAATAAGTTAAATATTTTTTTGGCATAAAAACACCAAGGTGCACAACTTTAATATGTGTAGAAGACGTGTGTATAATTTTAGATCAATCGAGTGAACGGTTTCAGCGGAGTTGTGTACACAAACTAAGTACCCTATATAGAATTATATAGAAAAATGAGGAAAAAATGGGTAAGTTAAAAAGGTGATATTTTTATTCAAAAATATTTTTTCGGCATAAAAATACCAAGGTGCACATCTTCAATATGTGTAGAAGATGTATGTATAGCTTCAAATCGATCGACTGAACGGTTTCAGAGAAGTTGTGTACACAAACTCTGTACCCTATATAGAATTGTATACAAAAATGTAGAAACAATGGCTAAGTTAAAAAGGTGATATTTTTGTTGAAAAATATTTTTTCCCCATAAAAACACCAAAGTGCACATCTTCAATATGTATAGAAGACGTGTGACTGAACGGTTTCAGAAGAGGTGTGTACACAATTGTTGAAAAATATTTTTTCGGCATAAAAACACCAAGGAGCACATCTTCAATATGTGTAGAAGACGTGTGTATAGTTTCAGATCAATCGACATTTTTTTTTCAGAGGAGTTGTGTACACAAACTATGTACCCTATATAAAATTGTATAGAAAAATGTAGAAAAAATAGCTAAGTTAAAAAGGTGATATTTTTGTTAACAAATAGTTTTTCGGCATAAAAACACCAAGGTGCACATCTTCAATATGTGTAGAAGATGTGTGTATAGTTTCAGATCGATCGACAAAACGGTTTCAGAGGAGTTGTGTACACAAACTATGCAGTTTTTCTGTTCCCGCCAGCCCACCCACGAATCTGTAGTCACAGCACCTTCAGTTAATTATTTCAAAAATATGTTAAACTAGATTGGTCAGTAAGCGAGGCTAACGGAATACACCCCGCGTGGGCCTATGTACCCCTAAATATGTAAAATAAATTTCAAGTGTGTGGGCTTGTGACCTTGACTCTGGGCACGAACGTGAATTTGTCACACGGTGGTAGAGGTCCATTGGCGCAATGCGTGTGTGAAATGTGAAGCAGATCCGAGCAAGGAAATAGAAGTTATCGCCAATTTCTATCATGTTAAGTTTTGTAAAGAGACTAAGTATGTGACCTTGACGGTCGTGGATTTGGCACATCATGGTAGTAGAGACTTACAGGAATGCAATTGTGAGATATTAAGCATTTTAGATGAAGGAAACAGAAGTTATAACAATATTTCTCTGATGTTAAGTTTTGTAAAGATAATAAGTATTTGACCTTCACCTTGGGATCAGCGGGGGTTGGACGGTCGTGGATTTGACACAGCATGGTAGTAGAGCCTTAGAGGAATGCATGTGTGAAATATTGAGCATTTTAGATGAGGGAAATAGAAGTTATGACATATTTCTCTGATGTTAGGTTTTGTAAAGAGACTAAGTATTTGACCTTGACCTTGGGATCAGCGGGGGTTGGACGGTAATGGATTTGGCACGGACGGACGGATGGACGGACGGACGGACGGACGGACGGACGGACCTTTACCTTGGGATCAGCGGGGGTTGGACGGTCGTGGATTTGGCACAGCATGGTAGTAGAGCCTTACAGGAATGCATGTGTGAAATAGTGAGCATTTTAGATGAGGGAAATAGAAGTTATAACATATTTCTTTGATGTTAAATTTTGTAAAGAGACTAAGTATTTGACCTTGACCTTGGGATCAGCGGGAGTTGGACGGTCGTGGATTTGGTACAGCATGGTAGTAGATCCTTACAGGAATGCATGTGTGAAATATTAAGCATTTTAGATCAAGGAAATACAAGTTATAACAATATTTCTCCGATGTTAAGTTTAGTGACGGACGGACGGACGGACGGACGGAAAACCTGACTCCAGTATACCCCCACAACTCGTTGCGGGGGTATAATAAGCAACCGGAAGTCACAATATAAAGTAGGATAAATTACCAGACGTAGACAACCATATAAGACAGGCCAAAGAAACTGATGTTTATATGAGTAAACAAAAAAAGATTGCAATAATTACCGTTCTCAACTACTAATTTACATGGGGCTTTTTGGGCATGTAGTGTCCGGGTGTGGTGGTGAGACGATTGCCCGGTTAGCTCAGTTGGTAAGAGCGCCGTGCTAGTGACAATAGTGTTACGGGGGTCGTGGGTTCAAACCCCACATCGGGCGACACATTTTCCCTTTAGAAATACTTCAGGCATAATGTTTGACATCATTAATGGCTTTCTAACTAACACTTATTCACTGGCCAGTATATGTGTTTTCAATGATCGTGACCGTACAATGATAGCGATTTCAAAGCTAAACTGAGGGTTGGCACGATTTACCCAAATAAAGCTATGCACTTCATAATAACGATGTTTGGACCGTACTTACATAATATATGTCATTAATTTGCTCATACCAGCACCCATTTTAATGTTTGATGCAAAATGGAAATATTTGTAAATGAAATAAAGGGAGACTCCCGCAATTAACTTATACTAGGAAGCCAAGGAAGATAATCCACTTTATAATGGCTAAACATGCTAATGGGAATGATGATTTCTAATTGAAATACAAATAAAAAAACAGTAAAACCTCTCTAATGTTGACATCCAAGGAGACAGTGTGTGAAAACTGTTCTGCCAACGAGTATACTTATATATATATAGCAATATATAATTTAAATATATAAATTACTAATATTTAAAAACTAATACTGCATTAACATTTGTATGTGCTTATCGAAATTGTGACCAGTGTAGGTTCTGATTAAATAACACGCTTCTGTAGCCCGGTACCAACCTATATTGCTGGTTAGAAGCAGGACTGGGGAATGACGAATGTTGCAGATGCTGATTAGACTGTGCGGATGCACAGGCTGATCTGGATCTACACTGGTCGCAAAACCCATAAACCATATTTCTCCAGTCACAGCCACGTATACATGTATGTGTGATATGCAATAATGATTGATGATAACTTAAAAGTTAGACAACTGAGATATAATTAATGAGTTTCGATCACAGTAGTCTCCCTTTATATTAATGCTATATTAATCGCTTTTCCGCGGAAAAATGTGCTTTATTCTTACATTTTTCGGTCAAAATGTGCTTATTATATTACATTCTAATGATATATTGTAGAAAAGTATATAATATAATCATAAATGTTATTTTTAATGATGATTTGTGTAGATTGGGGTAAGATTTGGGTAGATTTTGGTAAATCGTGCTGCCGAAACTGAGTCACATGCGGGACTCATGTGCCGGGACGAGTTGGCATGAGAACATATATGGCATGAAATCATAACACTTCCCTGATGATGGGCGTGTTTGTGTACTAATATACAGGAACTACAACTATCTACACTACTAATCCTCATAGCAGATCACAAAGTATACAATATTACTGCATTATAGAGTGTAGACATTCGTTTTATTATGTCTATGTTTAAACAACAACTATGAGATAGAACTATTTTATATCATCAGGTGAATTTAATAAATATATTAAATTTAAAAACCCTACTTTTAGATATACACCTGTATTGACAGTGCAACAAAATTAAGTATCACTATATAAGTAAAAGTAAAATAGGCTTTGAACCAGAAAATGGATGTGTATTGTCACAAATTGTGGATGGTACTGCAGAAATGGGGCTTATGGGTTTTTCCACCAATGTAGATGCAGGTCAGACTGTCGAATCCACACAGTCTGATCAGAATCTGTGCTGTTTGCCATTTCGTCAATGAAATGCCCGTTGTGCTTCTAACAAGTATTATAGATCATTATCAGGCTACCGGAGTGAGCTATTTGAGCAAGAGCTACGTATACACTGGTCACAGATCACATAAGCCCCATTCCTCCAGTCACTGCCATATTTATGTATATTTGAGGGTGGTCAGTGTGATTTATGGCTTAAAACTACCCATTTCCATCAGTCTGCACTCTTTTCTTTTATACCAGCATAGAAAAGTAATATTTTAAGTTGTTTTGTGAGATTTAAGTCCACATGCTTGTCTGGTGACAATGCAATGATAGTGTACATCATGACCAACCTACACAAACTGATCAGGGTCTACAAGTCTATCCTCTAGAGTGTCCTGGAGTTGTGCTGGATGTAATTTAGTGGCATTTACTCTGCAGTTGGTGGTTTTGTCTTAAAACTGCAGGTTATCTTGTAATTGTTAGTCTGCTGCCATGGCAACAGGACCTGGGTCAGGTGATGTGTGATTTATGACTATTATTGGTTGTGTTAGGTCACTTTAAGAGAAAATGGAATAGGCTTCATTAAATTTAAATTTATAGACTATGAGCTAAAATTCATTAGTCTGTGTATTCTGAGCATATTCTTCATTTTACACTGAGGTTGTCACCCAGATGCAGTATAATGACCGAATGATTGCCAGCTGTGAAAAATTTGATTAGTGAACCTATTTCATGGATGTGTAATAAATAATTTGTGGAATATTAGTAAAAATATTTCTAGGAATTAACATTTTGGAGAAATAATACACAAGGTATGTATTGTGTGTTTAAATTGACCTGGCTGGCATTTCACTTGCATATTTATCCCATTGCGTAGCGAAAATGTGATATAGAGATGCAAGACGTCTGTCCATCTGTACGTCACGTTTCCCATCCTGCTATAACTTCTTTACCGTCCGTTGATACATTTTGCTCTAAAATACATAATTTTCATGCTAGAATAGTTTACATTTAGAACTACGAAAATACTAAATGGTCATAAGAATATGATTATTTAACATTTGCAGTTCTGCAGTTCAGTTTGATTTAGTGATTTAATGACGGGAATTTAGTTGTTTGACGCATTAAAGGTACATGCCCACTCAGTAGACACAAAATGTTCTTTATATCAGAGACATCATCCGAGACATTTTCTGGCAAAATAAACATTCGTTCACCATTACCCCACGTATTGATTGGCATTATAATACATTTTATATCAGACGAACATTTTCACACAGATGTCAGGGGCGATAACCGTGTTTCCTTAAAATGTTAACGGACATTACTATTTATTCTCTGTATTTTTTTGTTATGTGCAATGATCATACTTTATAATCTGTTGAAAATATTATTTTTTCAGGCGACGCATTTAATTAGTATAAATAATTAAAAGATGCCTCATTTGCATATAAAAATAGCCTGATACCACCACGCATCACTATCAGTAAAATAAACATTACTATAGTCTGTTTCACAAAAACTGCCCAAATTTTACGGCCATATAAACAATTCAAAAACAATATTTGTTTCGATAATATTAAATTAAAGGAAAATTTAAGAATGAGCCTTCTTTTTATTTCGTGAAATTTGATCAAATATTGATTTTATTGCGAAAAAACAATTTCCCCATGTTAAATGAGTGAAGATGTCTATGGGGATTTAACATGGGGATTTTTTTTAGAATTTCAGTAATCCTGGACCGATTTTCAAAATTTAGCTTTTGTTTTCTTAGTTAGATCATTTCCAAGCTATCTAGCTAGGTTTCGGAGTTAATTTCCAAACATTTTCGTTTTTTGACTCCTCCCACACTCCTTTACCTCTTTTTTCCCCATGTTAAATTCCCATAGAGAAATCAATTTTTCATAATAAAATCAATATATGACCAAATTTCACGAAATAAAAAGAAGGCTCATTCTTAAATTTTCCTTTAATTTAATATTATCGAAAAAAATATTGTTTTTGAATTGTTTATATTATTATGGCCGTAAAATTTGGGCAGCTTTCGTGAAACAGACTATAAATTATTACATCTCTGTAGCGGGCACTCCTAATTTTTAGAACTGGTGGAATAGTGACACAATCATACATTTATTTAATTCCTATAAGGAACATATTGTGCCTACAGCGTGGGCATGTACCTTTAAAAAATGATTACATTGTATATGAAAACAGGAAAATTTCCTCTTGCGCTTTTCAGAAAATGAGGCGATTATGGTATGCATGTGCGCGAAATTGACGAAGTCCGACTTTCAGAATGATTTGTTTGTTTGTTTTGTTTGATAGGGTTTAACAGCCTATCAACAGCTAAGGACGGGTCAATGGGTTTAGTACTAAATCCCATTATATTACCTGTACAAATGGGGGGAAAATTCCAAAATCAGAACTGAATATTTACAATAAATAAATTACCGGTATTTATTCAGACCTGAAATCTCAAAATAATCCTATGTGATGCCAGGTCCTCGCCACACTAGAATCACTTGGCCCCTTCCCAAAAGCAGTATGATCAGTAATAATCTTATTACTTTTATAATGGGCAATAACTCAATTCAACTCCCAGGTATTAACAAAAGGGCCAAATTATAAAAACGTACCTAAGGGCCAAACCAGGCAAATGGTAATTCCTATAAGGTGGAACCCCTACCGTTTAATTTACGCCACCGCGACCGATTGTGAAATAATATAACATACTAAGAACAGTAAGGCAAATGGCATTTTTTATGCATATATATAGTGTTTGGGACTGTGTGTCCGGCACATTAAGAAGTTCGTCAGTTTCTCAATTATATGATAACTTCTATATACCAACACAGCATACCTGTGGACAAATGCCACACATCCATGATGTCATTAATATGACCTTGACCTTTTGACCTACACAACTTTGAACTTTTTCACACATTAAGAAGTTCGCCGGAGTTTCTCAATTCTGTCATAACTTCTATATCCCTTGATAGATTAATTCATTATTTCAATACATCATACTTGTGGACAAGATGCCACACATCCATGCTGCCCTTAATATGACCTTGACCGTTTGACCTTCACAACTTTGAACTTTTAATTCGCACAGAGTTTCTCAATTCTGTCACAACTTCTATATCCCTTTGTCGATCACATGTACTTTACAGGTGCATGCTCAGTAGGCACAAAATGTTCTTTATATCAGAGACATCATCTGAGACATTTTCTGGCAAAATAAACATTGTTTCACCATTACCCACGTATTGATTGGCAATATTATGCATTTTATATCAGATGTAAATTTCCACACTGATATCAGGGGCGATAACCGTGTTTCCTTAAAATGTTTACTGACATTACTATTTATTCTCTGTATTTATGTTTTGATGTGGAATGATCATACTTTATAATCTGTTGAAAATATTATTTGTTCAGGTGACACATTTAATTAGTATACATAATTAAAAAATATCATGACTCATTTGCAAATGAAACTAGCCTGATACCACCGCGAGTCATTATCAGTAAAATAAATATTACTAAATGATTATATCGGAATAGCGGGCACTTGTAATTTTTAGAACTGGTGGAACAGTGACACAAGTATACACTTATTTAATAATTCCTATAAAGAACTTTTTGTGCCTACTGAGTGGACATGTACCTTTAATATTTCAATACGTCATACTTGGGGACAAATACCACACATCCATGCTGCCCTTAATATGACATTGACCTTTTGACCTTCACAAATTTCAACTTTTTCACAGTTCGCCGGAGTTGCTCAATTATGTCATAACTTCTATATCCATCGCATATATTTCACAAAAAGATACCAACTGGCCGGAGGTGCCCATTTTGTTACGGTGTAACAGTGTAACAAGTGTAACGAAGGTACTTTCCCTCATGTTACAGTAACAACTGTAATGAAAAGACACAGTGGGAACAGCAGAAGTTATTTTATCATGTTACAGTGTAGCGGTGTAACAAGTGTAACAAAGTCAGATGCAGGATGAGAATCGAGTGTTTGTAGTGTAACCAGCCATCAAACAGTGTATATCCTCATCATGATCACGGTGATTCTTTTTTTCTGTCCTAAAAACTAGTCAACAGTTTATACATTCATCAGACGACAGTGTGTACGAGCCTGGGTATTATGAGTATTGCATTATGATACTGACAAAGTATATATGATAGACTATCGTGTGTTTACATGTCTTTACAAGTTCATCATACAGATTAAATGTCAAATCATTCTGTGGCAGACCCTTCCGTTCTAATTAAGAAGTGTGTATTTTCCTGACTGATTTATGGCCCCACATAATACCTGTGGTATTGTTACATTTGTGAACGTGAGGCATGACAGGTGTTTCATTTATGGAATGACGAACAGTGCAGAACCTGATCAGACTGCGAGGACGCACAGGCTGATCTAGATCTACACTGGCTGCAAAACCATTAAGCTCCATTTATTCAGTATATATAGTTATCATATATATTGCGTGTTGGAAGCATTGTGGGTGTTTCATTGATGGAATGGCGAACAGTGTTGATCAGACTACATATGCACAGGCTAATTTGGATCTACATTGGCTGCAAAACTGATAATGTCGATGTCTCCAGCTACAACCACATTTACCAAAAACTTTGGTAGTTTATGAGACAAGAAATTTAGAGCTGAATGTCCATTTCTGTAAGTTGTCTATTTTCCCATTGTTCTAACTGAGAAGTGTATACATGTATTTGTTTCTGAGTGTGTGTGATGTATGGTCCCCACAGACTCCCTGTGCTGTGTATGTTTTCCTGTGATTTATGACTGGAACACAATAATAAAACGGATTGTTAAATTTGTCAGAGCTGTAAACTTAGATTATATTAGACGTGTGATCAGTCTGCACACACACGTGTCTACACAGGCAATTCATCATTTTGTGGTAGTTCAAGATGCATCTTAACAAAACATTGCATGTTTATCATGCTACCATGGGTGTATGCCGATCAAAATACCAAAAATGGTGTTGTTAAATATACAACAAAGTCTGTTTTTTCTTAATGCAATTATTGTCAACTGACTGGTATATTCTTGTGTTCTATCAGAAGTTACAATCAGATTTTGGATACGGTACATGTAACATAATAATATTTCAGTAAATTTAAGAATACATGTATGTAGGGATATACATTTTGAAGAAAACTGTTATAATGCATCATAAATTTCAATACTTGTCCCCTGAAATGGAATTCTAAAATTATAATTTCCAAATTATTAGTCTTCATGCAGCCAGTGCTTTAGAACATGTTAAATTTGTTGTGTGCAATAAAAAAAATTAAATTGCGAACCTGTTTGATAGGGCTAAATTAAGGAGTGGGACTTTAGGATGTGTAATAAATAATTTGTAGGATAATGAAATGTGTTTTTAGGAATTAATATTTTGGAGAAAGCAAGATAATAATATATGGTATGTACATATTGTGTGTTTATAGTAACCTGGCTCTTCGACTCAACTAGCTTAGATAAGCTCGGCTATATGGATGACTTTTACTATTGCATCTGTCTTTTATATTATCTGTATCTTTACAGCTGAGACCCGGCCATTATAAAATATGGTCACAATAGCAGCCATTCTGTCCTGGCATTTAGTGACGAGCGAGCGGTTTAATCCTTTGCAGTTCTGTTAAAAAACTTGCACAGACCAATAATAAACATATAAATATACCGGTACCTATTTGACCTGGATTTTCCTTTTATTTCCTTTCATTCGCAAAACGCGAGAACAGAACGGGCTGTTATTTCATAATGGCCGGTTCTCGCCTATAAGGATACAGATAATATAAAAGACAGATGAAATAGTAAAAGTCATCCACTTAGCTGAGTATTCTAAGCTAACCTTAAACTTGCATACTTATTTTGAAATTTTCGTATTTGGATGTTGTGTTTTATTCAGTCAGCACGGGTATTGCTTTTGTGCCATAGTGAACAATAATTGTCACATACATACATTACCACATTGTTCTTGATAAGTGTTGTAACTGATTTTCAAATTTTATTTCTGTATGCATACAAGTTGGAAGTTCTACATACTGGTCTACATATTGCCGATTGTCCGACAATCCTGGGTAGATATCCATTATGATCAGGAACTACAATGGTCAACATATTGTTGTTAGTCCAATCATCCTGGGTACATGTCCATTATGATCAGGAACTACACTGGTCAACATATTGCCGATAGTCTGACCATCCTGGGTACATGTCCATTATGATCAGGAACTACACTGGTCTACATATTGCCGATAGTCTGACCATCCTGGGTACATGTCCATTATGATCAGGAGCTACACTGGTCTACATATTGCCGATAGTCCGACCATCCTGGGTAGATATCCATTATGATCAGGAACTACACTGGTCTACATATTGTCGTTAGTCCAATCATCCTGGGTAGATATCCATTATGATCAGGAACTACACTGGTCTACATATTGCCGATAGTCTGACCATCCTGGGTACATGTCCATTATGATCAGGAACTACACTGGTCTACATATTGCCGATAGTCCGACCATCCTGGGTAGATATCCATTATGATCAGGAACTATACTGGTCTACATATTGCCGATAGTCTGACCATCCTGGGTACATGTCCATTATGATCAGGAACCACAATGATCTACATATTGTCGTTAGTCCGACCATCCTGGGTAGATATCCATTATGATCAGGAACTACAATGGTCAACATATTGTCGTTAGTCCAATCATCCTGGGTAGATATCCATTATGATCAGGAACTACACTGGTCTACATATTGCCGATTGTCCGACCATCCTGGGTAGATATCCATTATGATCAGGAACTACAATGGTCAACATATTGTCGTTAGTCCAATCATCCTGGGTAGATATCCATTATGATCAGGAACCACACTGGTCTACATATTGCCGATAGTCTGACCATCCTGGGTACATGTCCATTATGATCAGGAACTACAATGATCTACATATTGCCGATTCCAAATCATCCCTGGGTTAGATATCCATTATGATCAGGAACTACAATGGTCTACATATTGCCGATAGTCCGACCATCCTGGGTAGATGTCCATTATGATCCGGGACTACAATGGTCTACATATTGCCGATAGTCCGACCATCCTGAGTAGATGTCCATTATGATCAGGAAGTACAATCATCCTGGGTAGATATCCATTATGATCAGGAAGTACAATCATCCTGGGTAAATATCCATTATGATCAGGAACTACACTGATCTACATATTGCCGATAGTCCGACCATTCTGGGTACATGTCCATTATGATCAGGAACTACAATGATCTACATATTGTCGTTAGTCCAATCATCCTGGGTAGATATCCAGTATGATCAGGAACTACAATGGTCTACATATTGCCGATAGTCCGACCATCCTGGGTAGATGTCCATTATGATCCGGAACTACACTGGTCTACATAATGCCAATAGTCCCATTATACACTGTATATATCCATTATGATCAGGAACTACAATGGTCTACATATTGCTGTTAGTCCGACCATCCTGGGTAGATGTCCATTATGATCAGGAACTACACTGGTCTACATAATGCCAATAGTCCCATTATACACTGTAGATATCCATTATGATTAGGGACTACAATGGTCTACATATTGCAGGTAGTCTGACCATCCTGGGTAGATATCCATTATGATCAGGGACTACAATGGTCTACATATTGCAGTTAGTCCCGCCATTCTGGATAAATATCCATTATGAACAGGGACTACAATGGTCTGCATATTTCGATAGTCCGACCATCCTACGTAGACATCCATTAGTGTCAGGGACTACACTGGTCTACATATTGCCGGTCGTCTCACTATCCCGGGTAGATATCCATTATCATCAGGGACTAACTGGTCTACATATGGTTTGATCATCCTGGGTAAATATCAGGGACTACACTGGTTTACATATCAGTATTGCCAGTAGTCTGACCAACCAGGGTAGATAAGTGGTTTCCACCCTAAACTTCACACCAAACTCATTATATTATAACGTTCTAAAACAACACAACAATAATTTAAAAATCTATTTTGAATGGACTGGTAGTAATAACGTGATTATGTTATGAACATTTTTTCTGATATTTATATTTATATGGTATAGCCACTTCACATTTTCACATACACTGGCTAGGATTTTAAACAGGCGAGAACACACCAGGTTTTGAGAGATTTCTATTTGTTTGTCCGCTATATTTTATTTCCCTGCTATGTTGGATGGATTACCAGGTGTACATGTACATGTATATGTTGTACAAAACTATGCTGGTCTATACGAGACGGGCACATACTGTACATCTATACATTGTACAGAACTATGCTGGTCTATACGAGACGGGCACATACTGTACATCTATACATTGTACAGAACTATGCTGGTCTATACGAGACGGGCACATACTGTACATCATACATTGTACAGAACTATGCTGGTCTATACGAGACGGGCACATACTGTACATCTATACATTGTACAGAACTATGCTGGTCTATACAAGACGGGCACATACTGTACATCTATACATTGTACAGAACTATGCTGGTCTATACAAGACGGGCAGATACTGTACATGTATACGTTGTACAGAACTATGCTGGGCTATATGAGAAGGGCACATACTGAACATCTATACGTTGTACAGAGCTATGCTGGTCTATACGAGACGGGCACATGCTGTGCATGTATGCATTGTACAGAACTATACTGATCTATATGAGACGGGCACATGCTGTATATGTATACATTGTACAGAACTATGCTGGTCTATATGAGACGGGCACATGCTGTACATGTATACGTTGTACAGAAATATGCTGGTCTATACGAGACGGGCACATACTGCAGAGCTCTCCGTATAGCGCCGGCTGCCGGCGATTTAGCCGACTACTCGCTCAGTTGGCGCCGGCTACAATTCATAACGTCGTAAAAAACAAAAAAATAAATATTTTTTTTAAAAAACACGGGTGGGTCGGGCGAATGAGACGGCGTAAATTCATGGTATGGTTTCCTTCTTATAGGAATCACGATTTGTCTGGTTTGGCCCTGAGGTACGTTTTTATCTTTGACTCTTTAGTTACATGGGAGTTGAATTGGGTTATTGCTATGCTCTTGCTCTGTTAATTTATTTTCACTCGTACCCTCCCCCCCCCCCCCCAGACCCCATGTTGGAAAATATAACACATTTTATCCCACCTTCTCTGGTCAAAATTTTCTTGCGTGTCGACTTAGTTTTTTTTCCATTCGTACACCCACCCGCACCCCGACCCCATGTTGCTGGAAGGGAAATAACTAAGTAATTTAAGAGGAGAAGTGGGTCACGGCCACATGAGGGTCACAGATTTGACAGTGGTTATTGATGTACACTGCAATGCGATCAATGTGTGCAAGTTTGGTGGCTCTATCCCTAATAATATTGAAGATAGAGACATGACTAAAAACCTTAACCAAGGGAAATAACTAAGTAATTTAAGTGGAAAAGTGGGTCAAGGTCACAGAGTTGATAGTGGTTATAGATGTACACTGCAAGGTGATTAATGTGTGCAAGTTTGGTGGCTGTAGGCCTAATAGTATTGAAGATATGGACTTGACTTAATCACCGAAGTGTGACGCCGACGCTGACGCCAGACGGGCGGACAAAGCGGCAACAATATGCTCCCCCGAAAAAAATATTCTAGGAGCATAACAACTTCAGATTTGTCCTGCTATCAACACATTTTAACATTTTTGCAACAATATATTCAGAAATTGTTTTAAACAACTACAAATATATGTACCATAAAACTCACCAGATGCCACCAAATTGAACATAAATTTCAAAATTTCTTCGGGGAGGTCCCCCAAACCCCCCCTAACGGGAAGGGGGTACCCCTCCCGTACCCTCCCCTTCGCACAGCTGCGTGGAAGTCGATATAGCTGGCTACCTTTCCAAAAAAGCTGACTACTCTCAATTTTAAGGAGACCTCTGATACTGTACATCTATACGTTGTACAGAACTATGCTGGTCTATATGAGACGGGCACATGCTGTACATGTACATGTTGAACAAAACTTATGCTGGTCTATACTAGACGGGCACATGCTGTACATGTATACGTTGTACAGAACTATGCTGGTCTATACTAGACGGGCACATGCTGTACATGTACATGTTGAACAAAATTATGCTGGTCTGTACAAGACGGGCACATGCTGTACATGTACATGTTGAACACAACTATGCTGGTCTATACTAGACGGGCACATGCTGTACATGTATACGTTGTACAGAACTATGCTGGTCTATACTAGACGGGCACATGCTGTACATGTACATGTTGAACAAAACTATGCTGGTCTATACTAGACGGGCACATGCTGTACATATACACGTTGTACAGAACTATGCTGGTCTATACTAGATGGGCACATGATGTACATGTATACGTTGTACAGAACTATGCTGGTCTATACGAGACGGGTACATGCTGTACATGTATACGTTGTACAGAACTATGCTGGTCTATACTAGACGGGCACATGCTGTACATGTACACATTGTACAGAACTATGCTGGTCTATATGAGACGGGCACATACTGTACATGTATACGTTGTACAGAACTATGCTGGTCTATATGAGACGGGCACGTGCTGTACATCTATGCGTTGTACAGAACGATGCTGGTCTATATGAGACGGGCACATACTGTACAAGTATACGTTGTACAGAACTATGCTGGTATATATGAGACGAGCACATGCTGTACATCTAAACATTGTACATAACTATACTGGTCTATACGAGACGGGCACATACTGTACATGTATACGTTGTACAGAACTATGCTGGTCTATATGAGACGGGCACATACTGTACATGTATACGTTGTACAGAACTATGCTGGTCTATATGAGACGGGCACGTGCTGTACATCTATACGTTGTACAGAACGATGCTGGTCTATATGAGACGGGCACATACTGTACAAGTATACGTTGTACAGAACTATGCTGGTATATATGAGACGAGCACATGCTGTACATCTAAACATTGTACATAACTATGTTGGTCTATATGAGACGGGCACATGATGTACATCTATACATGTATACATTGTACAGAACTATGCTGGTCTATATGAGACGGGCACATGCTGTACATCTATGCATTGTACTTAACTATGCTGGTCTATATGAGACGGGCACATGCTGTACATATATACGTTGAACAAAACTATACTGGTCTATACTAGATGGGCACATACTGTACATGTATACGTTGTACAAAACTATGCTGGTCTATACTAGACGGGCACATGCTGTACATGTAAACGTTGCACAAAACTATGCTGGTCTATACGAGACGGGCACATACTGTACATATATACGTTGAACAAAACTATGCTGGTCTATACTAGACGGGCACATACTGTACATGTACACGTTGTACAGTGCTATGCTGGTCTATAATAGACGGGCACATGCTGTACATGTATACGTTGCACAAAACTATGCTGGTCTATACTAGACGTGCACATACTGTACATGTATACGTTGTGCAGACCTATGCTGATCTATACTAGACGGGCACATGCTGTACATGTATACGTTGTACAGAGCTATGCTGGTCTGTACAAGATGGGCACATGCTGTACATGCACATATATACGTTGTACAGAGCTATGCTGGTCTATACAAGACGGGCACATGCTGTTCATCTATACATACATACTGGCTTCGACGCGCGTGATATACAGGCCACGGCCATCTTGTTGATACAAGGTATCAAATAGTGTATATCCTCATCATGATCGTACATGATCATGATAGCCTTGCCTAGAAAATGACAAGGTCTATATGGTAGACTACCAAGTATTTACAAGTTCATCATACCGATTAAAGGTTCATTTCCTGTGTCAAATCTGTGTCAGATATCTGTTCTAATTAAGAAGTGTGTATTTTCCTGACTGTGATTTATGGCCCCACAGACTCTCTGTGGTATGTATGAGAAAACAGGTATTGTTACATTTGGGAGCATGAAGCATGACGGTCATTTTATTGATGGAATGGCGAATAGTGCGAATTCTGATCAGACCATGTGGATACACAAGCTGATCTGGATTTACACTGACTGCCCTTAAGCCCTATTTCTGCAGTCACAGCCACATTTACTGAAAACCGTTGGTAGTTTATGAGACAAGATACATTGATGTGAGGGTGGCCATTGTATGTTTCCCATTGTTTTAACTTAGAAGTGTGTGGCATTTTCTGACTGATTTATGGCACCCAGGCTCCTTATGCAGTGGTATGTATGAAACAACCGGTATTGTTTTTACATTTGTGAGCGTTGTAGACCCAATATAATAATGAAAAGTCATGCAGAGCATGATGTTATTAGCCGATCAAATCAGGGTTCAATATATGTCCGCATTTTAGTAGTTACTGAGTCTCGGGGGGGGGGGGAATGAATGAGCGAGTGAGTATTGGTGTTTAACGGCCTATCAACAGCTAAGGTCATTTAAGGCCGGGCCAACGGGTTGTACTATCCCGCATTAAACGGGTCCACGATGAGGAAAATTCCCAAAATCAGAACTCAATATTTCCATGCCACACCAGTCACTTTAGTAGCTCGGCCCCAAAGTAATATGATTTGCCATAAGCTTATTACTTCTTAATGGAGCATAACAGGTTAACGTTGTCACTTGTTTATCCATTGTTTATCGATTTAAATGGTTTCAATCGACTCGAAGCTTACGTTCAACGGCCGCACAAACTCGATTGAACTGCACGCCTCCCAATGATTTAAATACGCAGCGCGTTTAAATAGTCAATTATGTTTTTTTAATGTGCGCACTGGTCATTTAAAAAGGGGCCCATCCGTGATTTTTTGCGCGATGTCGGGCGCAAGACAATCAATAATTTGCGGCATTGACAATAATTAAGGGGAATTGCCGCAATCGCGCGTGCTGGATGCATCCCTGCCATCCCTGCATGATACGTAAACAAATCAAAGTTCGCTATGAAGGGCATTTCTTCGTTTTGATTGGTGGAAAATTTTGTGAATATTAACTAGCGTCAAATGACGCGCATACGCGATCCAATGGGATAAACCCGAGATGCTGGGGTTGCTAGTCGGAGGAGATTTTGAGCAGAGGTCGATTATAAATTAGCCGAATAAACACATTTTACTCGATTATACGTGCCTGAAACTTATTCTGTTTAATAAATAAAAGCTTTAAATTAGCCCAATAATCGGCGTATGTTGGCGTATATGTCCATTAGAGCCAACTATGGACTTCAACAACAACAACTTCCGGGTTCAATCTCTTCCGGCGTTCAGCTCATTACGTATTCAAAATTGTGTTATTTGGCTATATTTAAAGTTTTAAACGGAGATAATTGCCAAAAATGCAAACTTTATCGGTTGATGCAATTTGGAAGTGATACAGCAAAATTCGCGTTCGTAGATTACCGAATAGCGGAGAAAAGGGTTGCTACAAACTTTTTTAGAATTCGATGGATGACCAATATATTAGCCGATCTATATATAGATCGGCTAATAATAAGACTACATCTGGAATCAGAAGATGAGTGAAGACAGGTCTACACTCAGTCTGGCTATTGGATAGTATAGATGATCTATTTACCATTTACCAAAACCGTTGGTAGTTTATGAGACAATATACTTTGAGTTGAATGTCCATTTCTATAAGTTGTCTATTTTTCCCATCCGGTTCAACCTACTTATAGTTTCCTGTGATTATTGACCAAACCATGCTCACTGCACGTGGAGTAAGTGTCATAGGGGTGTACGAGACAAGTCGTCATTGTCATGATGTGCATAATCATGTACATGGCTAGGATAATCGTGCCAGCTAATTTAAATAACTTCCTCAAGTTACGTCGACATTCAACAAATGTCCTATTACTTTTGGATAATAATAACCTATGCCAGTAATGTGCATCTCTGTCGTGACAGCATTTGATTACGATTCAAATGGTAGTCAAAAGTTCAAAACATGTAATTTGGATCGGAGATGTCAACACTACTGGTTTTCACCAACAACATGGTAACTCTTATGACTGTATATGATGTACTCATGGTAATCTGGCAATCATCGTGATCATGGTACTAGCTGTTAGTTGGCCTGCCAGTTCCAGAATTTGAAATTGCTTTTGTCGTAAATAAATAATTTAAAATTATTTTGTAATTTATATGAAAGTTCCTATTATTCCCCATGATTAGCTACATAATTATCTGTCAGAAAATAATCTACATATTGTGCAAGTTGTGTTTCTATTTATTGTTTCACCACCCGCCAAGTCACATACATTCAAAACATGCCAGAATGTCATCACGTTTGCATTCATTTCCTATATATCAGTTGTATATCATCATCATCATGTATAGGCTATGGGCTACCAGGACCCCCCGTGCACCCCCCCCCCCCCCACAACATTTGTACGCCATGTTATTCTTGTTCCTTGGGGTATACTAAATACTTTAAAAAATGTTAACATCAAAAATCTTGGGTCCCACATCTATTTTTAGCCAAATATGCAAATTAGGTGCCGCCATTTTTTGGAAAATTAATTTTGCACATATCTTTCTTATTAAAAGTGCTAGAAGAACACTTAAGGTGTCTACATATATGTGTTAATGGTCAAGGAGTTCATTAAACACAATACCGATTTGATTGGATAATTTCCTAAGTCATGAATATGCAAATTAGGCGTAAGAAGATCAAAAAAATACATTTTCATTTATAAACTTCGTACTAAATATTTCTAAAAGCTTATATTAATCATTTTTTTAGAACTGAAGCAGTCTAAGTTATTACACTACATGTTTGCTTTATAATAGAAACATTATATCATGTATTGTGACCTCATATTGCTATGCAAATGAGATTACGGCCATTGCATACATTTCTCATTTCCCGCCATTTTTAAAAATAAATATGTTTCCACATATCTTTCTTATTAATCAAGCTAGAAGAACATTTAAGGTGCCTAGATATATGTTTTCATGGTCAAGGAGTTTATTAAACACAATACTGATTTGATTGGATAACTTTTTAAGTCATGAATATGCAAATTAGGCATAAAAATCGATAACATATTTTTTTAATTTATAAACATCTTACTAAACAAATATTGAAGGACGGCTTGATCTTTATTTTTTTTAACAGTTGAAGCAGTCTAAGTTACTACACTGCATGCCTGTTTTATAATAAAGACACTTTATCATATATAAGTGAAAATCATATGTGTATGCAAATGAATTTGCGAATTTTGTATTCATTTCAATTGACATGATTTAATAGTAACCTCGTCAGAAGTACCAGTGAATCAGGGCAAATGACATGATTACGTCTGTGATTTCACAATCCCTTGACATGGTGTAGACTTGTTATGCAGGGGGTGTACATAATCATTTACACTAGAGACAGCCCATTGCCAACAGGTAATAATCAAGTGTCTAATTCATGTTTCTATCCTGAATGCTACATTACACATGGCTGACATATTGACAGAAACTGGAGATGGTACGCGTCATAGAGACTTACGTCCTGCCGAAATTCTTAAGAGTGGAAAGTGTGTTGAAAAAACAAAAGAAGCGATAAAAAGCTTCATAAATCCATTTGATGTGGATGATAAAGATCGCTTGTACTGCATATCATCGGGAGCGCCAGTTCCCCCAGACATTGAAAACAGTGTAATGTCGTCCGAAACAGAAGGCAAGAAGGCCAAGGTTCAGTTCATACAAGAAAGACTAGATAAGAAAGACAATTTCTTTGAGCCGATTAAAAAACTAAAGTTGAAATCAATGGCTGATATGAACAAAAAGTTGAAACTGAAAACGGGAAAAAATAAAACAGTTGAATACAAACAACAATGCAACATTGCATTTCAACTACTCGTGAAATCACAAGAAGAAGGCATTCAGATCGATCTAAAACACCTAATGACATACCAGTTAACTCCTGTTCCGTATGCTATTGGGACAGCAGATGGATTCCTCGCTAAGACAGATAAGTCTAAAGGTTTACACTACCTGACAAAAGAAGTTGACGATATGCCAGTTCCATCTAGCCAAACAACACTGGATATTGAAGACGGTAATGCGTGCTTCCATTATTTAAAGACTGTTCCAGGAAATTTCAAACAAATCAGTGAAAAGGTGTTTGATATGATGTCGAAAAAATCCGATGTAATATTCAGTACTGACATGTATAAAGCAGACTCTGTTAAATCAATGGAAAGAGCAAGAAGGGGGAGCGGAGAAAAGCTCATAATTAAAGTTGAAAGCACGAAGAAACCAGAAAATTGGAAAATATTTATTGCAAATGATGAAAACAAACAGCAGTTAGTTCAGGTCATGTTAAAGGTTTGGGACACAGATGTATTTGCTTCCAAAATTAACAACCGCAATGTCACATTAATATGCGATGGAACATCATATCAACTGAAGTGTGAAGCTGGACATGTTAACTCAACAGAGATAGAAAGTTTGAAATCTACACAGGAAGAGACAGATACGAGGATAATACTGTATGCGATGTATGGCAATGAACATGGATATGACTACATAAGGGTAAAGAGACCAGATAGTGATATTTTTTTCATACTATTGCATTATGCTCTGCATCTAGAGAATGTCACTCTTCTGTTCACACGAAAATGGAAACAAACAAAGATTAATCAACATGAGCGAAATAGCTCGTGGGTACACACAGGAATACTGCACCGCGTTATTGACACTGCATGCGTATACAGGATGTGACAGTACTAGTGCATTCAAGGGGCTGTGGAAGGTTAAGGCCATAAAAACAATGCAGAAAATGCCAAAGTACGTCCCAGTTCTGTCTCATGTCGGAGATGATTGGGAGATGGCTGAAGAGACTATTGATGAATTAGAAGCTTTCACCTGTGCCGTGTATGGCAATTCCAGATGTACAAAGGTTGATGAACTCAGAGTGTTCTTGTTGAAAGCAAAATGTGGTTCATCTGAAAAGCTAACCATATCAAACAATGTAGATAGTGCGTCACTACCGTGTAAAGGCAGCTTGGTACAGCATGTACGGAGGGTCAATTATCAAGTTGCAATATGGAAGAGGGCACACATTGCAACTCCTGAGATTCCAAACCCTACTAATGGCCATGGCTGGATACAAACTGATGGACATATCGAGCCATTGTGGACGATACAGGATTGTGATACATCAGATGAAGAAGAATCTGGCGAGATGGGGCCTGTATATTCTGACGAGGATGCAGACGACAGTGATTAGGCAGTGAACAAAAACTCATGGCAATAGAGCCAACTATATAGAGTAAACAAAGATTTGTTTGTAAATAAACATTATACAGAAATATGTTTTATTTTTTAAGATGCAATGCAAATTGTATGCCTAATTTGCATATTCATGACTTTGGAAGGTATCCAATCAAATTGGTATTATGTTTAATGAACTCCTTGACCATGAAAACATATATCTAGGCACCTTAAATGTTCTTCTAGCTTGATTAATAAGAAAGATATGTGGAAACATATATTTTTTTTTCAAAAATGGCGGGAAATGAGAAATTTATGCAATGGCCGTAATCTCATTTGCATAGCAATATGAGGTCACAATACATGATATAATGTTTCTATTATAAAGCAGACATGTAGTGTAATAACTTAGACTGCTTCAGTTCTAAAAACATGATTAATATAAGCTTTTAGAAATATTTAGTACGAAGTTTATAAATGAAAATGTATTTTTTTGATCTTTTTAAACCTAATTTGCATATTCATGACTTAGAAAATTATCCAATCAAATCGGTATTGTGTTTAATGAACTCCTTGACCATTAAAACATATATGTAGACACCTTAAGTGTTCTTCTAGCACTTTTAATAAGAAAGATATGTGCAAAATTAATTTTCCAAAAAATGGCGGCACCTAATTTGCATATTTGGCTAAAAATAGATGTGGGAACCAAGATTTTTGATGTTAACATTTTTTAATGTATTTAGTATACCCCAAGGAACAAACAAAACATGGCGTACAAATGTTGTGGGGGTGCACGGGGGGTCCTGGTAGCCCATAGCCTAGTATGGTTGCTATATCAAGCTATATCCATGCTAGCTACATTATTGTAACATATGTAATAACCACTTTGATTATCATTGTTATTCCCATGATTAAACCCTGTGCGTATCCGTATTTTATATTTGCAGCAGATCAACTGACCATTTTCCCCAGAATAATTTGCTCGTACTCGGATGGCCGCAACTATGAAATCAAAACCTGGCATTTAGAGAAATGTTACTATTTTGGCACATTTGTGTGCATTGTGCATTTATAATCTACATGCGTTCTTCATTTTCTTTTGACAGACATTTGTCTATAGAATCGTGAATAATTACTGCTAAATCATCATTATAATTCTGGCAATCAGTGTAGACACTGTTCAGACTGTGCGTTGTATTTTCTATGCACATTTACATGCATTTTGGCAAACATCATGAACACTATCTAGTAGAATGGTTAAACATTACTATACTTCTAAACAAATAAGATGCACATACATTTCAAGAAGCCATCGTATGCGCGCATTCGCAAACTAATATTGGTATACATAGATTACAATCACTGTTTATACAGTGCCCAGCGGAAACAAATGGTCTGGAAAGTTGTTTATCATTAACAGTATTCCCTGTGATAAACCCGTTATTAATTGCATGCTATCATTGTGATATTATTTGTTTATGTAGCCCATTAATCCAGTGTGAAAACATTATAAACCCATGAGTAAGACAGATGACACGGCCATGGAATTGATTATTGTAAACATCATGCTATCCTGTAACTATAATAATCATTTTCATGCTGATAATGTGATAAAACCACTGACCCCTCTCAGACGTTCCTTTCAGGTGTCCCTCTCTCTTCATTTATTGTTTGACTGCCTGTAAGGATGGGTTGTGGCCTAGGGGTTAGAACACCGGATTTCCAATCCGGAGGTTGTGGGTTCAAACCTCGCCTAGAGCATCAACAATACTTTCATAGTATTTCCATCTCACCCGTCTCTATATGACCTTAGCTGTTGCTCGGACATTAAGCCCATTCACTTTCACTTTCACATTTGACTGCCTGTAGGTGGCGAGGGCGATAGACATGCGCTTGTGGACAAGCGTCAATTTCTAGTTAATGACGGATCGTAGCTAATTGTTTCCTTTCGAAAATATATTAATAGAGATCCGGTCCTATGCTGTATGCCATCGTTTATTTCTTACTGAATAGCACAGAAATAAGTTTTGCGAACAGAGTAGACCCAGATCAGACTGCACTTATGTATGCTAATTTCTCCTATGTAGCATAAGGCTGTGAAAATATTATTTGTGCGTTATATCAGCTGCCCACTGCTTCCCAGATGGCAGACAAAAACTGACCACGCTCGTTGTCAGATCTTATAAACATTCTAAAAGACGCACTGGACATGTTGGGGTCAGTTGAAATCAACCATGAACATGTAGTGCCTACCTTTTCACAAGATCGATAGTGTCAGCCCAGCCGGAATGGGTATACGGCTATACAACCACAGAGTGCCACATTAGCAAGTACCTGGGGACCATGTATCAGCACCTTGATGTTCCAGTGTACGCTAGCATAACTACATTAACCCTTAGAATGCTGGGAACGAAAATTGTTGTCTGCTCTTGTTTTATGTTTTGCCTTTTTCTCAATAAAAGCATGGTTTCACAGCATTCTAAAGTTCTGTCAAAATATTTTTTTTTGTTAGTAAAAATGGAAAAGAAAAAATAAGCAGCAGACCAACTTTTTTATTCAGCAGTGTAAGGGTTAAAAAGTTATACAACGGTAATCAGTAGCAGTTCTACAGGACAACCGTGCTAATTGTTTTCTACATAATGTCATAATGTGTAAAATAATTTACACCATCCAAACTGGGCATATAGTGGAACCTTTCTAAACCTGACACTCTTAAAGGTCCCCGGATGTCCGGTTTGGAGAGCTACAACTGTAATTCACTGTACACTGCAAGATTTGCGATACAGATAAATTACAGTGAAACTCCAACACAATTAAACATTCAAGTTTTATATGTCGTCCGGGTCAGACAGGTTCCTCTTTGTACATGGTTGGTGATCAATATGCCTACGGCATGTGACATACTAGATTTATATATACACAAATGTAGTTGTTGACCACTTTACTTGCAAACTGTTCACTTGATACTAATACAAAGCCATGTCTCACCCACTCTGCGAAATCTGGTTCCGACTGACAGATTAGAACCTTACGCCGTGGGCCACAAACAGAGCACCAGATACACACATTCATATTAGAGCATAATGTTGCTTACTGATCGCAATATAATGGTACTTATGTCGATGATATGCATATATAGTTCCATTATAAATAGTCGTGTTATACACGTATACTTTCGTTTCCCAATGAAGTAAAAAGTGATCATGGTGATAGGTAAGTGGCACATGGATCAGACATTTTGAAAAGGTGTCAACTATCATAATCATACAAGTAGTCGGCTATTTTTTGTGTGATTGGGAGTGCTATATCCGATGAGCATGATGAGCAGTGATGAGAATGAAGTGGTGAACATTTACGACACGGATGTGATTCCACTGTCCAGTATCATTAACTGATGCAATGCGGTACCTGTTCGCAGACATTATGGACACAGGATAGTACATTTATCCCGTCAACACAGTGCGTATGTGCCGTGAAACACGGTGCCGTGAAACATTTTTGATATCCAGTCAATAAATTTTTTGCATTTTACAGCCATTTGAAGGTGTTGACGGGATAAATAGAATAGTAAGTTAGTGCCGTGAATGGGAAAGAATATCTGGCGCGGCACGGAAACGGGATGTGCTCGGCAGAGCCTCGCCCATCCCGTTTCCTGAGCCTTGCCAGATATTTTTTCCCATTCACGGCACTAACCTACTATTCTCTATGTATTCGTTCGGTTCAACACAATATTTACTCAAACAATGTTTAATAGTTATAATTATCATCTGATCATGGTTAGCATACACTGGGTAGTATGGGTTAAAGAGACATGTGTCACTAGTTTGCTTAGTTAATTCACAGTCGCTTATATGTCATGGTATGCTACAATAGGTGTCACATTTTCATAGGTGTCACAACGTCGTAAATGCGCCTTTTGTTTTAACAATTGCAAAAGTTAATCGAAAAAATTCAGATCACGCATTCGATGAACTAAATAATATTCAAGTTATACAATTTCTATTTTGTAGTCTTTCTTGTGGAATACAATGTGTGGGATCCGTGTAGAAAATGAATGAAAAACTGCGCATTTTACAATTAATTCTGAAAATGACACACTTTACAAATTACGTCGCGAATGCGCTTATTTTAAAGATACCGAAGTTTGTGTGATGATAAATATTTTGTGATTTATATAGCACGGTAATTATATTATAACTACAAAATGTGTTTTAGCTCCTTTTTAGTAGTGTACATTTTGTAGCGGTCGCACATTAAAGGTACATGCCCACTCAGTAAGCACACATATTCCTTAAATCAGAGACGTCATTTGAGACATTTTCTTGCAAAATAAACATTCATTCACCATTACCCACGTATTGATTGGCATTATTATACATTTTATATCAGATGTAACTTTCCACACTGATATCAGGGGCGATAACCGTATTTCCTTAAGATGTTAACGGACATTACTAGTTATAATCTGCATATATGTTTGATGTGCAATTATCATACTTTATAATCTGTAGAAACAATAAAAAAAAATTCTGGTGACGCATTTAATTAGTATAAATAATTAACAAGAGTTGTCAGAAGACAACGAAGCTCGCCCGTTGGCAGCCTTCACTCAAACTTGGCACAGTTGCATAAACAAACATGAATATTATATAACTTCACCTTGGGTTAAGGGGCGTGCGGTGGACCTTGACATTGGGGTCAGTGGTGCAAGTTGGGTCGTGGGATTGCTATAGCATAATATAGCATATTAAGATTAATGCATGTATTAAATATCAATGCGCTCCCTGAAAACAGAAGTAAAACAAAATTTAACCCAACATTAAGTTTATGAACGCAATAAGTTGGTGATTTTCTACAGCATGATAGCTATTCACATGAGGAATGCATGTATGAATGTGCTAAGTTTGTGACCTTGTCCTTGGGGAAATGGGTGGGGTGGGTCATGGATTTGCTGTAGAACAATAGAGGATCATCAGATGAATGCATGTATGAAATATCAAGGCGTTCCCTGTAAGGAAACAGAAGTTACACAACACAACATTTACCCCCAACGTTAAGTTTATGAACATGCTAAGTGTGTGACCTTGAGGGTTGGGTGGTGGATTGTGGATTTCATACAATATGATAGAGGTCCATCTGAGGAATGCATTTATGAAATATCAAGGCGTTCCATGAAAGGAAACAGATGTTATAAGACATTTACCCCAACGTTAAGTTTATGAATGTGCTAAGTTTGTGACCTTGACCCTGGGTAATGGGTGGGCGGTGGGTCATGGATTTGCTATAGCACAATAGAGTATCATCAGATGAATGCATGTATGAAATATCAAGGGTCATCTAAGGAATGCATGTGACCTTGACCTTGGGGTAAAGGGTGGGCGGTGTGTCATTGATTTTCGATAGCACGATAGGGTATCATTAGATGAATACATGTATGAAATATGAAGGCGTTCCATGAAAGGAAACAGATGTTATAAGACATGTACCCCAACGTTAAGTTTATGAATGTGCTAAATTTGTGACCTTGACCTTGGGGTAAGGGGTGGGTCATGGATTTGCTATAGCACAATAGAGTATCATCAGATGAATGCATTTATGAAATATCAAGGCGTTCCATGAAAGGAAACAGATGTTATAAGACATTTACCCCAACGTTAAGTTTATGAATGTTCTAAGTTTGTGGCCTTGACCTTGGGGAAAGGGGTGGGAGGTGGGTCATGGATTTGCTATAGTACAATAGAGTATCATCAGATGAATGTATGTATGAAATATGAAGATAGTCCCTGTAAATAAACAGAAGTTACACAACATTTACCCCAACGTTAAGTTTGTGAACATGCTAAGATTGTGACCTTGACCTTTGGGTAAGGGTTGGGTGTTGGGTTGTTGATTTGCTACAGCATGATAGAGGGTCATCTGATGAATGCATGTATGAAATATCAAGGCGTTCCATGAAATAAAACAGATGTTATAAGACATTTAACCCAACGTTAAGTTTATGAACATGCTAAGTTTGTGACTTTGGCCTTGGGGTAAGGGTTGGTGGGTCGTGGATTCGATACAGTATGATAGAGGGTCATCTGAGGAATGCATGTATAAAATATCAAGGTGTTCCATGAAAGGAAACAGATGTTATAAGACATTTACCCCAAAATTAAGTTTATGAATGTGCTAAGTTTGTGACCTTGACCTTGGGGTAAGGGTTGGGTGGTGGGTCATGGATTTGCTACAGCATGATAGAGGGACATCTGAAGAATGCATGTATGAAATAACAAGGTGTTCCATGAAAGGAAACAGAAGTTATAAGACATTTACCCCAACGTTAAATTTGTGGACGACGCCGACGCGACGCCGACGCGACGCCGACGACGCCGGGGTATGCCATAAGCTCTTCTGCACTTCGTGCAGGCGAGCTAAAAAATGTCATGCCTCATTTGCATATGAAAATAGCCTGATACCAACGCGCATCACTATAAGTAAAATAAATATTACTAAACGATTATACCTGTATAGCGGCCACTCGTAATCTTTGGAACTGGTGGAATAGTGACACAATTATACACTTATTTAATTCCTATAAATAGCAGTTTGTGCTTACTGAGTGGACATGTACCTTTAACATCATACAATCTATGCTCTTTAAAATGTCACACCTTCAAATTTCATCATTATTGTGCAATTGTTTTTTAAAGTTGCTGTCGTTTATGTGATAAGATTTTCTGCCTCTTTTTGTTGTACCGTATGAGAATGCTATTGTAATTACGAAATGTGCATTTTATCTTCTTTCTAGTAATATATATTTTATGGTGGTTGCTCATGAACTTAATAAAATAATACATACTTCAAAATGTCTAGTGGAAATTTCACATATTACGAATTACGTCACTATTGTACATTCTTTATAGCGTAAACGTAGTTTTTCGGGTATGAAATGTATGCCAGAATTTGTAGTAAAACAATTATATTGTAATTACAAAATGTGCTTTTTGTCTTCTTTCTTGTAGAGTACATTCTGTGGCGGTCGCACATAAGCATAATAAAAATATAGGTCTAGTGGAAATGTCATACGCCGCAAATTACGTCGCTAGTGTACATTTTTAAATGTTTCCGTAACTTGTGTAGTATAATTTACAGGGCTCACGCTGGGCTTCGCAAATGGCGCCCAATGCGCTAATAAATTGAATGTGGCACAGGAAAACAAAGTTTGGCGAAAGTAATGGCGCCGATAAAAAATCAAAGTACTGAAAGTACTAAACATAGGGTACTACAAAAATTCCGCCACGGAAATGGTGTCGCGCCTGAAAATGCCTTGTCGGTACACAACAATGTTGTAGCAGGAATTTTGTTAAAGTTTCTGCATTACCTTGACATCGGCATGTTTACTTCTGTTTTGTGAATGATCGAGTATATTAAAACATACAAATTACGTCATTGGGAAACCGCTGACAAAATGTTCAATGTATGGAAGGCCAAACTTGTTAGAATTTTTGCTGTCATATTTTCAGTACTTGCATTAATATGGGTATTAATCTACGCTGGATGTGGTATACTGTCATTAATGTGTTCCCTGACTGTAATTTATCACTTACTGACGTATTGACCCCCTTCCCTGAACGTAGAATTGACACTCATGTTGGCGTGTATTGGCCACCGTAGACAAATGTAAATCAAGCCGAATTCGGGAATATCACTAAAATCACCTGTAAATCCATCGATAGAATGAGGATTAACATCAGTTAGACCCACACTTGCGCGTTTTGTTGAGACACAATCGCGATCATTAAAAATATCTGGGTCAACATGTAGCTGTAACCTCTCGACGGAGGTCGCTTCCGGTGGAGAGTATTCGGAGGGGAGTTAACTCTGCCGAAAACAATAGCCTGTTACTAAATTTATTTTGTTTGACCTTCCGACAGTCTATTTTTAAACTCACCCGACACCTGTGCGAAACAAAACTCGCACGTGTGGGTCTAACTGATGTGTAATCCTCATTCTATCGATTGATTTACAGCGGATTTTAGTGACATTCCCGAATTCGGCCTGATTGACATTTGTCTATGGTGGCCAATACACGCCAACATGAGTGTCAATTCTACGTTCAGGGAAGGGGGTCAATACGTCAGTATTTAAAGTGATACATTACAGTCAGGCAACAAATTAATGAAAGTATAACACATCCAGCGTATATTAATACCCATATTAATGCAAGTACTGACAATACGACAAAATAAAATTCTAACAAGTTTGGGCTTCCATACATGGACAATTTTGTCAGCGGTTTCCCCAATGACGTCATTTGTATGTTTTAATATACTCGATCCGGGGCCAACTATTTCATTCACAAAACAGAAGTAAACATGGCGATGTACGGACAAGGCATTTTCAGGCGCGTCACCGCTTCCGTGGCGGAATTCTTGTAACTATTGCTCTTCAATCAGTTTCAATATATCTATAATGATCATAGATATCTGGAATCTGTATTTATACTTGAATTGATGATGTCTTGTATAATTATTTGTTACCGTATCTTTCTGATATTGCTATGCATAATCTGTAATGTTGTTGAATGTTTTGGTACATACTGTAGCAGTGCATACTGTACTTGTGTCATATCAATAGTTTACCCCTTAACCATTAAAACGCTTACAAAGAAAATTGCCGTCTGCTCATTTTGTATATTTTAATCTCTTTAAAACCTGTTTTGGCAGCGCAGTAGAATCGTCTCAGTATATTTTTGAGGAGAAAATATAAAAATATTTAAAACAGCAGACGACAATTGTCGTTTCCAGCGCTTTACAGGTACATGCCCACTCAGTAAGCCCAACATGTCATTTATAGGAATTAAATAAGTGTATAACTGTGTCAATCATGATATTCCACTTGTTCTAAACGTTAAAAGTGCCCGCTATACAGATATAATCATTTAGTAATATTTATTTTACTGATAGTGACGCGCGGTGGTATCAGGCTATTTTCATATGCAAATGAGGCATGATATTTTTTAATTATTTATACTAAAGAAATGCGTCACCTGAAAAAATAATATTTTCGACAGATTTTAAAGTATGATCATTGCACATCATAAAATAAATACAGAGATTAAATAGTAATGTCCGTTAACATTTTAAGCAAACACGGTTATCGTCCCTGATATCAGTGTGTAAATTTACGTCTGATATAAAATGTATAATAATGCCAATCAGTACGTGGGATAATGGAGCATGAATGTTCATTTTTGCCAGGAAATGTCTCAGATTATGTCTCTGATGTAAATAACATTTTGTACCTACTGAGTGGGCATGTACCTTTAAGGATTAATGAAACTGCAACACCAACAATCAATCAATCAATCAATCTAGTTTAATATTGTAGTACCCTATGTTCAGTACTTTCAGTACTTTGATTCATAATATTATTTTCAATTAGCGGTTGCGTATGACAGTTAAAAAACGTTGAGTAACACAATGCATTTTGATGTTATGGTTACTCGAAGATATCATTATGGACTAGCCCATCGAGGGGGGTCTAGGGCGTGGCTAACTGTCCGAGGCGATTCCAATACATAGGTACCCTATGTGAATAGCAAAATTGACACAAGTCTACTTTTCCCAAGACACGGTCTCTGTGTGTGTATTGATAGTCCAGACTGGGTTGTTGCTTGCCTCTTAGCAGACATATTTCCCTTGGAGAAAATCAATAACCAGTCCACCTATGTGTAATTTTTGACAATATAATGTGAAGTTTTAAGTGGCGGTCAATTACTCTGTATAAACTTTATTGGGAACAGAGTTGTTAGGTATCAGTAACAGGCGTGCGTCATAAACTGATCAATGGATTCTTTACAAAGTTAATTATCATGGTTTATCAACAAGAGGTCACCTCCTGTTGTGGTATAGGAACTGAATTTCGCCTGGTAAACAGGGAAATATCCGCAGTTGTATTCACTTCAAACAGCTGATACGTACTTGAGATCCAGCCTCTTTGATACTTGTATTCAAAATTGCATGGAACTTAGTGTATACAAGTTATATTTTAACCCTTAGAATGAGGGAGCCAACATTGTCGTCTGCTGTTGTTATATATGTTGTTTTCTGTCAATAAACCATGGCAGCATTTCAGAAACTGAGAAAGTAAAAGTCAGTAAGTTATATGTCCCAGAAACAGATATGGTCATGTACGGACGGAATCTCGGTTTGAAGTTTCATCCGACCAGGCAACAATTCACTGGAAATAATTCTAAAGTGCTGTGAGAGCATGCTTTTGATGAAAAAAGGGAAAACAAAATAATCAGCAGACGACAACATTTCATTCAGCAGTGAAATGCTTAAAGGCCCTGGGTGGATGAACTGTGAGCAAAACAGTTAGTGAAAGAACAGTTTACTGTAGCCTGATGATTTGTATTTCTGAACATACACTGTATACATGTATGACCTGAACAAAGTTAAAGTAATAATACAAAAAAAATATTTGAACAAAAATAACTAGCGTTGCAAAGCTAGTTTTGCTAAATATAGCATTCCTATTTCCCGCGCATACCCTCGCGAGTGTGGTCACATGACTGAACACTGCGTCATCGACTGCGCCAGCGATAACATTGAGTTCTCGTATTGTTAAATTCGGTTAGTTTTGCTTATCATGCACAATTGTTGTGTGTTACGGTATTACAGTGTTTGTGGTGATTATGTAGAAGTGTGCAATCCTGAAATATCTCAGTGTAATACAGCTTTTGGACAGTTTCCAGCGGGTGTGTCTATGTGTCTTATCTGCAGCAAAATGGTAGTCGGTGGTAACAGTGAAACTGTAAATAGGTAATATACCACTACTAGTGGGATTTTCCAGATATATTTCAATACGGCCAAGTTAAATTTAGCACTGAATTTGCTATCCAGGACATTGAAAGTGGACATGCAGATGCGATAATTAGCCGAAAAACATATATTTATGACCAACGCCAAGTTGCGATGGTATTCATTGATATTATATATCTCAACTGTTTTTGTGAAATGCATCTTCGGAGGTACCATCTCAGACACACTCACTTTAAGTCTCTTGAAACGGTCGCTGAGAAACTAAGATGGTGAACTATTTGATTTTGAAGCTGGCTTAAAATTTGGTTCCAACTTCACTGAAATAGCTCCAATCAGTGTGTGAGTGCTGATAAAAGAGATGCCAAAATGTGCTGACCGATAATGCAATTGAAATTACGAAATATTAATTTTATCTTCTTTCTATTGTAGCAGTCGCATTTGAAGATAACAGATAAATGCCAACTTTTCTATCCCAATCCATGACCATGAACGTCTGCATGGACCTGGTGCATTCAAATGTATTATTCATATTATCAACTAGTTTGTTTGTTTGTTTATTGGTGTTTAACGGCCTATCAACAGCTAAGGTCATGTAAGGCCGGGCAAACGGGTTCGATCCCGTTTTAACCTGCTGCATTGGGGGGAAAATACCAAAATCAGAACGGAATATTTACATCGAGAAAATATATTATTATCAACTAGATTGGTCAGTAAGCGAGGATTACGGAATACCCCTCGAGTGGGCCCAGGTACCCCTAAATATGTAAACAAAAATCCAAGTGTGTGGGCTTCAGACATTGACTCTGGTCTTAGCGGGGGCGGCATGGACGTGAATCTGGCACAGGGTGGTAGAGGTCCATTGGAGCAATATGTGTGTGAAATGTGAAGCAGATCCGAGCAAGGACGTTATAACCGATTTCTCTGATGTTAAGTTTTATACAAAGACTAAGTATGTGGCATTGACCTAGAGATCAGCGGGAATTTGTCACAGCATGATAGTAGAGCCTTAGAGGAATGCATACATGAAATATTAAGAATTTTCGATGAAAGAAATAGAAGTTATAACATATTTCTCTGATGTTAAGTTTTGTAAAGAGACCAAGTATTTGACCTTTGCCTTGGGATCAGCGGGGGTTGGACGGTCGTGGATTTGGCGCAGCATGGTAGTAGCATGTGTGAAATAGTAAGCATTTTAGATGAAAGAAATTGAAGTTATAACATATTTCTCTGATGTTAAGTTTTGTAAAGAGACTAAGTATTTGACATTGACCTTGTGATAAGCAGGGGTTGGACGGTCATGGATTTGACGCAGCATGGTAGTAGAGCCTTATAGGAATGCGGGGGGGGGGGCTTATAGGAAGTGCCTTGCATTATATTTATTAATGATTATGATACAGACAACCATTGTATTATGTACATATTTGTATGTTTGCGCTAGAAACGTCAGACAATGCAAAACACGACGCTGACGTTTATACGTAGATTTTAGCCGGGATTGGCGTCGTTTTGACATTATCAAAAGTATCACGTACACGACCTCTATCGAAAATATCCACTACCCTCAATACCACATCAAATATACCGCAGTTCCACCTAACGTCTCTGCCTTAATATCAAAGGCATGCGCTATATTTTTCGGTACACATGAAATTATGCGATAGGAGAATGAACTAGCTAAGTTCAATTAACCCATTGCATCCTTAATTTAATGCACATATTTCGAATGTATCGCATATATTGGTAAATTCGGAAACAAACGGACAAATGGCCATTGGCCTGTTAAATTCTGGGCTCAAACACCCGGGTATAGAATGACACGACTGACGGTTTGAACTGCCATCTCATTGGTAATGCCACGGGATCATGATCTGATCAGGATGATATACTGTATGGATGGCATGTTTGGCAGCCGTTCCCTTGAGATCAGTACACACTAGCCGTTAGATATTCGGCGAAACTTGTAGTATTTGTTACACGGAGGGGAATCGCAGTAAACAGCAGAAGCAGCTGATTTCAGATGGGCTCCTACTATTTCTATCAGAAGGTATTATTATTCCACCGAATTTGATGAAATAAAGCAAATGGACAGCGCAAAAAGTGTGTAGAATCTTCGACTGCTGGCCTCTTCCGGATCATTCCAGCCAGTTCCCCGAACACGTCGTAACGTCATATTTTTCAATCTGACACTCCTGGTGTAAACCGTTAGAATTATAGCAGTTAGTCCGAATAAACATGATAAATAGGTCCCAACAGACTGAAGTGCCATGTCTAATGGGCGTTCGAGAAGCCATGCTCTTACACCCAGTGTGGACCCGACATCCAGTGTGGTATATCGGGTCAGTGTAAACTTTCAAGATCCGTGATAATCGTGTCAGTAGCTCAGTATTTATATGTCACCAGTCTTGAAAGCAGGTAGCACACGGCATGTATGTATGTTTTATTTGCTGTTTAATCTGGCAGATTGTCATTATTTATATCGTATATTATTCAAGGTGTATGATCACGTGGTACTAACAACAGCAACACGTACTGAAACTTCCAGAATCAATCCGATTCAAAGTACGTATTGTTTTATATTGTCCTTATTACGTAACGGATTTTGATGAAATATGATGCATCCGTTTCATATTAAGGAAAATATCAAATAATACTTACTTTCGAGTGGGCAAGATTTCAACACTTTCAGCCACTGTTGTTGTTGTTATAACCACATGATCATGCACCTTGTTATTATACCTTATTGCAATTTATAGGCGTTGCATTGATCAATTTCATATCACGTGATAAAAATATTCTACCGTGTCGCAGTGGGCAATTCACAACGCAGCGAGCAATATTAGAGAGGAATATTACACTATTACCCTCACGTCCCGAAACTTCACGAAGCATACTTTCGGAAACAACCGAAGGGTTGGACTTCCTCGGCGTTTATCCAAAATATGAGCTGAAAGTGCGATGGTATACAAATGAAATGACGATGGGCTGGTACGCCGTGCTTTTCATTCATATTGGTAGTTTTACTATAAAACTGGGTACCAGCCCAGCATTTGTACATAACATAGGTGTTTCTCCAGCCAGCCCCAGCAAGCGTCTTAAAACGTAGTTTGACTAAACATGAAAATCGTCTCCTAAAAGCGATAATCATGTGATGCTAAAACATGTTTTATTAAGAAATCGAAAAACTATCGACAAACACATCAATATTTCTTAACTAAAAACATAGATCATTGTCTTTGGATACGATTCTTATTTGCTCACGTACTGAACGTACTGAACGTACTGAACATGGGGTACTACAAGAATTCCGCCACGGAAGCGGTGTCGCGCCTGAAAATGCCTTGTTGGTACAAAACAATGTTGTAGCAGGATTTTTGTTAAAGTTTCTGCATTACTTTGACATCGCCATGTTTACTTCTGTTTTGTGAATGAAATAGTTAGCCCCGGATGGAGTATATTAAAACATACAAATGACGTCATTGGGGAAACCGCTGACAAAATGTTCAATGTATGGAAGCCCAAACCTGTTATAATTTGTTTTTGTCGTATTTTCAATACTTGCGTTAATATGGGTATTAATATACGCTGGATGTGTTATACTGTCATTAATTTGTTCCCTGACTGTAATTTATCACTTACTGACTTATTGACCCCCTTCCCTGAACGTAGAATTGACACTCATGTTGGCGTGTATTGGCCACAATAGACAAATGTCAATCAGGCAGAATTCGGGAATGTCACTAAAATCACCTGTAAATCCATCAATAGAATGAGGATTAACATCAGTTAGACCCACACGTGCGAGTTTTGTTGCGACACAATCGCGATCATTAAACAAATCTGGGTCAACAGGTAGCTGTAACCCCTTGATATCGTTGTGTGTTGAACGCGTGGGAGGGGAGTTAACTCTGTCGAAAATTATAGCCTGTTACTAAATTTAGCGATGACCGCACGATTTGTGACGCAAATGGGGGCAAATAATAACTTGAACGCGTAACAAAATAATCCGATGTATTTTTGTACGTAGAACATCCGTTGTTGATATTGTTCAGTGCAAGTAGTTTTTCATAATAACGCAGGCCGACTTGCCCTGCGTTTCAGACAGAAAATTCGGGTTATTGTTGTCCATGCCTGTGTCGAAATCATGCGTGTTGAAATTGCGCATGCGTGTGTAACAACGCCAACGCGCTTGTGCGATCGCGAAGCAAACACACATTATCAAGCAGGAGGTTGCAAAAAAGCAATATTGAATAATTTATGATAGAATCTGGCGTTTACGTTTTGCGCTCTTTTGCTTTTCGTTTCGCATTCTCGCAATCAAGCTTCGCGTTTTCGTGTTCTCAACTTGTGCGCGAGATCACGAAAACGCGAGATTGTAACATGTCCCTAACAGGACACGTATAAATCGTCTTACGAAAAGATTCTCATGTGCTGCCAAACATATCTGCCAAACATATTGTTATTAAGAAATAGAACATAGAGCACATATAATGTGCTGCCAATACATGTTTATTGAGAAAAAAAAACATATTTCGATACGTGTTATTGTTTTAATACTCCATCGCATCGCCGGTTTTTGCCGATACAGCGACACATAATGATTCCCTTACTTTCTTTTTCGTAGATTCTGCACCTACTCTCCGACTTCTTTAAACTTTCGACACCATACATTTATGGAATATTTATCTTATAAAGCTCTGCGAAAACCGCTATGCGATAAGAGAGTTAATTCCATAGCTAAGTTCCATTCCATGCCATGGATAAAAAAATATGCGTTTAGAAATTGAAATGTGCTTCTTTATTGATATCCCGTCAGCGTGTTTCAAAGGTCAGATCGACACGACTTAACATTTAGACGCTACATCATGTTCATGTTGCAACCTGTGATGTCTCACGCTCCGACACCGTCACACGTCACAGTCTGTAACACCACGTGCATTTGATGTACGACGTGATCGGACAAAACCTGGCTTATTGCATATGCCACTAGCGAAGACCAATACATGAAAACGCGAGATTGTAACATGTCCCTAACAGGAGATGTAAAACTGGTCTTAGGGGGCGATTCTCACGTAAAAATCGTCTTAGGGGGCAATTCTCATATACTGCCAAACCATGTTTATTAGAATTATTGTTTTTGACAAAACAAATCGCCTCATAAAACATGAGAATTGTACGGTGTCCTGTTAGGGCCATGTTACAATCCCGCATTTACGCGATCTCCACCTGTACATGAGATCGCGAAAGCACGAGGCCAAATCGCGATACTGTGAAATCGGGAGTCTTTACCAAAACCTTGATATTCAATCTCGCAATCTCGGGGTCGCGATGATATACCTATACGCAGCTGATTAACTGACGGTTGGACAAGCGCATCACATATACTCTACTGTGAGACATAATAGCTACGATACACACAGCAACGAAGTCAAAGTCAAACTCTTAACAGGAACGCACACCCTACTGTCTGCAAGTGGGCGCGAAAAAAACTTACTGAAGTGTGAAGGAGGTGTAAACAAGTGTACACAATTAGGTAAAGGGATATAGTAAATTATTCTGCTGGTGGGGTATCACCATTGAAACGACACACCAATACTAAACAATACAATATACAACCTCATCATACGTCTACATAGAAGCCACAATCTCGCCTCGCGTTTTCGCGCATAGGTCGAGATCACGAAAACACGAGATTGCCACATGGCCACCGATTCTGATGTGCTACAGGAATATGTTTATTAGAAAAATAAAATATAAACAAAAGCATTTTGACAAAACATGATGAACAACTCCTAAAAAAACATGAAATAAATCCATTTCATGGGTGGATTGGTGATACAATAATTAATAAAAGATATAGGTTGTTTGGCATGGGAAAATTAGTAATTATGGGGGTTGGGGCAATCGAAAATAAGTAAATTGTGTGGGTGGTGGGGGGGGGGGGTAATTGATCATTTATAAGCATGGGTGGTGGAGTATGAACATTATTTGTTTGTATGTGTGGTAGGTAAAAAAACAACCTTCTGTCGACCCCTCCCCCCATAACATTAATTCTGGAAAAGCCCTTACTAGTACTTGCGAAACGAAATACACGACCGTTACACTTTCATATATAGTACACTGTCCTTCTACTTTCGCTTTCCATGTATATAACCTGTGAGACACCACGTTCCCGTCAAGCTCGTGTTATGAACATACACGCATGAATACGGATACTATCGATTATAAAACACGCTATCAACCAATGATCTAGTATTGAGCGAAAATCGCCCGACTGATGTTACTGCTATATGTACACGATGTATTTGATAGACATGATAAACAATGATAGCGAGGTGGAACATAATGCATGTTATTGACCAGTGATCTAGCGTATAAATATGTAGAATGCACATGATCTACACGACTTACTTATTGAAAATATATATTTATTGTAAGATCCCTTTTGCCTGTAAAGCTTCTGAAGATACAACTACTACAACATTTAACTTATATATGTATCACTATTGAACATGGAAAGCGAGACTATACTGGCGTAGGGAGTCTGTGAAATACGAGAGTCGTCCTATCCTGCCTCCAGCCTCATATCCCTGCGGGACGATTAAACTGTCAAACTAACTTTATCACCATGATCATAGCATGGTTTCTACCACGATACATGTACGATCCAGACAAAATGGTTGTGCATGTGTATACCGAGACCAGCCAGTGCCACAGGCCAGTCGGACCAGTATATACACTTCACCAGCTTCATTGTCCGCAATTCGATCAGCCAGCCCAGATATCAGATTGTGCATCACATACGGGTCCTCCGGATAAGAAAAGGGACTCTATTACAGTTGGAACAGTTTGCAGATCTTGATTCGCTTACGTGTTAGATACATTAGACGGCAGTGTAGATCCTGATCAGCCTGCGCGGAAACTGGTTTTAACACTGCCCTTGCGACCATACACATTATATGCGAAGTCTGACTAGAACCTACCACGTTTATTAATCAGTGAAACAGTTCCATGTCAGCATGGTCAGGATGCAGGTGTGTGCTGACAAATCAGGAGATAGACATGTCGCAAATTGATAGCTGAATACAAAATGCCTATTTGGACTTGTTTTATTATAAACTCAATTTTATGTAAATAAATATTTACACCAAAAAATATACGACTTCTATCAATCACGTCTACCTTGTGCACTTTACGGCGCATACAATAACTCAAGTGCCGTGGATATTACACGTCTATTACAGCATGTACAGAGCTACGAAAAATACGAATACGCGTATCTTATAGCATCGTCATGCTGCTTACACCGGCGTCACTGTATAACGCCAACAGACAACGCTACACATACTTATACATGTAGTTGTCAAGTAAAATAAATAAAACAATTTTGACGGACAATTTGGGACTGAAATATCTCTTTCACAAAATACGCCCAATATAATTTATTGATGACGCTGCAAGTGAAAAGGCACACACCACAGGCACTTTGTGGTATGAACGACATAGTCTCTTTAAATCATACCCAATTTTTCTCTACAATGTACGACACTGGTCATATTTTCAACCAACGTTAAGGGGATTATTGTCTTTGGGCCTGGCTCGCTAATTCAGTAATTGTAACGCCCGCGAAGGCCGGGACCTTGTTATACGGCACGAATACAGTTGAATATACAGTGGAGCACCAGTATCTCGAAGTCGAAGGGAGATCGTATTTTAGTCGAGATAGGACTAGGTTCGAGATACCGAGGAAGTGACATGGTCAAATATTTTCGCAAACAAATATCAAATCATGTTACCATTCATATCACGAGTAAACACAGGAATAATGAAACAAAACATGTGTTGCTTTTCTTATTAATCACCATCAGATTGAATATTAATCCACGCTGAATTTAATTGAAGAAAAAAATTATTAATTAATTTACTGACGAATTTTAATCACCAATTAACTAATGACCAATGGTAGTAAACTACCCAACATTACAGGTGGCGTCACAACTCTCAGTGAATTGCTTAAATGACCAGCGTGATATGCTTAATGAATCGTGTCAAACACTCAAACAAATCGAGGTGCACCAATTAAGCAAACAACCCGAGGCAGGTGTGAAATTGATCTTGGCAGCCAGGCGTTTAGGTGATTTACCCAAACGTTTATGTGATCGAGATAGCGAAGTGATATTTAACATATTTATATACGAAGGGGACATAATGAACTGTCGAGATAGAGAACATGTTCGAGATAGGCCATGTTCGAAATAGCCGAGGAAATTTACATTAAACAAATAAGGATATAATTCGGGACTTTAGCGAATCATCGGGATAGGGGATACCATCGAGATACTGACGTTCGAGGTACTGGTGCTCGACTGTACAGTGAAACCTCTCTAAACCGAACACCCTGGGAGGGTGTCCGGTTTAGAGAGGTTCCACTGTAAATAAGACATATAACCATGCCAAGAAATGCCGCTGTGCTCTACGAACTTGAACAGGCAGTATCATCATTGATAGGTGACAATGAAACCCATACAACGTTGCATATACGGTGAAACCTCTCTAAACCGGACACCCTGGGAGGTCCGCATGATGTCCGGTTTACATAGGTTCCACTGTAAATAAGGCATATGACTATACCAATGAATGCGGACAGGCAGTATCATCAGCGATAGGTAACAATGAAACCCTTAAAACTAAGGATACAGAGACTGTTTGCTTGTCCGGTTTAGAGAGGTTCTACTGTACAAACATTTACTGACCAATCACCCTTTTTTTGTTTGAAAGAAAAAACAAACAATGAATGCATTATACATTTAGACGAACATACCGGCACGTGAAGTGAAGGGCGCTGTTTATTCTCCAAATGTACCGTGATTTACCTGGTGTATCGGTTTGATAATAAGTACCGTTTCGCCTGAGCTAGTAAAGTGTATCTGCTATCATGTTTGACATAAATTTAACATATATTGAATAGTAAATTTTACAAAACAAATAAAAACTTCTCCTTGTTGTTACCTTAAGTTTTATTTATTATCTGTTTATTTCTTTTCAAGTTTAGCGTCAAGTGTGACGTGCCTTGAGAATAAGTGGCATGTGAACTTTGTAGCCAGTCTAGTTCATGGTCTGTTATTCACTCATATTGCCATGACAACAGCAAATTGCGATGTATTTGAAGCATGGAACGTGTTCAGCTGACCGAGTTGCGAACAGTACTGACCCTGATCCGACTGGACAGTGTGATATGGGTCTACACTGGTTGACAATGCCACACTGTCCCATTTATCCAGTCACAGTAACGTGCGGTGGTTCATATGTCACTAGGACGGTCCATATTTACTGGTCCTCTCTATGCCGGATACCCAAAATGCTTCAATACACACAATGATAAACTTATTCAACCTTATAATTTATTGATAACAATTCAAATTTTATGCAAATATAATAATATTGTCAATGTTTGCCAAGTTAACATAAAACGCATTGAAACATGTGTCTGGCTTAATAAAATGTCAGCGATCTTGCTTTGATTTAAAACCGGTCCAGTTACAGTTGTGCCGTTCGGTGAATATAACTGTCCTGTGATGTTTGTTTGAGTTGCTGACAGCGTAGCACCAGATCAGACAGCGCGCGCGCGCAGTCTGATCTGGTGCTACGCTGTTCGCGCGCGCAGTCTGATCTGGTGCTACGCTGTTCACCACAACATCTTCCTTAATGTTTATTATCTATACTGATCTGATTGTGAAGTATTTAGTTCTACATACCGACTGAATTTGAACGAAAACCAAGACTGGGAGTATGCACATATTAAGGTTATTTATTCATCATTTCGGGCGGTGGGTGCGTTTGTATTACATTAGTTATATCTGCATTATCATTGCAGGGTAGACCATGCAGACTGGTGGCAAAACCACGGGGCATATCTGATCACCATCCGACCATAATAATTTTTAGAATCACAATAGTCATAACCCACAATCAAAGAGGAGGCAAGCAATGACTAACTGTCTTATCGGGACAAGACCTACAGAGCTATCTTGCAGCAAGCGTCGATAAAACATGGCGCCAAAAATAATAACTGAAGCACGTTATCCCGGGAATTACCTATACACTTTGAAGACTTTGCGCAACGCTAATCTACGATGCGCAATGAAAAAACATGTTTAAACGTGCTTACAAGGTGTTGATATATACTGGAAAACTATACAATCACTCGTGAAAACTTTCAGAGCTTCACGAAACACCAGTAAACATAGCCTTTATTACACAAAAAAGGGCGCGAAATGTGCATAAACTCGGCAATTTCCGTGCCACTCGTGCCAGTTAATGTCAATACATAGTTACATTACTTACTAATGGAATATACACAGTGGTCTATAACACGAACCAATGCGCATGATGAGTAGAATCTAACGTGAAACCCCGTTTTCAATGTAAAATTCCGTTCAGCCAACATAACTGACACACGTTATTCACAAAGGGAGATAATTATGCATGACCTGCAAACATATCTCTAACAAGTTATTCCGAACATAATTGAAATCAGTTACACCCCTGACTGTACATACCCAGAGAGTCAGTGGAGGCCATACATCACAGTCAGACAAATACACGCTTCATAATTAGAAATATGTAATAGATATCTGTCACAGACTTGACTGTGCTATATACATGATATAATGTGCTATTTGATCAGGATATACACTGGTGACAAAATAAAATAAACCTGTTTCTCCAGACGCAGCAACAATGGTAAATAGATCAGGTGCTACACATATATACTAACCAATTGCCAGACTGAGTGTATATCTATCTTCACTCATCAGTTCTACTGATTTCAGATGTATTCTTATATTGGGTCTACAAAGCTCACTAGGGTTGGTCGGGAGCATGCGACGGGTAATTCAACGATCGGCGTTCATCCTTACCGGAATTCCGACTGGATACCTGGTTTGGCCCTCACATACGTCTTTGGCATTTTGTATGCGACAGTTGAATCTGGTTATACCCCTTATATGAGTATTATGATTATTCGTAATTATATTTTAGGGGAAGGCGCCAAGTGACTTTGGTGTGGTATGGACCTGGCACCAGGTCAGGTTATTCGAATTTCAGGGCTGAATATATTTTTTCTCGATATAAATATTCCGTTCTGATTTTGGGATTCCCACCCCCCCCCCCCCCCCACCCCCCCCCCCCCCCCCCCCAATGCAGCAGGTTAAAATGGGATCGAACCCATTTTACCGGCCTTAAATGACCTTAGCGTTGACAGGCTGTTAAACACTAATAAACAAACAAATAAAGCTCATTAATTTAACAATACCTGTTTTCTCATACACATCACTGCACAGGGAATCAGTGTGAGCCATAAATCAGTCAGAAAAAAATAGACAACTTACAGAAATGAACATTCAGCTGAAAGTTTCTTGTCTCATAAACTACCAATGTTTTTGATAAAAGTGGCTGTGTATGCAGACATGGAGTTTATGGGTTTTGCGGCCAGAGTAGATCCAGATCAGGCTGTGCATCTGCACAGTCTGATCAGGATCTGCACTGTTAGTCATTCCATCAATAAAACACCAGTCATGCTTCACGCTCACAAATGAAACAATACCTGTTTTCTCATACATACCACAGGGAGTATGTGGGGCCATAACTCACAGTCAGGAAAATACACACTTCTTATTTAGAACAGAGATATCTGGCCACATATCTGACGCAGGTAATGGACACATTTAATTGGTATGCAGAACTTGTAAACACTTGGTAGTCTACTTGTAGATGATGTAGACTAGTTTGTGCCCTTGTACCCTATGTAACACATTGTACCTTATTGTAGATGCTGTAGACTATTTTGTATACCTGTAGACTACTTTACATATATTGCGATCATTTGAACCATCTCACTGTTACAGCAGTTCTTATTTCTCCACATATTGTGACCACCATAGATTCTCCACATATATATTGTGATGACCATTTGAACCGTCTCACTGTTACAGTTCTTATTTCTCCACATATTGTGACGATCATTTGAACCGCCCCACTGTTACAGTTCTTATTTATCCACATATTGTAACCACCATTTTAACCGTCTCACAGTTACAGCAGTTCTTATTTCTCAACATATTGTGATGACCATTTGAATCGTCTCACTGTTACAGTTCTTATTTCTCCATGTGTTGCTAAATTACATACAATCAAGTCGAGCAGTCGAAACAAAGCTCCTGCAGTCTTTGTGGCTGTAAAGAGATTGTGGCGAAAAATAAGCGCCTGAATTACAGACATACAACAACAACAACATTGAAGTAAACAACTACTGTGTTGTTTATTTTTATTAATTTACTATTGGCTATACTTTGATACCAGTTATGTCAGCTACACACTGGATGATGTATACCATTGTGTGCCCTTGTAGAACCTTGTAGTACTATGTAGATGTTGTATACCAGTGTGTGCCTTGTAGACCCTTCAAAGTAGAACATTGTAGTACTGTGTAGTACTATGTAGATGCTGTATACCAGTGTGTGCCCCATGTAGACCCTTGTAGTACTATGTAGTACTATGTAGATGCTGTATACCATTGTGCACAACCTCGTCATTTCACACATGGATGAGAGACACCTGCTGAATGATTCTCAGCATGGATTCAGCAAAGCACGATCATGTGAGTCACAACTCCTGCTGACAACGCAGGATATTACAAACTCTCTCAATGCAGGGGAGCAAGTGGATGCGGTTTTATTATATTTTAGTAAAGCCTTCGACAAAGTCCCACACCAACGACTTCTCATTAAGCTGAGGATCGCTGCTTGACTGGATTGGAGACTTCCTAAACAAACAAACGAACACAGTCAGTTGTCAGTTGTCTCACTGTTACAGTTCTTATTTCTCCATGTGTTGCTAAATTACATACAATCAAGTCGAGCAGTCGAAACAAAGCTCCTGCAGTCTTTGTGGCTGTAAAGAGATTGTGGCGAAAAATATAAGCGCCTAGTTGCTGAATTACAGACATTACAACACAAACAACATTGAAGTAAACAACTACTGTGTTGTTTATTTTTATTTTTATTAATTTACTATTGGCTATACTTTGATGACCAGTTATGTCAGCTACACTGGATGATGTATACCATTGTGTGTGTCCTTTGTAGAACCTTGTAGTACTATGTAGATGTTTGTTTTATACCAGTGTGTTGCCATTTTGTTAGACCCTTCAAAGTAGAAACAATTGTAGTACTGTGGTAGTACTTATGTAGATGCTGTTATACCACCGTGTGTGCCCCATGTAGACCCTTGTAGTACTATGTGTAAGTACTATGTATTGATGTGTATACCATTGTGCAGCAACCTCGTCATTTCACACATGGATGAGAGACACCTGCTGAATGATTCTCAGCATGGATTCAGCAAAGCACGATCATGTGAGTCACAACTCCTGCTGACAACGCAGGATATTACAAACTCTCTCAATGCAGGGGAGCAAGTGGATGCGGTTTTATTATATTTTAGTAAAGCCTTCGACAAAGTCCCACACCAACGACTTCTCATTAAGCTGAGGATCGCTGCTTGACTGGATTGGAGACTTCCTAAACAAACAAACGAACACAGTCAGTTGTCTTAGAGGGTCATCACTCTGCAACATCAGATGTGACTTCAGGGGTACTCCAGGGAACAATGCTTGGTCCGCTCCTGTTCCTGGTATACATTAATGACATGCCAGAATATGTTACATCCACTGCACGGTTGTTCGCTGATGACTGCTTGCTCCATAGAAAGATCAAGTCCCCAGCTGATTCTGCAGCATTACAAAATGACCTAGACCAGTTACAGTTGTGGGAATCTCAATGGCAGATGAACTTCAACCCGGACAAATGCGAGGTAATCCGCATAACCAACAAGCAGCATCCAATTGAAGCCAACTACCAGATCCGTGGACAAGATCTAGCCCTGTCACCAGCCTCCAAATACCTGGGAGTTACAATTAGCTCCACCCTCTCATGAAACAAACACATCGATAACACTGCGAAGAAAGCCAACAATGCACTCGGTTTTGTCAGGAGGAATACATACGGCTGCTCTAAAAGCGTGAAGGAACAGTGCTATGAGACACTAGTGCGTCCAATATTAGAGTATGCGTCACCTGTATGGGATCACAACACGCAGCGTAATATCGACAAACTTGAATCCGTGCAGAGGAGGGCAGCACGCTATGTGACAGGCGACTACAGCAGGCAAAGCAGTGTTACATCAATGCTATCAGACCTCAACTCAGAGGCTCACACTCCAGGATAGGCGCCGCCAAGCAAAGCTTGTAATGATGTACCGGATAGTCAACAATTTGATCTCCACCCCCCCCCCCCCCCACCCCCCCCCCAGCATTATACCTCATCCCAGCTTCATTTAGAGTAACCAGAGGGCACACAATCAGATTTGCTATTCCGCATTGTTCATCCAATACACATCAGGCTTCATTCTTCCCCAGCACCATACGGCTCTGGAACAGTCTACCATGTCGTCATAAAACGTAAAATGACAACGTGAAATATACGACAGGAAAACTTTCCTGAAGTACGTTGTACCAACGTCATTATGAAAACGTATTGTGAATGTCGTCATAAAACGTAAAATCACTACGTGAAATCTACGACAGGAAAACTTTCCTGAAGTACGTTGTATCAACGTCATTGTGAAAACGTCTTGTGAATGTCGTAATAAAACGTAAAATCACTACGTGAAATCTACGACAGAAAAACTTTCATGAAGTACGTTGTACCAACGTCATTATGACAACGTCGTGTGAATGTAATAAAACGTAAAATCACTACGTGAAATATATGACAGGAAAACTTTCCTGAAGTACGTTGTACCAACGTCATTATGAAAACGCATTGTGAATGTCGTCATAAAACGTAAAATCACTACGTGAAATCTACGACAGGAAAACTTTCCTGAAGTACGTTGTACCAACGTCATTATGACAACGTCGTGTGAATGTCGTAATAAAACGTAAAATGACTACGTGAAATATACGACAAGAACATTTTCATGAAGTACGTTGTACCAACGTCATTATGGAAACGTCTTGTGAATGTCGTCATAAAACGTAAAATCACTACGTGAAATCTACGACAGGAAAACTTTCCTGAAGTACGTTGTACCAACGTCATTATGAAAACGTCTTGTGAATGTCGTCATGAAACGTAAAATCACTACGTGAAATCTACGACAGGAAAACTTTCCTGAAGTACATTGTACCAACGTCATTGTGAAAACGTCTTGTGAATGTCGTCATAAAACGTAAAATCACTACGTGAAATCTACGACAGGAAAACTTTCCTGGAGTACGTTGTACCACGTACAGACCTAGAATAAATAGACTGGCGACTCCGTGAAATTACAACGGGATCCCGTATGTTCTCGTGTCGCCGAGATTTTAGCGTGAGTTAATCGAGCACCTGTCGCGCACTCATCGATAACGTAACCAATATAAACAATATGGCGGCTAGGTTAATAATCGATAATCGACTGGTATAAATCCGATACGATAAACTGTCGCTGTTTGTCAACAAACCGATTTTAAATCAAACACCCAACAAGTAACTAGCTTAGTTTACCTGTTCTTTGGAAATGAATTGTTCCAGCAAGTCTCGTCTCGAATAAAATAGTCTCTTCATCATCCTCATGATCCTGTATATACTGCATTAACGCAAATCGGACTGACAGACAGACCGCGCTATACCATACAGGCGCGTCGGAAGGCAGATGATATCACAGGTGGAAAATGACCATTACAAATGAATTCATTACCCCACCCACTTGGTCTCATACATTACTATCTCTTAACGTCATGTACATTACGATACCAGGTGGTGGGGTAATGGGATTTTTTTTTTAATAGGCATTTTTTTGGCGAAGTGCATCGTAGGGCGAGGGGTTTGGGAGTCCTAAATATACATAAAAGCACCAATAAGTTATAAAAAAAAATAAGCTGACATTTTTAAACTCCACCTTATAGCACATTACAATGTTATAAGAGGGAGTAAAAAATGTTTAGCTTATTTTGTTTCCACTTATTGATGCTTCTATGTATATTTAATGTATGTATGAACCTTCGTCCGTTACTTCAACCTGTGGGTACTACCAGCATGTCTATTTATATATTGGGCCACAGGCGAATAAAAAGCACCTTACAACATGTGATATCAGCGAAGTCCCAACAATCTGATTCAATCAATCACACTCGATCAATCTGTCAGGTACCAACATCAATTCAATTGATTCCGGCTATGCTACATGTAATGTAATGTACAACATAGTTGTGCAACAGGTTGGGAAAAAATACTTTACGATATTTGCAACCAGCATAGTCGCAAACCAGCCGGACCAGGGCCTACGCCATTCAACATCCAGTTACTGATGGGTTTTAAACATCACAGCAACTGCTAAGGTCATATAGAGACGGGACCACAGTATTAAAATCTCATCAGACAGACTAGTGGGATAGAAATAGTATGCAAGTATTGTTCACGCCTATGGCGAGGACTGAACTCACAAGCTCTAGTGTCCAATACCAGATCTCCTACTACGGCATGGCCCATCCCCATTCAGTGACTGAAGTAATTGTGCTGTCATTAGCAAAACGGTTAGACCAGAAGTACAATGTTGCAGCGTGCAAGACGATCAGGATATAAAATTGCTGCCAATGTATTCCCGTTCCTTTGATCAGTGGGTGGCCCATTTGTTTACAGTACATGTACACAGAGCTCAAGCAAAGTCTTGTATTGGTGTATTTTACGCTTACGCATTTAGTTACCTGAATGCGATTGATTTTCAAAGGTGGGAATATAATGTATGCACACTAATTTGAAACTACTCTTCGACTTTCAAAGTGAGGAGTAAACCTTTTCTACTAAAATTGAGAATTCACTTAATTGAGCTGACAAAAGAAAACAAGTGAATTTTCTACCAAAACAAAAACCATGTGATCCATTTTCAAAAATAAAATATGCAACAAATTTGAAATCAGGGGGTGTCTTTAGACACAATGCTTATCTGGAGCTCTGTGTACATTAACTTCTATGTGCATATGCACAGGCGGGATAACACAACTTTCAGTTGAACAAAGTATTTTTTATTTTATTAAATTAGTATATTCAACATAATTAAGTAGTAACTACAGTATACACAACCTTTGATACACCGGTCACATAAGGTATTTCCACTTCTCATCATATTTTAAATGTACATACTTACCTTGATGTATGAAGATTATACTTATCAACAAATTCATTTGATTTAGTGGTGTTAACGACCTGCCAATAGCTAAGGTTATTTTAGTTGTGTTTGATTCCATATTTCACCTATTGTGATGGTGTCAGGTCCTCACCGCATTATAGTCACTTAGCCCCAACCCTAAAAGTATTATGAGTAGTACTTATCTTACTACTTTTATAATGGGCACAACAATATTCAAATCTCAAGTAACAATGAAGCCAGAAATGTACCAGGGATGTCCTGATTCTGATAAGGATGAAACTCATGAAACTGCCATCCCTGAACGACTCCATTCTGGTGATTTATTATCATATGTAATTCAGCTGCATATCTGTGCTATATCACATCAATATTACTCCAGTAGTTACAGAGCTAATTAGGAAAATGCTTGTTACTAATCAAGTTGAAAATTCACTTATATGAGCTGAAGAAAAAAGTAAACGTTATTTGTTTAGCTTTTTTACAGATCAAATAACTTAATTCCCTATATTATATCATAAAAATATGTGTAATAGTTATAGTTCACATATTGAATTTGCAATAAATTAATTTCGAGCGAGCTCAGCGAGTGAAGAAATTAGTTTATTAAAATTTCAATCAATATGTGAACTACCGTATAACTATCTTATTGTTGGCACAGCCTCTTCGCGTGCACACCAAGCATCGCCCATAAACGTGCTTTCGAATGGCAATACTACGATGCGATTGACGATTTTACACTGAATCGATCGATCCCACGCAGTAAAATGGTGAGCGTCACAGGAAATTATGTAGGAAGGTCTTGTCTAAATATAGCTCTCCGTGTATTGAAACATTTAATGATTAATTGAGATGAAAAGATTAATTGTACCGCATCATAACATTTTTGAAAATGTGCTGCCGACTACTGGTACAGTCGGTTAATGGGTTCAAACCTGTATAAATTGTAAACAAATGAGCAGACTTTATATTGTTTTACGCGGTGTCGTACTCTCTTACATATGCCAATTAACATGATAATTAGTTGTTTGTGTTGTCTTACAAGTGTATATTAAATCAGTTGGATGGGAAATCATCGACCAGGCGGAAATTCTGCGTTGTTTTACTTTTAGCAGATATTTGCTGGCGTAAACAAGCGTAAACAAAACACTATTTGTACAATGTGAAAACCACATAGCCGCGTTATATTTGGGAGCATTTGGAAAATAGAATGTTTGTACTAGGCCTATGTAAAATAATAAGCAGTCGGTAAACTGGTACAAATAATTACTCACCTGTTTTCGATTAAATATAATTTTCTTCCTCAATCATACGGCTATATCGTAAATCGCGCGAAATCTCGCGGCGTCACGAGATATCATCAACATTCGGTATATGTGCACGGAGTCGCCAGTCTATTTATTCTAGGTCTGTGGTTGTACCAACGTCATTGCGAAAACGTCTTGTAAATGTTGTCATAAAACGTAAAATCACTACGTGAAATCTACGACAGGAAAACTTCCCTGAAGTACGTTCTACCAACGTCATTGTGAAAACGTCTTGTGAATGTCGTCATAAAACGTGACAGGAAAACTTTCCCGAAGTACGTTGTACCAACGTCATTGTGAAAAGGTCTTGTGAATGTCGTCATAAAACGTAAAATCACTACAGGGGTCATACCAGTTATCCGGACAATCAGTTTATCGGACACATGAAAATACCTGTTTATTAAGCGCATTCATTTGTTCAGAATTTGCAACAAATACATCTAAGTCACGCAGGTGCTTGCTGTTTCCATGCCAGTGTGAAGAATATACTGCCATAGTAAACATTTTAATACGATTTGCTGAAAATATTCCTCAACTCTGTCCACAAGTTGTTTACAACGTCAATTGTCTCGCGGGGGTTTGCAAGTGCGCCCATTACGTCATTTCAGAGTTGTTCAATAAATACAATAAATTCTATAAACACGCTGTTTACTAAGAAGCGAATGGTGATTGTGTTCTGCAGAACTACACAACGCTGTTTACACTGGATTTCATGTTGAGAATACAAGTTATAAGACGAGTAGATTATACGTTTGTCCGGATAACTGATTGTCGATGTTAATTTTGGGGCAATCTTACGACTGATGATCTGACCCAATTTTAAGTGAGAAAGATGGCACATTTTGCTAAGTAGTTTACATGCGTTGAAAAAGCAAGAACCGACGATTGTTCTGTGAAAAGTTTATGCCCGTAGCTGCTATTTTAAGAAAAATATCGTAACAAAACTGTCATTTTTGTCCGATAATCTAGAGGATCCCTGTACGTGAAATCTACGACAGGAAAACTTTCCTGGAGTACGTTGTACCAACAGCTTCATGACAACGTAACTGCAACTTTCATGAAACGTTGTAACAACATTCCTACAACGTAAAATTGTTAGCTGGGTATGTAGTACTATGTAGATGATGTATATCAGTGTGTACCCCGTAGAAGATTGTACAGTCCCAGTAATGGTCACTGTAGACAGTTGTAGTACAGTAGCGTAACCATTTGTCGGGGTTACTCCCGCGTCGGGAATTTTCGTAAACCGCATTTGTCATATTCACAGAAAATTACACGATATTTTTCCCGGACATTTTTTGCAGAAGACACTTATCTGTCAAATGGAGAAAAATGTTCCACATCACCCTGGGTCATGTAAGGTTTTAATCAAATTTGTTAGAATACCTTCAAAATGTTGTATTTCAACTATTTCCACTTTTGTCCACTCATAAACATCATTATTCAAAAAGATTTACAAAGCATGCTTCTGTCAGTCTGCGTCACTGTATTCTTTAGCCATTTTGAGAAGTCAAGGTCATTTTACAGACTGGTAGCTGTCAAATTACCAGAATAGAGCTTCTCATTATACTGGGGGGTCTTATATGAAAAACAATAAAAAACTAACACATAATTATATTTGATTACACAGATGTAGATATAAACTCTGTGTTTTTAATATCATTTATTGTTCTGTTGGTTATAAAAATGCTCAGAATAATAGTCTACAGTTTGTAGATTGTTATTATCTTGTTATTGGTATAAATCCTGCCTGTAGTGTGCACCATAATGAATATGGTAAAATAGCATGTACCACAAATGAAAATTAAACGTGATCTGAAAGCATTTTGCATTATGATTATTAGCCTTGTGATAATATTATTGTCATTTATGACTGGCAAAGGAAATGGTGGAAAATTGTTTACTGTACACTCCTCTGATAATTTAGATAACCATTTTTTACACTGATCCGATGGTGCGCCGCAATACAGGATGAGTATAATCCGACAACAAAACTCCAGACTCTAAGGTCACAGTCTATTTTCTACAGGCGCCTGGATGATACGTTAACAAAATGGACGACATGGAAACAAGCGCGATGTTTAGATAAATCTGGTTTCACATCACTTTTACGATAAGTTATTATCCAGAACCTAGGTATATCCACTGTAATGCTTTGCATGCATGTAAACTAGTACACAAACACGCCCATCAGGGAAAGTCGTATGATTTCTTGCCATATCTACATCATACATGAGAACGACTCGATCAAATACCAAACTTACCAGAAAAGCAATTTAGAAACCGGATTCGCCGTTGCATATGGATTTGGATAATGATGCTTCAGTGTTTCGTCCATATTGTCTCAATTCTTCTGAACGTCAATCAATGTTTATTGATAATTGCTTTACTCTGCGGTAGAGATGATTCCAGAGTCCAGACAGATTGTGCAACCGCAAAGGCGGCCAAGGATAACAACCGAAAAAATCCGAAAATTCCCGTTATCAAAAAGTGGCAAGGTAACAGATGACTGGTCATCCATTAAATAAAATATATTGACGGCAGCTAATAAAATACAAGAATGTACCCGCGAGATAAATTATCTAAGATGTAGGGTAAATCCTGGTAACCTGGGACAAAGGTATAAATTCAGACGCATCGGTATGCATGTATATTATATCCCATACATGTAGGATAAATTACCAGTGAGAACAATATGGAGGCATATATTTGCCATCGAGATGTCCAGATGTTGACATATATATATATAATTTATCGCAACATGTCGACTTAAATTTCATGACATATGTCGACTTAACGTGAAACTTTGTCGACATGTTGAGATAAATTATGTAGACATGGTTGAGATAAAATATCACATTATGCTGACATGCTGTGTTAAACTATCACATTATATCTACAGAACAATAACTGCAGATATTACACTTGGGACATTTGATCTCAGTTTCGGTTTCTTTATTGCAGCAAGTACACGTTTTCATATGCGCACTTCCTTGCTCACTGCATGCAGTTACTTTGTAGTCACGTAGCTGTCGACGAAACTGGTTGTTGAACACAACTTATGTCAATGTTTGTTTTGATGCATTCTTTTTCGTTTTATTTAGCTACATGGAAAGTCTGTGCTGTATTAATATGGTCCTCATAATGCCTCTTCTCTGAGTTAAAGGTACATGCATACCCACTCGGTAGGCCCAAAATGTTCTTTATATGAATTAAATAAATGTTTAATTGTGTCACTATTCCACCATTTCTAAAAATTACGAATGCCCGCTATACAGGTAAAATCATTTAATAATATTTATTTTACTGATTGTGACTCACGGTGGTATCATGTTATTTTCATATCCAAATGAGTCATGACACTGATGTTTTAATTATTTATACTAATTAAATGTGTCACGTGAACAAATAATATTTTCGACAGATTATAAAGTAGGACCATTGCACATCAAAATATAAATACAGATAATAAATAGTACTGTCCGTTAACATTTTAAGGAAACACGGTTATCGACCCTGATATCAGTGTGGAAATTTACTTTCATTCGTCTGTTGTTGTTTTTTTCATGTACGTCTGTGATATCATTTTCTTTTGTGTGTGACATATTTTAGTTCATTTATTCGTTCGCTGTGTTTGTAATACTGTGACCCGTTTCACTAAACTTCGTACGAGTAAGAAGTTCGTAAGTGGAAAATTTAAATCCACAATGACATTTGTTCTGACATTCGAGTTTGGAAAATATTTCGTATATGCTACATTTAATGACGTGAAACCGTAGGTACACACTGGTAGCATTAGGGAAACACGTTCAAGTAAGAAGCCAATTCATAGAAATATTCGTACAAACATTTTTGTCGTATAAAGTTTAGTGAAACGAGCCCCATGTGTCTTATTTTTTTATTACGTCCGTGTCTCTGAGGGACATGATGGTAAATAAATAAATAAGTGGCATGTTTATGGCGCCGTGTAAACTTTGTTTATGCCAAAAATGGGCAGTTTAGACAACTGTGCGTTCCAAATCGCCACCATTGTCATTGTGTTTGCTTGCTATATGTATAGTCCCTGAATAGATGTATAATTATATGGTAGTCGTGTTCGGCGACTTTCATTGATCTCTTGAGTATGTCATGTAGTTTCATTGTTTTTTATGTTTAATTTGTTTAATCTTCTGTGGGATTTGTTTGTTGGAGGCTTTATTGGTGTTTGTGTCCAATGGTGTATTCGTTGCATTCATTTCATATGGTGTCTATTTATTTTGTATTGATTTTGTTTTCAGAATTGTACAGTATAATTAGCTTGTTTTACTTCAATTGTGCTTGTAATATGTGTTCATGACACCCGGCCTGCATTGTAATATTATGCAACATATAAAATGCTTTGTGTTGATAACTCATGACCATGGCCGTAGAACGAAACATTAGATTCGTATGGCTATTAATTGCCTTTACATTATCTTACAATGTTGTTCACTCCACAACGGTGTTGTGATCAACTCGAAGAATAACTGATAATTTCAAAATATTCAATATCACTTTTTGCAGACAATAGAACTTGAACACATTCTGAAAGTGTATCTAAACAACAAATGATTCTGTTGGTTGTCAAGATACGAATGTTCATGCTCCTAGTTTCAGGTTGCATATACTGTGTCTAGGATTTGTTTGAGCAATGGAGCTGCTTAGTGTCACTATATATATTGTCTGATTCAAATTGTACGGCAAACTAAACAATGCAAAAACAATTATTTTTGATAGGACATGTATTCAATTTATCAACATCAAAGAGTGAGCCTTCTTTTTATTTCGTGAAATTTGGTCCAATATTGCTTTTATAAACAAAATTTATAGATGTGGTAGCGACCACGGAATGTCAAGCTGTGACTAAAACAGCCAGCCGCCGAAAATTGTGCGTAACAGGTCCGCAGCCAAACAAAACAAAATAAAATAGCCAATTAAAAGGACTTATAACCCATAACAATGCAACAAAATTAAAACAACCAACATGTTGGTGCTAACAATTGAAATGTAGTTTATAAAAACTAAAAGGAATTATCAAATAACCAAGAGTCCAGAGATGCATTAGATAAATTACGAATAAGTGAATACAGTAAATATGGCGCCATCTATTGACGGAATTCCATAAGCTAAAAATAGCACAAGACTCACATACGGGAAAACACCTGATATTAAAGGGCACATCCGCGCATAGTAATTAATATTATTTAAAAATAAAAAAAATCCAATTTCCATTTTTTCTCGTTATTTTTCCGACTCCTTTTCCACGTTCCCATAGAGCTTTTTTATTTCGTAATAAAATCAATATGTGACCAAATTTTACGAAATAAAGAGAAGGCTCATTCTTAAATGTTGATGAAATTTAATATTATCAAACAATATTGTTTTTTAATTGTCCGTGTTTATAGCCATAACATTTGGGCAGGCTTCGTGAAACAGACAGTAGTTTGTTGTGCTTATAATTTTCTGGTATCCAATACACAGTGGTATATGAACGGAAAAACGTTATTTTAAATCCTACTCTGGGTTTTGTCGTACATACCACAATGTGCATGTGATCCAATACTGAGTGCCAGTTCATTTTCTCTTTGTGTTGGAGCTACACATGATGTCGTGGAATGTTTGAACAAATCATCCATACTGCTACCGTGTACATAGTCAAATAATGAAACAAAATGGCTGACCAAGAGGAAGAGGAGGGTGTCCAAAGGTAGCGATAACAAACGAGTCTGGCGAATCGACTTCCGGTATATATCGCAGCTAATACTTCCTATTATATTTGGTTGTTTATTACATCATTTCAAAGGAAATTTTAGTATTTGTTTATACAATACAACAGATAAATAATAAATAAATAAATGACAACCGGATTCTGCTTCGTGCGCGCGTTATAAATGTTGTTTTACCTGCCACAATGTTGGGTAAAAGTTGACATTTCTGTAAACATGGAGGCGGCCATATTGATCAGAATGAGAAACACGTGATATGGAATGATGGGTTATATATTAACCAATCATTACACAAATTTTATCCATGTGACCATAAAGCGGGATTTCTCGCGCAAATTTTGATGTATCACATGGCAAGCATCAATGGACTATCCAATCAAAAATTTGAAGCGTAAAATTGATCAACTTTGGCGAGTTTTCTAACTTACAGCTGTAGAGAAAGAACGAAAATGAATGTGGCATTGTAATATTTGATACATTGTTCTAATTCACTTCATTACTTGTTGATGCATGAAAGCGACATTGACCGACAGCCAGTCGAATCCACTGGGTCTGGATGAAAAAGAAAAATAAATAATGTGCAAAAAAACTATCTCCCTTGCATTCACTTCCGGTTTGGTAATATCGACAAAATAAATATAAATTATGCATGTTTCCTGTTGTCTAACAGTGTAGTAGTTACATAATAAATATATATTTAATAAAGAGACAATGTTTTTTTGTAAGTGTTCATCCAGAATATTACTATTAAATGCGATGTACAATTGATCATTTGATGAAAACAAAATCCATCACCCCACCCACTATTTTAACATGGGCGAACTGTTTCAAATTTGTATCTCACTTTACAAAACTTCTGTCATTTCCAGACTATGTTAATGTAACATCATTGTCAACAGTGGGATCCCAGGGGCGGATCTAGTGATTGCACCCCCACCACCAACTCCCCACCCCCACCCCCCCCCCCCCCCAACCACACCCAATGCATAACCAAAATTGAAAAATGCTTTGGGCTAAGGCGTCACTATGGCCATTTTATTTCTTGCTAAATTCAAACTTGTACCTGAGGGGACTATCAAGCTTCACTTTTTATGCCCCCTTGTCCGTGCGTCCATCCGTAACACTTTTCGTTTCCGGGCGATAACTTAAGTCCTTTATGTCCGATCAACGCGAAACTTCGCATGTGCATTGATATCAATGAGGGGAAGAAGCCTTTTGAAAATGGGTTACGTCCGACGAAGGTCAAAGTCGTCGTTGCTAAACATACATTGATTGTTGCATAATATTGAAACTTCGCATGTGCATTGATATAGATGAGAGGAAGAAGCCTATTGGAAATGGGTACGTCCGACCAAGGTCAAGGTCATCGTGGCTAAAAATAGCTTGATAAGTGTTATTGTTTGCATGCAACTGTAAACACTGTTTACGGTTGCATGCAAACAATTATTAGGGTCGATGCGTTGGACATTTTATTATACCCCCGGCATACGAAGTATGTCGAGGGGTATATAGTTTTCGTAAGTCCGTCCGTCCTTCCGTCCGTACCATTTGCGTCAAAGTTTGTTTTTTTTGGTCCAGGCGGCGGCCGGAGTTATACGTGAGCCCCTGCTCGCTTTTTCTAGTTTGCTTTACATTGTTATGTAAAATATATCAGCTTGTAAACATGCCTGTTGGTATTGCGAGCGCCGTAGTATCTATTTTCATTATTTCAAATTAATACGATTTCACAATCTCCCTAATATTTAAAGGGTCATAGCTTGTCCATTTATGAAGATAGCTGCATGACTCTTTCACCATCAGATTTATGCCATTCTGACAGTTCCCAGATATGAATTACAAGCATATAATGCCTGCAAAAGTTGAACATTTTACGCTTTCAACAACTGGATATTTTTCAAAATTCTCACAGAAAATGTCTCATATTTGACGAATATTTGGAGTTTTACAACTTCTCACTTTATTGAGGTATCTGAATAAGTCTTTCCCCACCAGATTTGTCTCAATCAGGCCTGTCCATATCTGTACGACAAGCCTATATTGCACGAAGAAATGAATTGTATTTGTGTGTTTTTCAGCAACAGGCTATTTTCCGCATTTTCACAGAATTTCAATTATTGAGATATCTTCATACTTTTTTCACCATTGTATTCGTCTTATTGAGACCTTTCCAGAGGTATATTACAACCCTATATTGCTTGAAAAAACAAAAATGCACTATTTATTTTAAAGTCACTCTTTTTATTAAATTTTATATAATGGCTTATCTTCGGTATTGTCTTTGCAGGAGGACTACGGTAGTGTGGCTGATTTCTGGTCGTTCGTGAAGGGCCTAAAATGGCTGAACCCCGTAATGACCCCGTTTATAGAGGCGATCAGGAAGGGGCATCACAGGTCGGGTCAGTAAGGGGTAGGTCTGGGTGAGGGAGAGTCTCAGAGAACACAATCTGTCCACACAGTTGAAAATCCTGGTGAACAACAGCCAGCATCTCCACAGCTACTACTTCGGTAAGTTTGTTAACCATTTTAACGTTACAGACCTCTTTAGCTGTGTTTGCAAACAGTGTAGATCCCGATGAGCCGATGAGCCGTTTCATCAGGATCTGCACTTTTTGCAAGTAGTTTTCATACTTTTTAGAGAAAACCGCACCCGTTTCATAAATGGACTAATCTCAAAATTATTATTTTGTGATGATAAGATAGGTCGGAACAATAACACATACAAATCCATTCCAGTTATTTAGGGGTGAAAGGGTTAAATTATGGTTTAAACCTCGATGAAGAATTAATCTTTTCCACATTTAATATCTGGGCCGAACGAATGTGGTAAGGATATTATGATTTCATTGCTGGAGAGATGTTTGAATTATGTCCGACATGCAATAGCAAGGGGTGGCGGGGGCATATTGCTTTGCTCTTGAACTTCCATCTGTCCATACATGGTTATTTTCTCCAAAATGTTTGTAAGTGTTTCTCCATCATGAAATAACTTCAGTATAACTTGAAGGATGACACTTTCATATCTGGACAATTTGATACATCTGAACATATGTGACACACTCGTGCCACCATTAACATGACATTGACCGTTTCTACCTTCTCAATTATACAGTTTCTGAAAAAAAATGGGATCTATCCATGTTTAAGTTAAATTTATAATATTTTTGATACAGGTTAGTGTTACCGTCTGTATATTATTGCCTTATTGTTTAACAAGTTGTGGGAGTGTACACTTGACATCGGGGCAAATTTCATGCACTTATGTTTCTTTTCATGGAAATACATGTACTTTATATTTCACACAAACATGACAAACCTATGCTATGAACACCGGTCCCGCCAATAGCAGTCTCCGCGAAAGACCGTCGGACCTCGGACCTGGCCGACAAAAATTGACCAGGACCGGTAAATATTCTCAAAACTTCGGTCCTCGTGTCCGATGAAATTTTCAAGTTGGTGACGAGCTCAGCCAGTGACGAATTGACAAATTCTCCTCGTCCTTTACTAGTTTAGAACATGAAGTGAAAGCCATCGAGCTGTGTTTGTTTACAAAAAAATGTGTCGGTGAAAATGGTTATAAGCTGCTTCCCTATTGGTGAATAGCAATCATAAAGTCTTCGTTTTAGCTACGTCCCTTCTGATCGGTACTGTCCAGCGTAAGTGACACGTTCAAACACCACATACGCTTCCATCATGGTGTGACGCATTCATTATGATATACATATTTGTTTTTGGTTTGTTCATACAATGTTACCTTATTTCACCAACTTGTTCCTTAGCCATATTGTAAAACTGATATCCTGCAGGAGAAGAATTCACATAAGTGTAAAAGCTTGTTTTCTAATCCTGTTCTCAATTGTATGTATATATATATCACTTGCCACAACTTGAAATAAATATTGTTTAAACTAAAGTCAAATATCATTGGTCTGCATGCCAATAGCCAATCAAATATCGCGTTTTTAAACTACACGCGTCCGAATAGTGAATAATTAATTTACGGTTGTTTCCGTAACAAGTAAAAAGTTGCTGTAGAGTACAGCAAATGGGAAGGACTGCCGCTACAATGGCAATGTGATGATGAATATGGTAAGTAATAAAGAACAGAAAAATGAAACAAAACTATTTATTGAAAATACCAATTTCTAATGCACTTTGAGAGTTTTTTAGGCGGTTTATTTATACATGTAGGATAATACTGATATGTTGTCACGGGTAAAGAACATACATGAATGTTTCATTAATGAGATGGTCGCAGCCTGCATAATGCGCCGTAAGTACATGGCATGTACAGTAAAACTAAAACTTTGACGCAAGTCTGGAGACACGCACGGAAGCATTCCAAAGTGCCGACAATATCAAGCTTTTCAAGCTTTGCCAGCCTGTTCGCGAAAAACAACTTAATCGCACAAGATAAAAAATTTCGGAGGCATATCGTCTTATCGACTTATCGTTATGTGGGCATAAAAATATAAAGTGAAATAAAAATTTCCCTAAATACAAAGTTTTGACCACAGACAGAAGCTAATAAGCATGTAATATTCTCCGCTTGTTTTTTCAAAAATGTGGATAAGGATTACTTTACACAGGTCAATGCGGCAGACTCGGTAAATGTTCTGTATGTGTGGGTGGGATATTGATATAAAATCAGCATTGAGTTTACAATACAACTGTCAGGATTAAATTTAGAATATTCTCATCTGGTCGCCCGTGCTTTTAACATACCAGCAAACTTGTGTAGCAACGTAGATATATAATGATCCAATTATCACAGAAAAGAATCGCTGAACTGACTAGAGCTTTTGGCTTGGATGAGGTAATGACATGTATGAAATCAATTATAGATTGCTTAATGGCAAAACTATACAAAAGTAGAATATATTACATGTATACTTACAACATTTAGAATACCGAAGATATTTTGTTGATTCAATTTAATAAATAGGGAATTTATAATACTAACCCTTTCAACATCACAGGCCTCTATAGCAATGTAATGCAACTTTGCCCATCTTTGAAACAAATAGTTTTAGGTCTGTAAAAAATATTGAGTCAATAAAATACCATAATTATAGAATAATCGGCAAAATAGCATCGGTATCGTTATAACAGTTAATAGTTAAAAAGTAGTAAAATACACGGAATATGTACATGTATCATGCGTTACTGATATTGGACTTGAGAAAAATTAAGCAACATGAAGATGAACAGACTGGGAACCTTGAAGTAAATGTACGCATACTATTGCTATTAGCAATCATGTTAATGGAAAATTTAAAATCTTGCAATAATTTACTGTCCAAAAATAGCATGCAAATCTTTGTATGTGACATTTGCGACCAGTCTTGACCAATTCCAGCCTGTGCATTTGTCCAGTCTGATTACGGGCTACACTGTTCACTATGCTGTCACAAATACATTGTTATGCTGGTATAAATGAGTATCTGATCCCAATTGCACTGTAAATGCGGCACATGATCAGGATGTCCACTGTGGTATCTTTTCACGAGTGACAGCTCCTACATACTTGACAAAGATTATACAGTAAGAGTGACAGATGTCACAAGATATGCCGGTTGAGGAACTGTTGAAAAAAGGGGCATAAGTCCTTAAGGAGTTTGGAGAGAATAACAAATGTTATGTTATAACATTTGACGGTGATGGTGTCTGTCAAATATGAATGAGCAGTTCACATTACAAGCAGTTATAATTTCAAAAGAATGTAAGTTTTGACTACAAAATGATACCACTTGATCTTTGCGAGAAATGTAGAACCAGACCAGCATAAACATCCGCAGTTTCATCATGGTCTACATTGTTATTTTGTAGCAGAAGCATTATTATGTAGATAATCAAGGATAAGTATGTGATATAAATTCAGCTGTAAATATGCTGGATGATTGGGATATCCTCTGATTGGAAATGGCAAGTGGTATCTTTTTGCTGATGAGAGGTCATATGCTACACAAGAGTTCATACATGTGTGACAAAAGTTATGTAGAAATGGAAAGGTTGTCAATAGCATCAGAAATATACAAGGCAATTGCTGGAGAGTGTCTCACTGCTGTCGGAATAACGACCACCAGGTGGAGATAACTCATCAGAAAATTCCAACTAGAAAAGTGTGTTTGTAAGACACAGGAGATGCCCCCATTGGCAGCTTGTTCGCGAAAACCGACTTAAACGCACAAGGAGAACATTTTCAGAGGCACAGACGGACAGACACACGAATAGGTGCAAAACATAATGCCCCCTGACATATCGTCATGGGGGCATAAACATTTGGTTAAGATCCATCAAGTAGAACTTGGGTTACTAACATGAGTGACACAAACATGACGTGAATATGATTGATTGATTGAGTATTGTTCAACAGCAAAGGTCATATACAGACGGGTCAGCAGGTTCGAATCCTGCTCATCACCTGTGTTGGGGGAACTGAATGTATTTCCATCGAGATACACATACATTCAGTATTTATACTAGAATATCCTGATCCGGTGCCAGGTCCTCAACACCAGAATAACTGAGCACAACCCCTAAAATTAATAGGAGCCAAATTGCCATACCTCTTTTAGGGGTAGAACCTTATTTAACTCCCAGGTGACGTGAATAGACATGATTATACATTCAACAATGATAAACATATATAAGACTAGAATATGTAAGGAGAGAAACAAACATGTATCAAACGTAAGCTATTGTAAACAGTATGACACAGATTGTTCAACTAGCTGGCCGTGGACCACATGTTATGCCGAATGAGGCATTTGATATTACTTAAAAACCGCTCAACGAAAATAGAATTAACATCGAGACATGTACAGCCATATACATATGCACTCATACAAAAGTTCTAAGTTATTATGTAACTATTTCAAAACTGCAGATAAAACATTTAAAGAGAAAGTGCTAAATTTTGTGATTTTGTAACGGCTTGAATTTGCTGGTATAGGGCTAAGTTGTGCAGTTCATATCAGATGAGCATTCGTTTGAGAAATGCACCATTATGAGGATTGGATTGATTTGAGTATGATTTACCGTCCATTCAATAGCGCGGTTATATAGTATGGAAGGTAATATCCGCCATAATTCTATGTGATTTGATGCTTGCGTGCTGATGACATTACAACTTATATTCATGTTATTTGATTCGTCATTTGTATTTATTACAGTTGAAATTTGCTTGTTGTAATTGTATTTGTCTTTCTTACATGTCCATTCTGCTGATTGCTTTGTTCATTCGTCTTATTTACATTACAATTATTGATACGTCCTTATTCGTGTCCCTGTTTTATTGCACTAAGCATTTGCAAAAGAAAGTAAGAACAAAGCACTTAGCACTTTGAATAAGGCCGAAAGCAGTAAGGACAAAGCCGCAGGAAGTAAGCATCAAGCCACAGTCCGAAAGCGGAAAGCCGCAAGCAGAAAGCATCAAGTCACAAGCCGAATGGCGCAAGCAATATTGGTGATATAGTGCCTAATTATGACGCCAGATGGCACTGCTGTCAATGTTAGGAATCCTCCGACGAATAAATAATAGTACGAGATGTGATTGGCTGTTTGAGGCACACCTCCAATTCCGGTGTTGATGTAAGATTTCACCCACAAATTATCACAGTATAGGTCAGAAGACACCAAATAGTTTTACTATATACTGTAACCGAAAACCCATCCAATAAGGCCAGTCTCTCCTACTTTCACTATTCGTATGTATGTTGTGGGACCTACTTGTACATGACCTGCAGCCGGTCTGTACTGGTTCTGCATGAATTAAACAATAGGTTTACTTACTCCTAAGAAAGGAAAATCCAACCTCGTCATGTCCCCCAATATTGTTTACATTTTTTTTTGGCCACGGAAACTCTGTTTACATCACATGACCAACATGTTCCTCAAGTGAACCTGTGTAGTAATGTATCAATATTTGCAAGCAAACTGTGTCAGTGACCTTAAAACACCCGCACGATTTTGTTCATACCGGACTACTTTTACTCTCTTGACGATTTCGCATCATTTGTTATTCTCTTACCTATATTAACTAAATTGCATATTTATGTATGGTGTCTGACTTACTAATGTGTTTTATACATACAGTATCCTCATATTTAAATTGCATATGTACGTAATTGAAAACAATCACATCTTTATAGTAAGTTACACATATGGTAACTTACACAGGTTGACTGTCAAACTGGCCTGTTACCGATGCAAACCAATAACCGTCCGGGATCAGACTAAGGTGGGCCACCACCATTGATTTTCGCTAAAAAACTAACCCGTTGCCACACATTTTGCTATTCTCTGCTATTTTCATTTCTCTTATGGATGTTGTGGGACCTAATTTCCAATAACCTGCACCCATTCTACTCTGGATCTTGACTAATTAAAATATAGATTTAATTATTGTTGAAGCTGGGGTCCCATCTAGTAGGTACAAACTTTTCTTTATGGAAATTAAATAAGTGTATAATTGCTACTAGTCCACTACTTTTAAAAATTACGAATGCCAGGTACACAAATATAATTATTTAGTAATCTTTAGTGTACTCATAGAGACTCGTGGTGGTATCAAGCTAGTTCCATATGCAAATGATGCAGTATTTTTCAACTAAATGCTGAATAAATATTTTTATCGACATATCATAAAGTATGATATTGCACAGCAAACAATAAATAAATGGAATAAATAGTTGCTTCCGTTATCATTTTAAGGAAACCCGGTTATCGCCCCTGATATCAAACTGGCATTTCGCGTTTGATATAAAAAGTATAATAATGTCAATTAGTACATCTGGTAATGGTAAATCAATATTCATTTTGCCAGAAAAATGTGAGATTGAAAGAATAAAGAAAAACATATCTCCCTATATTATAACCTGGCATGTACCACTCTAGGTTTAAGGTTAGAGAAATTGAGTATGCAAACGTAGTCCGGCATAAAAAATAGTCCGGGTGTTTTAAGGTCACAGACACAGTTTGCTTGCAAATCTTGATCCATTACTACCCAGTTGTTGGGGTGTTTTTAACACCAGTTTTCAGCATATGTGAAGCATTTAAAAGAAAACATTGAGCCTGTTGGTCACATGATGTAAACAGAGTTTCCGTGGCCAAATAATGTAAACAATATTGGGGGACATGACGAGGTTGGTCCCACAACATCCATACGAATAGTGAAAGTAGGAAAGACTGGCTGGGATTCGGTTAAATTACAGTAAAACTATTTGGTTTATTTTAACCTAAACATGGCGCAACAGAAAAGGTGGCAACAATCTACATCAACACTGGTAGGGACATGGAACCAATTTAGAGAGCAACGCATTGTAGGACGGGTACCAGCATATTAAATCATTTTAGGAGAATTATTTTAAGTTTTAGCAGCGCACCTGGCGTCATAATGGTTGTTCCCAAATTACTGTTGCAATTATTGTTGCCCAGGGGCGTGGCTTAGCGAGGTAACAAAACGCATGGCAAAACAGCGATGCAATAATCAATAATGGAACTCCGGATGTCACAAAGACTGAAGCATCAAGCTACTTAGAATGTAATCAACACAAACGCATTGAAACAGTGTGAATGAATAAAGCATCAAGCGAAATGCACATGCAATTTAGATTACAACGAAGAAGATTTCAAATGTCATAACCACGAATGACGAATAAAATACATGAAAGTAAGTTGTAATGGCACCAGTCAGCAAGCATCAAGCCACATAGAATTGTAATAAGACGGATAGAACTTAGAATGTCATCAGCAAGCAAGCATCAAGCCTAATATAATTATGGCGGATATTACCTTCCATAATATACAGGTGGGTCAAAGGGGTCGAATCCCGTATTTCACCTGTATGAAGCGGAGAAAATCCCAAATAAGGTTAATAGATATAGTAATGGTTACTTGTCAAAGACATTCTATATAGCAAATGGCATAAACTTCCCATGCAATGAATTAAGACAACATTTTTTCATTTCCGACATCCCTGTCGATTTTGTTCGGCATTACTCAGAACAGTCAAAATGGAAAACGCCGCTAGCGGCAGTACAATGACTGGACACTTCAGACATTTATAATTAATTTATTCACAAAGGTTTCTACACTTTCCTAATAAGGAAATCGAGTAAGTTTATTTTTAATAATAGAACCACACGCGATTTCGCGGAAACGAATATGCGTACGTTTTTTAAATTCAACTTCCAAGTTATAGTTTTGCATATTTAGCCACAGGCAATGTTGAATATCCCCCACCCACTTGAATTCATGTAGTATAACAGATTGAATACAATGGATTTATTGTAGTAGCCCTGTGTATTTAGCGTCAAAACCGATCTAAACTGGCAAGAAACACTGAATATATTCAATTGAGAATTTGTTTAAAAAAAATACATTTATTTACGATCGAAAGTGAGTTTTAAGCTGAAAGAATAATGGTCTTATCGATTGACACCCGAGCAAGTCGCCCCACACAGTTTCGGACCTAAAAATGAATTCGTGAGAAATTATAATTTCACTGTTTTATAACATTTTAAATATATTAATTGGTTAATATAAATTAATTATAATAGGGGATAGTGTATGTTGACGGCCGTGAGCAATAAAATATACTATTTTCAACAGTTTCATGAATTTATATAGTGTATACATATTAATTCCAACTTGTATAGTGTTTGGACCATCCGTCCGTGCGTCCATCCGTAATAAGTTTGTAACAGTTACTCAAATCAGCGGCAGGGGCCATCTGTGGTCCGCTAGGCCACATTTCTTGTTTAATGTTTGAACGTAGCCGTCCATCTTTGGTCCGTAGTACGTCCGTCACCCTACTGTCACCACTAATCCTCTTAAACCAGTTGATGTAGAAAGTAGAAACTCTGCAGTAAGCTTGCTTTAATATTGTTGTGTATTTGCCCTTTCAGATCGCTGATTGTCAGGCTAGATACGCACCTGGCTGATCCAAGTTGTCGTTACTCAAGCGTTTTCACGTGCACGCTTACATTATGCTGATTGACTGGCGTGGTGAAAACTGTCATTTCCCAACACAGCGAGCAGAGAATGTACACGGAGAATTCTAGGTAGGTTTTAGCTATGTTATTCCTACTGTACACTTGTGTACACGCTGCCCCATGTTGTTTTAGGGTCCAGGTCCAGATAATTATCACCGCTGCGTAACCAGGCTATATACAGGTACCGTGCTCGTACTATGTAGTCGGGGGAAAAACACCTTATTGGCGACGAGGATGAGATTTCTACTGGGTACGGAATCCGAAATACGGAATAAAATTGGCCCACGTTGATTTTCAGAAAAGACTCGTTTTTATCCCTCAACTAGGAAATATTACCTACATAGTTCTTACGCAAAGCGTTTGGAACACGGGTATTTCAAAAATGAAATACAGTTGGCAAATGTGGAAATTTTATGTTTGCCGAGGGCGTTTGCTCATGACCTTGACATGTAGCACATGTTTGAACTTCGTGAAGTTGTGATAAACCTGTCACCTCAAATAATATTGAATAGGCTCTCCCATATTAGGAGGACTGTTCTATTAATAGGATAAGGGGTAATTTAGCAAAATGTAAACAAAATATCCACAAACAGGGCAGATCTAGGCTCACCTTGAGCTGGTGGCTCACCTGTGTTTACACTATTTCCAAACAGTATGATGGAGGTATGTATTTTTAAAATGACTAACAAGTAATTTAGTTTTGTTTTGCGAAAGATGAAGCATCATGTATTAAATAGATCTCCATTTGTAAATTCCATAATTCTGTGCAGAAAGTTTACATAATCTGTTCTCCAACATTATAGCAAGGACACTTATAAATTGGGTACATTCAATGTTAGTAGATGTAAGTATCATGCAAATAAATTGTGTGTATTGATCATTGTTGATAGTATTGCAATAACGATAACTTTTAGTAATTAATATGTAAGTTGGGAGACGATTCTAAAGTTATTTGATGATTTTTTATGTGCCCATTGATGGAAAGTTGTTATTTTGTTACCACTTCGCACAGTCCGGTCTGTGTTGACTAGGTTTACATCTGTAAGACTACGGAATGTCAGATATGTGATACATTAGTACTCTAGTTAGTACGGACCATGCAATTTTCGTGTGGTAAATGCGGTATATGGTCTCACGGGACAGTTTTATAGGTTGACTCGGTGTATTTTTTTTAGAGTATTTCATAATTCTACTAAACTGAACGTTAGCTCCGGTTGATTTTGACATATTGTACAAAATGGCGCATGCTATGTTGTCTCACAAACTTTTTACGGTTTCGCGTCAGAATATATAAGGTATTTTTCGGACATTGGTAGCAAAAAGTTAAGGTGGTTATAACCTCACTTTGGAATCATTTTCGGAAATGGTGTGTTATTACAAGCGATAGAACAAATGGTAGCAAATTCTATGTGCCTCATGTTTTTATGAAAACAATTCCAACACATTCAGTCGTGTTGAAATTTCTGGCCAAAAATAGGTGGGTGGGGTAACATTGTAAAACAATAAATATACACATCTGATGTGGTTACTGCATTTTTGTTGTGGCTCGCGATTGGCACTTCATTTACGAGCAATTTCCATTATTTGTCGCAAGAGCCTCATGAACTGATTGCGAGATGTGGTGATTTTTATACGTCACCTGCCGCCGTCAGAAAAATGGTAAATTTTGGTTATTTTCAACCGTCCCGTGATGCCTAAGTCGCTACAGGGGGACTCAGCCTGGAGGACGTTATCACAGTACAACATGGTACTGCAATACTGGCCTGGGCCTAAACATGCAAATGCAGACACATTGTCGCGTATGCCCATGCCAGACTGTTGCAATGCGTACAATCCTGACGTCCAGCTGAGTGGCTTACCCTGTGGTGGGTGCAACTATTGCACCAGAGCCGAGAACAATTGGGGATCATTTGCTAGAGAGACCTGCAGCAAATATTTCAATAAAATGGGGGACGCCTCATGACCTCTGTTTCTCAGGTTGGAAATGGCGTAGCGCCCATAAGGGAGGTGAGAGAGAAATGGGTGTGGGGTTACGATCAGTATACTCCCGTCCTGAACAGCAATATGTGGTCCACAAGTGAGGAGGGGATCTCTCAGGAATGTACCTGTATATAAACAGATGCAGGTTCCGCATAGTAACCTGGGAAAGTGTGGCACCCAACTCACATGTGTGGGGTATGGTGATGGTACCAGCCTAGCTGTTTCGGTGTCGCCGCAAAGCTGGGCCTTTGAAGGCGATGGTTATCGACGAACAGCGTACCCCAGGACAGGAGAGCATTCGGCAAAGCCGCGAGTTCAATATATTACTTGCCCCAAAGTGGAAGAAGGGGGCTACAGTGGAGAAGGAGTAGTCCATATTGATTTGGTAGCCCGTGACGATATGTGTGAAATCTTAGATTGTATAATTTCACAGGGTACCATCTCATAGGTCCTGGATTTTCCATCTAGCTGGGGTTTTTACGGGTCAGAGCCCGTCAGAGCCCGTAAGAGGCCCAGTGCCTGGATAGGAACTTGCATTGGGTGTTGGTCGTTACGTGTAATCCATGTGCGTTTGTATAATTTTCACTGCTAGGTAAGAATTAAACTTAACTTATCGGAAAATTATTTGTGAGAATATCGATGTTTAGGATATTGGTATTTGTGTATCACGATACAACAGCAATGTATTATTTAAAATATTTTAGGTATTCGCTTTTTGATCGTTCATTTATTTCCACGATCAGGGTTTTCATTATTTAACGTTAGGTAAATTGTAGAAATTGATTGCCATAGCACTGATCCTTGCAGTGGCCCATAGGTATGTTGACGGTTGTTTAGCACTGACATGCCTTCCATAATATAATTATATATACTATATTAAAGCGACCCAGCCAGCGAAGCATCGCTATGCACGCCTGTGCATTGCGTATTTCTCGCTTCGAATGTATCACACATTTTGGACAACAAAACACGTCTGTCATTTTGTGCACACAACTTACCACGATATCAGATGCATGCCTGAATGTTCACACTTGTCAATAGTTTACGATTGTCGTCTTCACACACCAGAAAACTTGTTTAGTTCGTTATAATTCACAATAGCTTGTTGGCATTTCCGGTGTGTGTTAAATGCAGCCGCCATGTTTACTGGCTGTGCTTGTTTTGGCTCGTATCTGATCTGAACTGTCCGTCCTCACAATCCAGCCAATCACTATGCGGGAGGTTGGACAAGTTCCAACTCGGCCTGACAAAACCTATAAATAGGAGTGAAATTTGTCAGTTGGCGACTTTGTCCCGAGCGACGTAACTCGAGACGCAACAGGCGTCTCAGAACTCCCAAGGCCCAAATATCCTCCCCCTTAAACATTACTCACCGACGATGTTACAAATGGTCCGTTAGTCGTGAGATGTGATGATGTGAACGTGATTCTGGCATTATTGATTATTAATATTGGCTGGAACCATGATAATGCCAATATCCCATTACCCCACCCACTTTTTCCCCATTGCGATACGATTCCCAATTCGAGTTTCGTGACCCTCTGCTGTGTCACGCCCCACCCTAACTTCGTGCCCCCCTCCCACCCCTGTTAGGTGACCCCCATTTCATTGTCATGCGTCCTAGCCCCCCATTCAGCTATGTGTCATGATTCCCACCCCAGCTTCGTGACCCCCGGCTGTGTGACTCCCTACCCCTGCTGTGTGCCCACCTGCTGTGTAATTCCACACCCAGCTGTGTGACTCCCCATCCAACATTAGTCCCCACCCAGCTTCCTGACCCCCAAGATGTGTGACTCCCCACCCTAGCTTCGTGCCCCCCCCCCCACCCCCCTTTCAACACCTGCTGTGCGATTCCCAACCCTGCTTCATGTCCTCCTGCTATGTGATTCCCCACCATAGCTTCGTGATTCCCGCTGTGTGCGTCCCCCTCCCAGCATAATTAGTCCCCATCCAAGCTTCCTGATTCCCACTGACACTGTGTGACTTCCCCACCCAGCTTATTTCCCACCCCAGCTTCGTGATTCCCGCTGTGCGACTCCCCAACTCAGTAGCAAAATGCATGATAGCACCGCGATTCCTGTCTAGGTCCGTGCTTGTATGCTTTAGAAAATAGTTGATCATGTCTAGCTATGCGAATATATACTAACTGTTGATTCATATAGTCCTGTATACCACCCCGATACCATTATTGTTACCATGAAGTGTCACCCTCGTATAGTTGTACGTGTTGCATAATTTTGCGTTGTATGTCTTATCAAAATATCAGGTATTAATACTGAATTCGCCACTGTCGTTCTTTCATTGCCAAGTAGCTATAGTTATTCCCGCTTCCATATCTTGATTCACAAGGACCCGCGACCAACCCCCTGCGTGAACAGGAAATATTATGGTTTATCGCGTATTCTTGAAGACAGATGCAACGAAGGGACGTTACAAATTTGGTGGCAGCGATGGTAGATATATAACAGAAACCAGTACGCCGAAACGTACCCTTGTATTGCTTCAAGAATTATCGTTGCCGTGTCTGTCCGCATAGCCACTTCGGAATTTCCAATAGGGAAATACACGTAAAATCACTCTCGGTAATATGCACTGCGGCGAAACGCGGAGTGCGAGCGAGTGAGTGGAATATATTTTCGGTTCGTAATTGAGAGGTTTCCAATCACTGGCCCATTCCCCAATCCCCATATTACCCCCAAACCAGAAGGTTGCGATACATAGTTCATAATATGGCGTCTCTTGAACATGTTGAATGTATTGGCGACGAGAATCCCGGAAATGTGTGCGTCCCCACTCGAGAAGATCGAACGTCTCCCCCTGACCCCCACGGATCGAAAACAATTGCCCCGACCTTCTCTCCCAATAACCATGTCACTGTGCCTGTCACAAGAGGTTGTGAAGTTAATTGTATGGTAAGCTGCGACAGTGGATATATAACCCATAGGCGCTTGAATAATACCGAGTCGTATGAAAATTCATGCGAATGTGAACTGCGTGCGGAGATTAAGTCTCTAAGAAATGAGGTAAAACAATTAAAATCTCAAATTAACTTGATTCTACAGAGGCTTGAATCGAATGACCGACATAACCCGGAACCCGGCAGAAAACGTAAAATTAATTACAGCGAGCCATTGTCGTTGAACTTAGATGATCGCGAGCCCGTGTGTGTACCAATTCATATGCCTGTCAGATCACATCACATAACAGGTAGGTCCATGTCCCCAAGAAGTTATCATACAGAGTGGGGCTGGTTCAGTTGGATCATGGGTAATATGAATGATAACAAATAATCAATTACATGTATTACATATGCTAAATCAAACTTTGGCTCTTGCAGCGCTGGAGAGTGACATTGTCATATGCGGGTTTATTATAAGTATTACTGTCTTTTTTTTTAATAACACGTGCAACTTTTTATTGAAAATTCAGGTATCTCATTAATGACGATTCTTATGTACCAGTCAACCATGAAGTCTTAATAGAACAGTGATTTCTACCCAGTACTGCAAGAGCAAAAGAGGGTGAATATCTGTAATTGCATGTTTTGTATTTGTATCCAACTATGACATGTATATTATGTACGGTATGTGGGGGATGGCCCCGACCCACCACAAACCTATTACGGGGAAAATAAATATTTAAAAAAAAAAAAAAAAAAAAAAAAAAATTATCATACACATATACATGATAGTGGCTCCCGCGTCCCCCAACCACGGAAAGGTGTGCAATTGGCCCAGGATATACCAAATCCAGGTCAGTTCGTGGAAATAGGTAATTTTGACTCCTGCAATTCGGTATCGCGGCACACGGAAATAACTGGGACAATGAAATGAAAGCAGTCAAGTTAGCGTGCAGCTTGCGCGGCGAGGCAATAGCTGTACTGAGTGAACTTGACCCAGATACCAGAACCGATTACAACTCGCTAGTAACGGCTCTGACCAACAGGTTTCAGACCGAAATACAAACGACAACATCTAAAACTGAATTGAAACAACGTCTTCGAAAAGTAGACGAACCACTACCGGAATTGGCTCACGATATTAAACGGCTGACGCGTTTGGCATACCCGACAATCCCATATAACCATAGACAAGAAATTGCACGAGATTGCTTTGTTGAAGCATTGAACAATTGGGATATCGAACGCTGGATCCTAGTGAAGGAATCAACGACGATAGAATACGTTCTGAGAATCGCTATGAATTTAGAAACTGCCGCGAAAAATAATAAAGAACGATGCTATATGAGGCAAGTTGAGAAAAGTGAAAACTACAGCGAACATAGAGAATATATACGGTCAATAAATGCAAATAATGAAAAAAACAAGTTGCTACATGATGTAGCAGAAATCATGGCCAACATTAGACGGACGAGCGCAAAACAACCCCGGACAGTGGGGCCGATGTTAAAGGCCGTGGAACGACGCTCCTGTTACAATTGCAAGCAGCGAGGGCATATCCAGTACGCGTGTCCTCAACGTAAAACAGCGATAGTGATATATAATTGCACGAAACATGGCCATAAAACACGTGCCTGTCCGTTACCCGCTTCCCACATCCCAGTGTTCCCCTTTATATAAACTCGTTCCCGAGTTTCCCCATATCCCCACCCCCATACTCATCCTCCTCCTAGTTTCCCACTCTATATAAACTCGTTCCCGAGTTTCCCCGCTTCCCCACCCCAGACACCCCTCATCCCAGTGTTCCCCTTTGTATAAACTCGTCCCCATACACCCCGTCTTAGTTTCCCAATGGTTCCCGAGTTTCCCCATAACCCCACCCCATACCCACCCCTCATCCTAGTTTCCCACTTTATATAAACTCATTCCCGAGTTTCCCCATATCCCCACCGCATCATAGTTTCCCACTGTATGCAAACTCGTTCCCGAGTTTCCCCATATCCCCACCACATGCACACCCTCATCCCAGTGTCCCACTTTACATATTACATAAACTAGTTCCCAAGTCAAATACGTCATTCCCTGAAATTCCCATTCACCTTCCCCACCCACAATGAGACTGTGTATGGCCAATGGTGATGTTGGTGGCAAGATATATATGTCCCGAATTTAACGATGCTGGCATACACCATGTACACCAGTGACCATTGCAAGTCGACTCCCTCCCCTCCCCTGCCCACCACACCATAACACACAAACCTCCACAAATATAATACATATAAAGACGACGAGACGTAATCCTAGGAGGAAAGAAGGCGATAATCGATGCGTGTCGTGGAGACGAGAAGGATGACGAGATGACGAAACGATGTAACGTATGATGACCACACGCATATCGGGCGCGATAACCACCAACGGCTATCGACGGAGACGAACCACCGATGCGATGTTGATGGTGAACCACTAATGCCGACGAGCGATTACCCGATGAGGACCACCCGTGGAAACGCCGCTAACGACGATAACTACATGTACGGTGACGACGGACGATTATCAAGATGAGGACCACCGGCAGAACCACCTTACGCGACGAGAGATTTCCCGCGAAATCAGACGTTATATAACGTGCGTGATACAGTCCCGCGATAACAGCATAATTATGTAGTGCAGGACGTCACTATAGAACACACACAATGGAACGTAAATATAATATAGACTACATGTATGCGCGAAGCATATTATAAACTTGATGTCTTCGAGTAAATATAAATATTCCGTACCCGCGTTCATAACTTACCCATAGAGATGTTTAATTCGCGCTTAGGAACATGGACAGAGTATACTTATAAATCAGGAACAGTGAAATAGGAACAATATATATACATGTATATAGATACAAAACAAAATGTGTTTGTTTTTATTAGGATCTGAGTGATGGTACGCTCACCCAGATATGACAGTGCCATGCCGTTGGAACTATCATATCTAACCAATTTGACTTGCGTACACTATCATGGAGTATGAAGGTCAAGTGTTTCCAGAAAATGACATAGTATGTACACTTGTTTTTGTATGTGAGGGGTCGAATGTATGTGGTATGAATGCGCGTGGCAACGCAGAGTGTGATTTGCTATGTATATTTTAGTGTGCGGATTTGTCATTCAATGGAGACACTTGAACTGCGATTCTACATGATGTAAATAGTTTTATTAGATTACTAATTAAGAGAAACAGACAGAAACAATTATTTCATGTTGAGTGAAGTAACAGTGCAGACATGCAAATGGTAAGATGCATGTCTGATATTTGAGGACGTACATGTATACTGTGTACTCGTAAGACACATTATTGCTGACGGTACAGCAAATGTGTTAAACTGTGCTATTTGTGAGTTTTCCGTTGTTGTCATCCTGTTGGCATTCGGATTTACATCCATATCTGGTCATCTGTGATTTGAAATGTTCATTTGGCTACATATATGGCTGGCGGTCTAAATGGCAGAAGCGACACCATCGATTAACTTTCAATTAGCAGTTTAATAAGGTTTCTGAAAATAAATAGAACGGATATAGAGTAAGTATTGATATCCGAGTGCTTTGCGCTGATGTTGACTCATTGATGTTCAGGTTTTCATATTCTACGAAAGTAGATACATTTTAATACAGCTTTCCATTGTTCACGTGGCCAAAGGAAAGATTACATGAATTATGAATGGCAATGCCAATACCCTCGGTAAACACTAGCATTATTAGCATATATTAAGATTACTAGTTCACATGGTAATGTTGTTGAGTACTAAAAAAGTTTTGATTAGAGATAGTAAGGAAGGTATTATTGAAGTATTTGGTGATATATCTCATTTACATGTAAATAGCTGTATGTTTCTATACAAATGCATGACATTCAGATTGTGCAGCATATATTAAATCATCATATTTTTTTGTCATGAGTTCGAGGACGAACTCTGGTCGAACAGGCGGGGTAGTGAAGCGACCCAGCCAGCGAAGCATCGCTATACACGCCTGTGCATTGCGTATTTCTCGCTTCGAATTTATCACAAATTTTGGACAACAAAACACGTCTGTCATTTTGTGCACACAACTTACCACGATATCAGATGCATGCCTGAATGTTCACACTTGTCAATAGTTTATGATTGTCGTCTTCACACACCAGGAAACTTGTTTAGTTCGTTATAATTCACAATAGCTTGTTGGCATTTCCGGTGTGTGTTAAATGCAGCCGCCATGTTTACTGGCTGTGCTTGTTTTGGCTCGTATCTGATCTGAACTGTCCGTCCTCACAATCCAGCCAATCACTATGCGGGAGGTTGGACAAGTTCCGTAAGTCACGGAACTTGTCCAACTCAGCCTGACAAAACCTATAAATAGGAGTGAAATTTGTCAGTTGGCGACTTTGTCCCGAGCGAGTAACTCGAGACGCAACAGGCCTCTCAGAACTCCCAAGGCCCAAATATCCTCCCCCTTAAACATTACTCACCGACGATGTTACAATTGGTCCGTTAGTCGTGAGATGTGATGATGTGAACGTGATTCTGGCATTATTGATTATTAATATTGGCTGGAACCATGATAATGCCAACATCCCATTACCCCACCCACTTTTTCCCCATTGCGATACGATTCCCAATTCGAGCTTCGTGACCCCCCTGCTGTGTGACGTCCCATCCTAACTGCGTGCCCCCCTCACACCCCTGTTAGGTGACCCCCATTCCATTGTCATGCGTCCTAGCTGTTGTGTGCCCCCCATTCAGCTATGTGTCATGATTCCCACCCTAGCTTCGTGACCCCCCCCCCCCCTTCAACACCTGCTGTGCGATTCCCAACCCTGCTTCGTGTCCTCCTGCTATGTGATTCTCCACCATATCTTCGCGATTCCCGCTGTGTGCGTCCCCCTCCCAGCATAATTAATTCCCATCCAAGCTTCCTGATTCCCACTGACACTGTGTGACTTCCCCACCCAGCTTATTTCCCACCCCAGCTTCGTGATTCTCGCTGTGCGACTCCCCAACTCAGTAGCTAAATGTATGAGAGCCCCGTGATTCCCGTCTAGGTCCGTGCTTGTACGCTTTAGAAAATAGTTGATCATGTCTAGTTGCTCCCACAGTCGCCTGTGTTAGTTAGTCTCGACTCGAATACATGTACTACGAATATATACTAACTGTTGATTCATATAGTCCTGTGTACCACCCCGATACCATTATTGTTACCATGAATTGTCACCCTCGTATAGTTGTACGTGTTGCATAATATTGTGTTTTATGTGTTATCAAAATATCAAGTATTAATACTGAATTCGCCACTGTCGTTCTTTCATTGTCAAGTAGCTATAGTTATTCCCGCTTCCATATCCTGATTCACATGGGCCCGCTACCAACCCCCTGCGTGAACAGGAAATATTATGGTCTATCGCGTATTCTTGAAAACAGATGCAACGAAAGGACGTTACAATATTACTAACCCTTATAACTAACCTATCTAACCGCACTAATGAGTTAGGATTTACATTTTTTTGGGGGGTGTTTTCTTATATTAATTGGAAGGCATGGGCTGTGTTCATCAAACGTCATAGTCGTGTGGGGTTCTGCGAGGATGTTTTGCAATACAACTGCGCTGGAAATGCATATTATCATAGGTAATTGTATCCCCCGGACTCCGTCGGGGGATACTATGGATTTGACAGCGCGCCGCGTCCGCTTCCGCGTCCGCGTCCTCCGCCGCAGACACTTCTTGTCCGGAGCATAACTCGAACACCCTTTGGAATATTTTCATGAAACTTCACACATGCATAGACCACGACCCGAAGGTGTGTCGCGCACAAGAATGACAACTCTTGCATATCTAATTTTTTAGATATCTCCTTTTTTTGTTTCTCGCACTGATTTCGTGTCCGGAGCATAACTCCACCACCCTTTGGAATATTTTCATGAAACTTCACACATGCATAGACCACGACCCGAAGGTGTGTCGCGCAGAAGAATGACAACTCTTGCATAGCTAATTTTTTAGTTATCTCCCTTTTTTGTTTCGCGCACTGATTGACCATAACTCGACCACCCTTTGGAATATTTTTATGAAACTTAACACATTCAATTAGACCACGAACCGAAGGTTTGTCGTGCACAAGAATGACAACTCTTGCATAGCTAATTTTTTGCTTATCTCCCTTTTTTGTTTTCGCTCACTGATTTCCTGTCCGGAGCATAACTCGACCACCCTTTGGAATATTTTCATGAAACTTCACACATGCATAGACCACGACCCGGAGGTGTGTCGCGCACAAGAATGACAACTCTTGCGTAGCTAATTTTTTAGTTATCTCCCTTTTTTGTTTTGCGCACTCTACAAACTGAACAATACTGCATGAAGACCCGTTTTCTCGTCTGCTCTGTACACCTTTTCTCGTGTGCTCTGTACGTCCGTCCGTCCGTCCGTCCGTCCGTCCGCACACACGAATGGGTACTTGTTGTAAGCGTACGGGGATCTTAGTGGGTAGGGTTAGGATAGTGTTGGGTACTCTTGTTGGGTATTTTTATACAGTAAAAACCCAACAAGTATTCATTCGTAGGAACGTGCGTCCCGTCCTCCCGTCCGTCCATCCGTCCGTCACAAAACTTTAACACTCGGGTAAATGTCTCATAATTTCTTCATCCTTCGACCGATCTGCTTCATATTTCATATACACATTGCTCTGATGGTTCGCTACCGCCCTGTGCCAAATCCACGTTCGTCCTGTCCCCGGCAAGCCCAGGGTCAAGGTCACATACTTGGTGCTTCAAAAACTTTAACGCTCGGGTTAATTATCTTATAATTTTCTGTTTTTTCTTTCACGGATCAGCTTCATATTTCATATACACATTGCTCTAATGGTCCTCTACCGCCCTGTACCAAATCCACATTCGTCCTGCCCCCGCCAAGCCCAGGGTCAAGGTTACATACTTGGTGCTTCAAAAACTGTAACGCTCGGGTAAATATCTTATAATTTCTGTTTTCTTTCACGGATCAGCTTCATATTTCATATACGCATTGCTCTAATGGTCCTCTACCGCCCTGTGCCAAATCCACGTTCGTTCTGCCCCCGCCAAGCCCAGGGTCAAGGTCACATACTTAGTGCTTCAAAAACTTTAACGCTCGGGTAATATCTATACTTTCTGTTTTCTTTCATGGATCATCTTCATATTTCATATACGCATTGCTCTAATGGTCCTCTACCGCCCTGTGCCAAATCCACGTTCGTCCTGCCCCGCCAATCCCAGGGTCAAGGTCACATACTTGGTGCTTCAAAAACTTTAACACTCAGGTAAATATCTTATACTTTTTCTTTCCATTCACGGATCAACTTCATATTTCAAATATGCGTTGCTCTAATGGTCCTTTACCGCCCTGTGCCAAATCCACGTTCGTCCTGCCCCCGCCAAGCTCAGGGTTAACATCACATACTTAGTGCTTCAAAAACTTTAACGCTCAGGTAAATATCTTATAATTTCTGTTTTCTTTCACGGATCAGCTTCATATTTCATATATGCATTGTTCTAATGGTCCTCTACCGCCCTGTGCCAAATCGACGTTTGTCCTGCCCCCGCCAAGCCCAGGGTTAACATCACATACTTAGTGCTTCAAAAACTTTAACGCTCAGGTAAATATCTTATAATTTCTGTTTTCTTTCACGGATCAGCTTCATATTTCATATATGCATTGCTCTAATGGTCCTCTACCGCCCTGTGCCAAATCGACGTTTGTCCTGCCCCCGCCAAGCCCAGGGTCAAGGTCACATACTTGGTGCTTCAAAAACTTTAACTCTCAGGTAAAACAAAATTTTGACTTGGAATTTGGCCTCATTTATTATCAAAGCGATATGTGGGACATACGTGTTCTATGAACACATTTTCTAGTTTATTAAACTTCACACATGCATAGAAGACGACCCAAAGGTGTGTCGCACGTAAGAATGACAACTCTTGCGTCGTTAATTTCTTAGTTATCTCCCTTTGTTGTTTCGTGCACTGATTTCGTGTCTGGAGCATAACTCGAACACCCTTTGGAATATTTTCATGAAACTTCACACATGCATAGACCACAACCCTAAAGGTGTGTCACGCAAGAATGACAACTCTTGCATCACTAATTTTTTAGTTACCTCCCTTTGTTTTTTCCGTCACTGATTTTGTCTCCGGAGCATAACTCGAACACCCTTTTTTCAAACTACTTGTGTAACTGGGGAGGGGGATACACATGCGCTTGTCGAGAAGCGTCCATTTCTAGTTTTAATGACTATTGAAATATTTGTAAGGTAACTGTTTATAACAAGTTAGCCATTGACTGACTCTTATAGTTTTTGTTCACTAGCTGTGCTTAAAGCGAGGTTCAATCTAGTTCATTGCGTTCGTTGACCATTTTAGTGAATGTTAAGATTAACATAATAGTGATTTTCCCAGTCTAAATTGCATCGGCATTTATGTTCAGACAAAACTGACTGAATGTATGATTATGTGTATCTGAATTAATTACAGTTTGATTGTATTCTTCAATTTGTCATCTGCCTTCAGTCCAAGGACGTGACATTAGGCTGGGAAAAATGTATAATAATATCAATGGTGTTATGTCTCGATTTGATGATTTCATTTCACTGGATTACATGTAAGCGATCACACGTAAGCATGACGTCATAATAGAGAACTAGCAAGCTCTCATGACATCACATGGCACATGGCAGCAATGAAAACAGCAACGGAGTGCAAAGCACTATGAGAACATTGCGTGGTTGCCATGAAATACTTAGGAGCCGTACAGCAGTGACATAGTGACGTCGCTGCGAGGCCATGCTACTGCGACAAACGTCCAAAATCTTGGGAAGTTTCTAAGGCTAGAGTACATGTATCAGGTAGTAGGTACAGATCATAGTGTGTGGTCTATGTACCGTGTCAGTTATTTGATGTTGGAAGTGATAACCTGACAGTAGTCGTGCACTATATTGACGTCGGTGGGTATATTATTACGTCATGGTCATACACACTGTGCTCGGCTGGATACCCCGGACTAGCGTACACACGGCAGAGAAGTATGTACTGTAGCCGGTGTAATACGTGTAGCTGATTTAGCACTATTCCTCCCGCATCTTTATAGTAAGACGGTAGAAGGAAATGCTAATTCAGCACACATAGGAATATGCGAATGATAGTAGGAAATGATCATGCCAGGGTATATGTGGTAATATGGGTTTGGTGATTAGCGATTTCAGTGTTAGTAAAGATACAACTTGTTAGAACAAGCTCGCTCTGTTAAGGCTGTGTTGGTGGCCAGAGCATGGGAAGACTGACGTGCATAATCTTGAATGCCAGTGCTCGAGTATATAAATGCATGACGCATAATATCGAATGCCATGGCACAAGTTTATGAATGCGTTACTCCATGTGCAGCAACTGAAATAAAGTTGTTTGGTTTGCTGTTGTGAGTGCAAATGTGCACTTAGGTCACAGGATGGGAATCCTTGGTTAGGGAGGTGTACCTATAGCAACATGTCCAAACCAGAAGAGTGGTACCCATCTCACCTGTATTCGGTAAGGTGTATTAACCAACCCAGATGCTTGATCGGCCCCATCGCAAAGCGATGCGGATTTGCGATCATTGAGCTTGTCGCAAAGCGGCTTGTATAGCCGAGTAGCATTATATATATCTTGGTCTGCATATATAGGCTGGTTCTGTCCAGGAGCATGAGAATGCATGGCCTCCATCCCTCCTGTATGGGGTAAGAGGTAGTTACCAACCCAGAGGCTTGATCGGCACCATCGCAAAGCGATGCGGATAGTCGCAAAGCGACTATGAGCTTGTGGCAAAGCAGCAAGTATTGCCGAGTAGCACACCCCAGAAAATGAGAGTGGTAGGCTAGACGAAATATTTAGAGTAGGTTATGCCAAAGCTAATTATGGTATATTGCCTATTGACGGATTATACTTCGGAACAGGATAATGTAAGAAGGCACTGTCAATTAATCAAATAAATACTTTCTGAAAGGCTGATAATACACTCCATGACGAACTGTCTTTGTCCATGCATGACTTGAGTATTTATGATTAATAATACGTAATTTATTTAGACTATTTCAAGATGATTATATTACTCGTATTATGCATACATGACATTTTCCTCCCGTAGCTTTAAAAGCACAACGGACGATGGGAAGACTATTTCAAGATGATTGTGTTACTCGTACTGTGCATACATTAAAATCTCCTCCTGTAGCTTTAAAAGCACAACGGATGTTGGATAGAATAGTTCAAGACTAGTGCGTTACGCATGTTATGCATACTTGAATAGTCGTTGTCCATGCATGACTTGCGTATTTATGATTAACAGTATGTAATTTATTTGTTTTTTCAGACTATTGATCTGACATAACATAACATAACATGTTACAGGTACGGTTCTGCATACAGGTCGTGCAGGCTGACTAATGATTCAGAGCTCAATGCCAAAGACAGTTTCTAGAGAGATGTCCCAAGCCTTTTGGATAAAGTTGGGGGGGTTTTGTTGTGTATTTGCCCTTTCAGATCGCTGATTGTCAGGCTAGATACGCACCTGGCTGATCCAAGTTGTCGTTACTCAAGCGTTTCCACGTGCACGCTTACATTGTGCTGATTGACTGGCGTGGTCAAAACTGTCATTTCCCAACACAGCGAGCAGAGAATGTACACGGACAATTCTAGGTAGGTTTTAGCTATGTTATTCTACTGTACACTTGTGTACACGCTGCCCCCATGTTGTTTCAGGGTCCAGGTCCAGATAATTATCACCGCTGCGTAACCAGTGCCCATTTACCCGTTGTCCGTGCGAGCCATTCTGACCATACCGCCGTACCCAAAGGATTCAAGGTGTTCCTGAATACCTCCGGCTATATACAGGTACCGTGATGGTATAAATGACAGACGATAATAAGTTGCTGGAGGTCAATCGATGAGTCCAAATATAGGTAGACCAGGTGTATTATCATATCATAGCCTCGTTTTCGTGCATACTAACTACATGATAAAGTGCACGTGCATGCATGTCAATATAATAGTGTATCTTGGTGCGCAAAATAGACATGTAGTGTGGCTCAGTGGTATCGAAGCGGGAGAATATCCATACGTTAGCAGAACGTTTGTTCATTTTATCTGCTCGAGAGTTCGAACCTCACAAAACGCATTACTTTTGTCGATATCATTCTGTTTTTTTTATGACTGGTTGCTGGAGAAGGGAATAAGTGAAACGGCGAGGGTTATCACTATTACTGTTTGACCTCAATATGACATGATCTGCGAGAACATACTCCAAGATTCTTCATGTACACACATATGTGCATTTAGTTATTAGTTTTCTAAGTGAGACTAACGTTCTACATGTAATCTATATCATGCTTAGTTAATGTAATTTGTAAGAGCAACACACATAAAAAAGAAATATATAATAAAATATAAACAAATAATAATATATGTGTATACATGTATGAAAAACTAAGATTCGAACTCACTACCTACGGCATTGATATCTTCACTGTAACCCCTCGACTACATAACACTTCATGACAAATCTCAAAAATCAATATTGAAAAGGAATATTGCCACGGGTATATTTACCTGTCTTACCTATTCTGTGTTTTGTTTATGATCGGTTTGTATGTAAACAAGTAGCAAGTTATCGTCTGCGGACTATACTATGTAGTCGGGGAAAAACACCTTAATATGAGTTTCTGCTTTCATAGTATTTATTTTGTCGTATTATAAATTCGGTGTTGATTTTGATTGTAAATTTCCTCACATCCATGTACATGTCACGTGATGTGACGAGTCACGGAGTGGGATTCGAGCCTACCGAACCAACATTATATGACTGCAATATTGTTGAAACCCTTTTCACTAACTCACTAATGAAATGGAAACTTATTTCATATCCTCTTGATAGACTATGTTTAATGTGTACGCTTGTTATGCTTAAAAGGCAGATTAAATAAACCGGAAACTATGTTATTTCTATATATTTAATAGTTTTGGGTAAAAAATGTCCGGGCCAGTAATATTCCGTCCGGGCCAGTAATAATTGCTGGGTTGTCAGTCCTCGTGGCCAGTAATATTTTGGGGACTTTCGCGGAGACTGCAATAGCAACTAGCTTCAAGGCCAATGACATAGACTTAATTCATTCACAAAGCACAACGTAATATTGCGTAAAATTCTGTTTTCATCCATGCAACTTCTTAACTCTTTAAAGGCGGGAACCGGAAATTGTTGTCTGCTTTTGTTTCATATGTTGCATTATTTCTCAATAAAAACATTTTGTACAGCACTTTCTAATCATTTCCATTGGAATTTATGAATTGAAATAATTCTAAAGTACTGTCAAAACATGTTTTTGTCGAGCCCGCTTGCGGAAAGCGAGACATAGTGATCACAATGACGTCCGGGTGTCCGTGCGTCCGTGCGTCCGTCCGAAATCTGCGTTAAAGTTTTTAGCTCGACTATTCGAAGAATAAGTAGAGCTTATGTTGTCACCCCGGCGTCGGCGTCGGCGTCGGCTTCGGCTTCGGCGTCGGCGTCGGCGTCGGCGTCGGCGTCGGCGTCGGCGTCACGCCTTGGTTAAGGTTTTTAGTCAAGCTTGTATATGGAATACTACTGGCCCTACACCCACCATACTTGGACAACTTCATCTCCTAGTGATGTACATCAATAACCCCTGATCTATATTTGACCTTGACCTACATTTCCTCTTGAATTACTTGGCTAATTCCCCTTGGTTAAGGTTTTTAGTCAACCTTGGTTAAGGTTTTTAGTCAAGTTTGTATATGCAATACTACTGGCCCTACACCCACCATACTTGGACAACTTCATCTCCTAGTGATGCACATCAATAACCCCTGATCTATATTTGACCTGACTTCACCTACATTTCCTCTTGAATTACTTACTTAATTCCCCTTGGTTAAGGTTTTTAGTCAACCTTGGTTAAGGTTTTTTTCCAAACTTGTACATTGAATACTATTGTACATCCAGACACCATACTTCGACAACCTTTTCTCATAGGTATGTACATCAATAACCCCTGATCTATATTTGACCTTGACCTACATTTCCTCTTCAATTGCTTACTTAATTCCTTTTGGTTAAGGTTTTTAGTCAACCTTCTATATGGAATACTACTGGCCCTACACCCACCATACTTGGACAACTTCATCTCCTAGTGATGTACATCAACAACCCCTGATCTATATTTGACCTTGACCTACATTTCCTCTTCAATTATTTACTTAATTCCCCTTGGTTAACGTTTTTATTTTAGTCAAGCTTGTAGATGGAATACTCCTGGCCCTACACCAACCATACTTGGACAACTTCATCTCCTAGTGATGTACATCAACAACCCCTGACCTATATTTGACCTTGACCTACATTTAACCTTAAATTACTTACTTAATTCCCCTTGGTTAAGGTTTTTACTCAACCTTGGTTAAGGTTTTTAGTCAAGCTTGTAGATGGAATACTATTGTGCATACAGACACCATACTTGGATAACTTTTTCTCATAGGGATGTACATCAATAACACCTGACCTTTATTTTACCTTCACCTACATTTAACCTTGAATTACTTTGTTAATGTTTATAGTCAAGCTTGTGTATGGAATACTTCTGGGCCTACATCAACCATACTTGGACAACTTCATCTCCTAGTGATGTACATCAATAATCCCTGACCTATATTGGACCTTGACCTACTTTTATCCTTGCATTACTTAGTTATCTCCCCTTGGTTACAGTTTTTACTCAAGCTTGTATATGGAATACTCCTGGGCCTACGTCCAAGGTCAATGTCACTGTTGAAGGTCAAAGGTCAAACCTATTGAAATTCCCTTCCGCTCTATATCTTCTACACCGATGCATGGATTATCAAATGGCTTGGCACAAATGTTTCTCATGATGAGAAGGTGTGTCGCCATCAATAACCACGCACCTACGTCCAAGGTCAAGGTCACAGTTGAAGGTCAAAGGTCAAACCTATTGAAATTCCCTTCCGCTCTATATCTTCTACACCGATGCATGGATTATCAAATTGCTAACCACGCACCTACGTCCAAGGTCACAGTTGAAGGTCAAAGGTCAAACCTATTGAAATTCCCTTCCGCTCTATATCTTCTACACCGATGCATGGATTATCAAATGGCTTGGCGCAAATGTTTCTCATGATGAGAAGGTGTGTCGAAATCAATAACCACGCACCTACTTCCAAGGTCAAGGTCACAGTTGAAGGTCAAAGGTCAAACCTATTGAAATTCCCTTCCACTCTATATCTTCTACATCGATGCATGGATTATCAAATGCCTTGGCACAAATGTTTCTCAGGATGAGAAGGTGTGTCGCGATCAATAACCACGCACCTACCTCCAAGGTCAAGGTCACAGTTGAAGGTCAAAGGTCAAAAATATTGAAATTCCCAAATGGCTTGGCACAAATGTTTCTCACGATGAGAAGGTGTCCTACGTCCAAGGTCAAGGTCACTGTTGAAGGTCAAAGGTCAAACCTATTGAAATTCCATTCCGCTCTATGTCTTCTACACCGATGCATGGATTATCAAATGGCTTGGCACAAATGTTTCTCATGATGAGAAGGTGTGTCGCAATCAATAACCACGCACCTACGTCCAAGGTCAAGGTCACAGTTGAAGGTCAAAGGTCAAACCTATTGAAATTCCCTTCCGCTCTATATCTTCTACACCGATGCATGGATTATCAAATGCCTTGGCACAAATGTTTCTCAGGATGAGAAGGTGTGTCTCGATCAATAACCACGCACATACGTCCAAGGTCAAGGTCATAGTTGAAGGTCAAAGGTCAAACCTATTGAAATTCCCTTCCGCTCTGTATCTTCTACACCGATGCATGGATTATCACACTATGCCCAGGGTCAAGGTCACATACTTGATGCGTTTGAAACCTTAACGCTCGGCTAAATGGCTTATAATAAAAAATGCCTCGTTTTCTTTGGCTGCCAGTGGGGGTATTCGTGTACCGACAGGCCACATTTCTAGTTTCCCTTGGTTATTGTTTTTAGTTAACCTTGGTTAAGGTTTTTATGCAGGCCGCAGCCACCTTCTTTGTCAAGCTATGTATACATCGACAACCCTCGTAGTCGAGCTATGCTGTTCTCCTACAGCTCTTGTTAAATACCTTATATCTCTGCAGTCCTAAGTCACATTGACTTGAAACTTCATATGCTTATTAGTCATGATCCATATATTCATGCTGTATCCCACTCATGCAGCCCCTGTGCCAAAGGTCAAGGTCAAATGACTTAGAAGTTTGCGTTTCGAAATGTGCGTTAAAGTTTTTAAATACCTTATATCTCTCCGGTCCTAAGTCACATTGACTTGAAACTTCATATACTTATTAGTCATCATCCATATATTCATGTTGTATCCCACTCATGCGGCCCCTGTGCCCAAGGTCAAATGACTTAGAAGTTTGCGTTCCGAAATCTGCGTTAAAGTTTTTAAATACCTTATATCTATGCAGTCCTAAGTCACATTGACTTGAAATTTCATATGCTTATTAGTCATCATCCATATATTCATTCTGTGTCTCACTCATGCGGCCACTGTGCCCCTATGTCAAGGTCAAATGACTTAGAAGTTTGCGTTAAAGTTTCTGTCAAAATTTGCGTTAAAGTTTTCACTTACCTACTATCTCTGTAACCGTAAGTCAGATTTGCTTGAAACTTTGTATGCTTATTGGGCATCAAACTTCAAATAAATACACTCTGAGACCATCAAATGCCTCGGCGGGCTCGACATGCGGGCCGCGGCCATCCTCGTTTCATGATTAAAATGGCAAATAAAACATAAACAGCAGACGACAAAATCTAATTCAGCATTGCAAAGGTTAATATATTATACATGAATTCCACTGATGGTCCTCCATCATACAGCACTGGCAAATCCATGATCACGTGCCCCTGCTAATCTCAAAGTCAAGTCACACTCTTACTGTGTTATCAAAACGTGGAATTAAAGTAAATTTATTATCAGAATGGCTCATATTTTACCCGCATATCATAAACACGTCTAGCCACTTATTGACATAATTAAAGTAAATTTCTTATAAGAATCTCTTCAGAATGTCTCGTATTTCATTAGAAGATCAGAAACACGACTTGACAGCCAACATTACGCCATTGACCCAATTTCACCAGTCACACCCACATATGTGGCCATGTCTGTAGGAATGGATGGAGCTTATGGGTTTTGCGAAGAGTGTAGATCCTTATCGGCCTGTACTGTACATACGTGATTGCATCATTAAAAAATCCGCCATGCTAACCAGCACTACAGATCGTTATCAGGCTACAGTAGTGTGCAATTTGATCACTACTGTCTGTTTAACGAAACCTGCCCAAATTTTACGGCCATATAAACAATGTAAAAACAATATTTTTAAGAATGAGCCTACTTTTTATTTCGTGAAATTTGGTCAAATATTGATTTTATGACGAAAAATGAGTTCTCTATGGGAATTTAACATGGGGAAACAAGAAGTGGAGAACCTGGAGGAGGAGTCGAAAAACGAATTTTTTGGAAATTGATTCTGAAATTTAGCTAGATAGCTTGGAAATGATCTCACTAAGAAAACAAAAGTTTTTAAAATCGGTCCACTATTTCTGAAATTAGAAAAATTTCCCCATGTTAAATCCCCATAGACATCTTCACATTCGGCTACTAATGGACATTTTGGCTACTAAATATTTCGGAAATTATTTGAAAAAGTACTATGTTTTAACAATTATTGAAGCCAGAGCTCCAGATAAGTTTTGTATCTAAAGAGTATTATACCCCCAGATTTCAAATCCAATGCGTATTTTACTTTGACAAATGTATTATTGATTTGCTTCCGTATTAAATAGGGAACAAATGATAAAAACTAAAACATTAACAAATTCCCTTATTGCTTTTTGCAGCTCAATTAAGTAAATTTTCATCTTTATTTCACTACTCAATTTGAAACTCAATGCGTATTTTCACATTGCTGTGAGTATTTTGTAACTCCTAATGCGTATTCTGCTAAATTAAGTGCGTAAAATATGCCTTCTCTGGAGCTCTGTGAAGCAGAGAAGATGTCTGTTTCGAGTCATCAGTTCAATTTGGCTACTACCGGTAATTACAAAATCCTAGTCGACCTAGCATAAGCCCCATTTCTCCAGTCACACCCACGTATATTGCACGTATCTTACTTTGACAAATGTATTATTGATTTGCTTCCTTATTAAATACGGAACAAATGATAAACACAAATTTAAAAATTCAATTATTTGAATGTACATGTATTATTACTTATTCACTTATTTATACTGTAATACGGTTGAAAATGTACTTAGTTCAGCTGCAAAAAGCAAACAATGCTCAACTAAGTACATTTTCAACTTTATTACAGTATTTCCACTACTCACTTTGAAGATCAATGCATATTTTCACATTGCTGTGAGTATTTTGTACTCCCACTGTTGATAATTCCCTTTTTTCAATAGCTCAACTGTAGCTAAAATACGCCTTATCTGCTGCTCTGTGAAGCAGATGTCTTTTTCGAGTTATCAGTTCAATTTGGCTACTATCGGTAATTACAAAATCATAGCGCCAACCTACATGTAGCATAAGCCCCATTTCTCCAGTCACACCCATGTATATTGCACGTGTATTACAGATGATGCGTTCCTACAGAGTCCGCGGTATTTCCACGCCATGTGTATCTGCCTTCAAGCTGTGGAAGAAAACCGGGTGGCCCTCCTCGCCAATATAGACCCCAAACTGGTAGGTCGTGTCGGCACTGTTCTACACTGGTCTCTCTCAGAGTTTATATGAGACACGCCATGTGATTTTGTACCTAAGATATATTTGTGCGATATATCTCATGAAAAATATGTACAAAATTTACGATATCTTCCGTAAATGACGTCGAAAGTTGACCCAATTTTCATAATAAGTATGGAGTTCTATTCCGCATTTGCTCTGAATATTTCGTCGTCTTTCTGTATATATATTTCATGAAAAATCTCACATATTCTTAGGTACAAAATCACATGGCGTGTCTCATGTGACTGTGACTGGAGAAATGGGGCTTGTGGCATTTGTGTCCAATATAGCATCTAGCATACTCTTGTAGCCTGATAGCGATCTATATTGTTTGTCAGAAACATGATGGGTGTTTCATTTATGGAATGGCGAGCAGCGCAGATCCTCATCAGACTGGATGTACATGCTGATCTACACTGGTCGCAAACCCTATAAGCCCCATTTCTCCAGTTACAGCCAAGTTTGTGATTATAAAATATTTCTGAAACATGTATTAAGTAATAGTTTAATTCCGTTTCAGTTGAACATCAACGACTACTGTCTGTTCCACGTTTTTCTGCCGACGAACTTTTGGCTATTAAACACATTAAATTTAAATATTAAATATTTAAATGTAAGTACTTTTTCACCAATAACAAAAAAGTCACCCTCCCCAAATATTTTTGTTTGATTAAATTCCATCAAATATTGATTTTATAGCGAAACAACGATTTTCCTATGAGAATTTAACATGGGGGGGGGGGAGAGGTGGAAGCAGTGGGGGAGGAGTCAAAAAAATAAACAATTTGGAAATTGACTCCAAAACCTCACTACTGTCTGTTTCACGTTAACCTGCCCACCCTTTACACCTATTTAAACACCCTAAAACTCTTATTTGTTGGCATAAAATCATTTTTCAGCAAAATTTAGCAATGAGCCATCTTTTTTTTTTTGAAATTCGGTCCTATAATGAAGTAATAGCCATAAATCAAGAATTGAATGCAGGGTTGCAATGTTAAAATGTCACGTGCGATCAGATTTTCAACATTTTTCTAGCATCGAACTGCTTGCTGGATTTCATCATTAAAAAAAGACACGAACCTTGTATTTATGAGAGCAAATCTTGCCAGGTTGAAAAATAAAGGAATCGAGCCTCCATTTCTCGGTGATCGTACAAGAATTCCAGAAGAAAATTCCGAGAATTTTGTCAAAATACAACATGATGTCATCATCTGCTACAGCTTTCGTATCTATTGACAACGCCAAGCTGAGGTTGGCACGCTGTTCCTAATACGCAAAATTAATTTCACATATCCTCGCACATCGACACCGGTGTAAATCTGCATTCTCTAATGGTATGACTTGGGAACACCATATATATACGTCATTTCCGGCGGAAGTATACAGTCACTTCCTGTGAGCCAGTTTCTTTGGCGGACAACTTGGTTTACTAAATGCTGATTGGTTGGTGAAGGTCAAGAATTTAATCGAATCAAGTTCGTTAGCATTCACAATTTACAATACATTAGGACGTATTAGCAATAGTATCAGATCGACTTGGAACCTTATGGATGAATGATATTCGCTAAATATATGAAGATTAAATGATTAATTGATATATTTTAATGCAAATTGTTTACGTTATATGCCAGAAAATGATGTTAATAAACAAGTTTATTAAGAATTTGTGTTCAGTTCGCAATAATAGTTGTTGTTGTTTACCGGAAGTGATTATTGCAATAGCAGTTTCTTGTTTTATTGTCAACAACTAAAATTCGGTGAAATGAATTTATAAGGCAAAAGCCCATCCATGACTGTTTATTCGAAATGTGCCATGACTGTTTATTCTAACCTCGTACGAAGTGCTTCCTTGCCTGTGAATCAAATATCTCTGCTCCACCCGGCCCTACGTAGTAAACATCGGGCGAGCCAGAGTGACGCGATGGCCCTCGCCCCGCCATTCTCCTCGCCCAGCCAGGATAGCGTGCTTACGTTGTCGGGCGATCATGGCACACCACACAATATAGGTAGGCATGTTTCTGACTGTGACCGATGTTTGACATTAATATAGGTAGGCATATGTTTGAGTGTGACTGGCTTTTAACATTAATGACCCATATAACTTCAACACATTCAGAGTATTTTTCTCTATAAATGTGTCTCAGAATTTCATTGAATTGACGGGTTAATTTGTGGTTGTGACTGGAGAAATGGAGCTATGGGTTTTGCGACCAGTGTAGATCCAGATCAGCCAGTCCGATCACGATCGGCAATGTTCACCGTTCCATCAATGAAACTTGCTTCTAACAAGCAATATAGGGCTTCCGCTGTGTTTGTCACGACTCGGTTCGTCAGGTGGCGCATCGAGTGGGTATACCCACAATTGTAGCTAACGATTGGATGCTATTTTTATTTCGTAATTGGTATCCCACAAAGCGTCAGAAGCTGTGTGTAGACAACTACGAAATACTTGCCTGAGGCGGAATGAGCTGTCTGGGGGTTGCCAGTGGCGGCCTTGTGGGTGGCTTGTGCATGGCTTGCCTGGTTCCTCGTCGCTGCGGGTGGCGGTTGCGGTGCACAGCTTCCGGTGTCCCGGTCTGCTGTGGGTGGGTCGGTGGCTCGGCTCCGGCTCGGCCTGCGCTGTTGCTCCTCTGTGGGCGTTGTATTTGCCCATATCACGTGGATCCGTCTCTGCTTGGTCTGTCTTGCCTCGTCCAACCCTCTAATAGTATTAGCAGGTAATATAACAATATAACGGCTGAGTATCCATATATCATGTGCACGCACACTCGGCCCTCTTGACGGTCTGACATATCGGCATTGTGCAACAGGAGAATGAACTAACTAGGTTAAACTCACCGCCTCATCGTCTCCTTCATTTAATGCACATATTTCGACTGTATCGCATATATTAGTAAATTCGGAAACAAATGGGCCAACGGCCATTGGCCTGATCATTTACGGGCACACGCCCGGGTATGGAAGGTCTTCGAGCCATTTCCCACCCTTAAATATAAGAAATACAATACGAAATTCATTCGCCACCGGGCGACCCAGCTTATTATTTTTACTAGCCAGAAACAACTCGCTTCTGGCGCCCGTTAATACGCGTGTTTGCATGTGTTTAACATGGGGGAAAAAGAGGTTGAGAGGTTGTTTTTTTTATCTATCTTGTATTTAAGGGTAGGAATTGGCTCGAGGACCTTCCAAACCCGGGCATTTGAACCCAAAAGTGGCAGGCCAATGACCGTTGGCCCGTTTGTTTCCGAATTTACTAATATTTGCCATACAGTCAAATATGTGCATTAAATGAAGGAGGCAATGAGGCGGTTAATTTAACCTAGCTAGTTCATTCTCCTATCGCACGAAGCCGGTATGTAAGACCGTGAAAAAGGCTGAGTGTGAGTGCATGTGTTATATGGAGATTCAGCCGTAACAGTGTTATCCTATATAATGATGATATTTGACGATTGGTCAGGGCATAACATATCAGGCTGGGAATTATCGATATTTGGTTATGCAAAGTATGATGTAATATGTTTTCGGGCCCAGCTACTGTCGTTTCGCGGCTTATCGTTATATACGATTTGCTATTATTCGAGTTCAGGTGCGGTGTTTATCTGTTGCTATTTGGTTATATGACAATGTGTTTCACATATTCTGAAGACGAAAGAAAAAGAGAAGATAATACACGGCGGTATAGCAATTGCCCATATATTAGTGAGTGGCCCATACCATACCGCCGGTCATGGTCCAAAATGTTAAATTTAATTTCAGACGATGCATATTACAGTCAATAATGTTTAATAAGTGTAATGCGGGCGGCCAATTCCGGTCTATTCTGCATTACTCCGTGAGATGAATGGTGGGGAAACCGGAGTACCCGGGGAAAACCACCTCCTCCGGCAAGTAATGACAACTTCACATACGTCGGTGTAGAGGTGAAGAGCTGTGATCGAACAGCTACCGGGGACCAAGGTTGAGAGTATTCGGAGGGAGTTAACTATACCGGGTTCATGATCAATCGCTGATCGATATATTGCCGACGTCTTTCGCCACAGTAACCTTTCAATCATGCCACTAAGGGCTGCCTTTACTTACCAGTTACAATAACTTGGCCACGAGAATAACACGTGTTTTGAACTGACAATTATAGTAGCCAGAAGCAATGTTTGGCTAGGGGATTATTGAAACTATCCTCCCGTGACTTTTATTGTCACAGCGGGTAGGCATGACTTTAGTGAATTGCATAATGATGTGATGAAAATTTGGTCAAACAATCGGGTGTCATAAAACAAATTGAAATGGTATTGTAAACAGTTTGGCAGGCCAGCAATTAGCGAGAATTTGGTTCCAGCTTTTTTTTTAGAATTTCCGAATAGAATACTCTAAAATGCACCTGTATTAAGCGTGAACCTGTCTAACGCGGCCAACGGCCAGGCAAAATCGTCATTTTATTTTGACTCGAAATCCTCGTTTTATAGCGACCATCTCGGTCGCTAAAACGAGGATTTCGAGTCAAAATGGACGATTTTGCCTGGCCGTTGGCCGCGTTAGACAGGTTCACGCTTAATACAGGTGCATTTTAGAGTAATTTTCATTGGGGGGGGGGAATAAAATGGCCGCTGAACGGAGGGAGACGCTTAATACAGGTGGCCGTTAGTACAGGTGCGACTGTATACTTTGAGGGAGTAATCATTTATTTTTCCCGAAATGCATTATTTCATATAGAACTAATGACTGCATATATTTGATGTTTAAAAGTATACAGACTTATTATACTGAATGTATTACATTATCACAGCCAAAATGGCTCTGATAATGTAATAAATTCAGTATAATATAAATTAATAAATTTATCCTAAAATTGAAAATTTCTCCCTCAAAGTATACATTGCTAGAAAAGTATACTTTGCAATGTTGGTGAAATAGGCTACTGATCAAATAGCACACTCATGTAGCCTGATAACGATTTGCATGGCTTGTTAGAAGCATGACAGGTGTTTCATTGATGTAATAGCGAACAGTGCAGCTCCTGATCAGACTGTGCAGATGCATAGGCTGATCTGGATATACACTGGTCGCAAAACCCATAAGCGACATTTCTCCAGGCACAGCCACATATGAGAACGTGATTTTGTACCTCAGAATATGTGTGATTTTTCATGAAAAATATTTACAGAAACTGTAATATTTTCTGTAAATGACGTCGAAAGTCGAAAAAAAATTCATAGCAAATGCATTTCCTCTGAACAAGTTGTCAACTTTCGACGTAATTTACGGAATATATAAACTTTGTAAAATATTTTCATGAGAATTCTGACTGGAGATCTAGTTTGGCCCTCACATACGTCGTTGGCATTTTGTATGTGCCAGTTTAATCTGGTTATACCCCGTATTACGATTATTTGCAATCCTATTTTAGGGGAAGGGGCCAAGTGACTTTGGTGTGGTATGGACCTGGCACCAGGTCAGGTTATTCTAACTTCAGGGCTGAATATATATTTTCTTGATGTAAATATTCCGTTCTTATTTTGGAATTTCCCCCACAATGCAGCAGTTTAAAACGGGTTCGTACCCATTTGCCCGGCCTTACACGACCTTAGCTGTTGATAGGCCGTAAAACACCAATAAACAAACCTCATTTCTGTTTAAAAAACATGTTACGGCAGCACATGAGATTCATCTCCATCATAAGATAATCCTCCCAATGATGGTGACTATGTGCCCCTATTAACCCTCACTACGCGGGAGACGAAAATTGTCGTCTGTTGTTTTTCATATTTGCCTTATTTCTTAACAAAAACATGTTTTTACAGCACATGAGAATCGTCTCCAGTGGAGACGATTCTCATGCGCTGCTAAACCAGGTTTTAATCGAGAAATATTGAAAATAAAACATTTCCAGCTGACGACAAAATTTAATTCAGCATAGTAAAGGTTAAACTTACTATGGTTTCAGATGACGTGAACTTCGGTTGCGATGGCTTTTTCCCCCGACCCAGTCAAGGGCAGTCAATCTTGCATTATTTATCGTCACATGACTTCCACACCTGTGCTAACCTAGACAAGGTAGGTAACTGCAGGTTTTTGTATTGTTAAGACAGTTTTAGTTTAGTTCAACATAACAGTCTCCGTGAAACTGCCAAAATGTTACAGGACATTCGGTCTGGTAAACTTGAAATTTTACCAGACCGGACAAAGATTTGCCAGACCAAATATTTTTTTATAAAAAATAAAATTGATTTTGGGTGATATTTAAGAGCTTTTTAGCTCTTTAAGTAGATCAGTCATATAAGACAAGCTAGCTAGCACCAGAAGCGCATACCAAAGGAAGGTAATTTCGTTTTTTTTATAGTCGGACATTCGGTCCGGCGACTTCCGGTTTTCAGTCGGACCAGCAGCACTTTCAATGCACATGTCCGACGGACCGACGACTTTGGCGGTGACTGCCATAAATCCTTAGCTAGTCACGGGATTCCTACAGGCACCCTAGCCGAGCGGGATAAACTGGATATAGAACAAATCCAATAATCTTATGAAATGGGGCTTATGAGATTGTGACCAATATAGCTCCTGATTAAATAGCACACTCATGTAGCCTGTTAACGATATATATTGCTTGCTAGAAGCTTGATGGGTGTTGCATTGATTGAATGGCTCGGCTAGTAAACGGTATGAACTCCTCGGCGAGCCTCGGAATTCCTAAGCGTTTCACAGCCTTGCCTGATAAGGCCATACCAAAAAGTACTTTGGTTCTCGGATATCGACGCGTCACACAATTTTATATTCCGCTTGTACTCTGAACATTTTGTCAACTTTTGACGCCATTTACGGAAAATATTGTAAGATTTGTAAACGTATTTCATGAAATGTCCGAAGGTACACAATCCCATGGCGTGTCTCAGGAGAATGCCAGGAGAATGCCCACTTCAGTATATCAGAGGCGTTGATCGCGGCGATCGAGCAGATGAAGTGGAACCACGTGATTGCGCCGGTGGAGCCGGCGCGGCTGTCCGACCAGGAGGAGGAGTCAGGGGTGCGTTTCACTAAACTTCGTACGACTAAAATGTCCGTAAGTGTAAATTTAAGATCGTCTGTAAATTTCAATCAATGGATTTACATTTATTGAGCATAGGCTGCATATGCAGCCTATGCTCAATAAATGCAAATCCAATAATTGTTTAAAAGAAAACATTGTTAATATGAAATTTACAGACTATCATAATTCACCACTTACGAACATTTTAGTCGTACGAAGTTCAGTGAAACGGGCCCCTGATGAGGAGATACAACAGCTCAAACAGCGGATACGAATACGCAAACGCGAACGATTAAAAGAGGTGAAATGTGCTTTTTTTATTGCTTCGCTTACATAAAGTTTATTCAACAATTCTTTTGAAATACCCTCGCCCTCTAGGGCATGAAACATACTTTCATAGTATTTCCATAACACTGGTTTGTTGGACGAGACTTTAAACCGTGGGCCCATCCCTATATGACCTTAATAGTTGCTGGCATGTTAAACCCCATTCATTTCATGGATACATAGACCAATGGTAGAGCATTGAACTTCAAATTGCTATAATTGTTTTAAAATAAATAAATATTACATTATTTAAACATTGGAATACTATGCTTATAAACCCTGTATTTTAGTAGTTTGTTTTCTATCTTCCTTTTCCAGAAAGCTCGAGGCTTTATTGCATTTACCGACGGCAGAACAGACAGTAAGTACTTAAACAGTTGGTTTCTTGTTGTAGTTTTTATGTTGTAAATGATATAAAGTCGAGCACCAGTATGTCGAAGTCGAAGGGAGATCGTACTGGTGTTTGACTGTATATATTGAATACCAGTTCATCTTTCGGCAACTGAGTATTGATTTAATTCAGCCAAGCTTACGAAGTATGCCAAATGGTATTAGAGCCCCAGTTAAGATGCCTAATCTGACCAACTTAGATTGAAATTTTGTAATTTCTTCATCAAAAATGGCAAGTTGGGAGTCCTTTAGAATCGTCTCATTGAGACGATTCTAAAGCACGCCAAACTTGCCATTTTTGATGGAGAAATAAGAAATTTACCTCCAAATTACTCACCTTAACTGGAGCTCTGGGTATGTAGTTGTTGCCTTTCTGTCTGATCATCTATTCGTTCGTTCATCTGTCTGTCTGTTTCATCCATCCATCCACATTACATAGACTTGACGTTGTGTTAAAGTGTTTTTGTTTGTCGGTCCATGTGGCGGCCTAGGGTTTCCGTGAGCCTCAATATGTTGTGTATCTATGCTGTTGTGTAGTTACATGTATATCATAATAGTTTGTCTATGAGTTAATATTGGCAGCAATCTGTCAAAACCGGGATTATTACTTTTGTGGCCACTGTGTAGAACCAGACCAGGCTGTGCATCCACACAGTTTGTTCTGTGTCTACACTGTCAGTCACTCAGCGAAACCTGTTATACATACATGGCTCTTGACTAAAAACAATGCTATTGTGGGACAGCACGTTGCAAATTCAATTCGTCTGATTTTGTTGTAACAAAAATCCTGTAGCCTATTTCACCAACATTGGCATGATTGCAAAGTACGTGTATACTTTTCTAGCAAAGTATACTTTGAGGGAGAAATTTTAAATTTTAGGATAAATTTATTAATTTTTAGCCAGGTTTTTTTTTTTAACAAAACCCAGGCTATTGAATTGGCGAAAGCCGGGCGGCGGGCGGCGGGCAGCGGGCGGCGGGCGGCGGGCGGCGGGCAGCGGGCGGGCGGCTGGCGGCGGGCGGCGTCCACAATCAATGTTAAGTTTTCGTGTTTTCGTCCCATTTCTTTGTTACTGTACCACATAGGACAAACAAACTTTCACAGCTTCATAACCAAGGGGTGCCCACCACATATCACTATTCGACATGTTACCTTTTGATGAACTTAACCCATTTTTTCAGCGCAGTCGACTTAGCCATTTTCAATGTTAACTTTTCGCGTTTACAATGTTAAGTTTTCGTGTTTAAGTCCATTTCTTTGGTACTGTACCACCTAGGACCACCAAACTTTCACAGCTTCATAACCAAGGGGTGCCCACCACATACAACTATCCAACATGTGACCATTTTGTTTACCTTGACCTATTATGTCTACGTAATTGACTTAGCCATTTTCAACGTTAACTTTTTAACGTACGTCTGGTTAAAGTTTTATCTTAAATTTTGTTCGTGTACTATATCTCTGCAACTGCTTCACCCATTACCTTGATACTTCACATGAGTGTTTATCATCATTGTCGCGCCCGCTTGCGGAAAGCGTGATATAGTCGGCATTTTGGCATATGTCCGTCCATCCGTCCGTCCGTCCGTCCGTCCGTGTGTCCGGTTAAAGTTTTTTGGTTAAAGTTTTTCCATCTACTATATCTCTTTTTTTAGTGTCCATGCCTCGACCCAAGGCGCGGCATGCAGGCCACGGCCATCTAGTCTACAAAAAGTGGGTATAATTATGTTATCCAAGTGTCCATGCTTGGAAAAAACCTGGCCTTCGTGGCTTTGCCTCGTTTCTTGTTATTATACTGAATGTATTACATTATCACAGCCATTTCCATTTTGGCTGTGATAATGCAATACATTTAGTGTAATTATTCTGCATACTTTTAATCAATCAATTTAAGCAGTCGTTAGTTCTATATGACATAATGCATTTCTGGAAAAATAAATGATTACTCCCTCAAAGTATACTTTGCTAGATAAATATACTTTGCAATGTTGGTGAAATAGGCTACTGGTTTTGTTGGAGTTTATACCACATTGAAACTTGTGTGTATTGTTGTGTATTTGTATTGATTTTACCTGCATTGATAGCTTTATTTCATTTTCGTTTTACTTTTCTTTAATGATAGACACACTGTTAAATTGTATGTATGAAATGTCTTATCTTATCCGCATGATATTTTATCTGTGAACATTTATTTCATCAGATGCAAGCTTCCATTCATCAAAGACTTGAGTAAAGTTCATGGAATTATCTTTTTATCCGGTAAAAAGCTGTGAATTGACCAAAGGCACGCTGACTGATAATACACTAGCCAGTAGCATATTTCACCAAAATTGCAAAGTATACTTATCTTACTAAGTACACTTCGAGGGAGAAATTTTCAATTTAAGGATACATTTATTATTTTTATTATACTGAATTTATTACATTATCACAGCCATTTTGGCTGTGATAATGTAATAAATTCAGTATAATAATTCTGCATATGAAAAAAATAATCATCAACAAAATGCTGTCGTTAGGGCTATATGAAATAATGCATTTCGGGAAATATAAATTATTACTCCGCTAAAGTATACTTAATAACTAGATAAGTATTCATAGTAATTTTGGTGAAATCGACTACTATTATTGCTTATGGTAACTCACATAATTTGACCAAATGCTGTATGCATATTTTGTTAGGATACATTCTGAAAATATGCAATTCAACAATGTATCTTTCAACTCTACGTAACAGGAGTGGACTGTTAATTTAAATACCATTCCAATCAAAAAAAAGAAAGTTACTAGCAAAATGTGCAGGTCCTGCCTTGTGATGAGCCGGCTCATCTTGACATACACTGTTTGCCAGCACTGCAAAAAAGTGCAGATCCTGATGAGACGGCTCGTCATTAACCGGCTTATCTGGACCTACACTGTTTGCAAGCACTGCTGAAAGTACAGATCCTGATGAGGCGGCTAGTTGCGAACCGGCTTATCTGGACCTACACTGTTTGCCAATACTGCTGAAAGTGCAGATCCCAATGTGATGGCTCGTCATGAGCTGGCTCATCTGGATCTACACTGTTTGCAAACACTGCTTAAAGTGCAGATCCCAATGTGATGGCTCGTCATGAGACGGCTCATCTGGATCTACACTGTTTGCAAACTCTGCTAAAGAGGTCTGTTGTGTTGAAAGGGTAAAAGGAGAAATGAGAACAAAAATATATAACTATGCCCCTGAAATGTGTCTGTCATGTGACTGGTTGATTTCTCCGTAGCAACAGCCACGACCAGCCAGAGTAGATCTGAGTCACCGTTCAGTTCCACGCATGATTCCGAGTATTCAGGTAGACACTTTGTTTGTATTGTCAATTTTCGTGCTCTTTGCTGTTGTTATGCACATGCAGTCAGCTTGTTGATATGGTGGTACGACAACAAACCCTCTCTTAACAGCCGATATTTTATATCACAAATGGACACTTGATTCTATATTTAACCTCCTTACCACAGCCACTTCTCTACAACAGCCACTTTTATGTCTTCCCATGAGTGGCTGTTATAGAGAGGTTGCACTGTAGTAGTATTTTTAATTATCTCACCCGCGTTAGTGGAAAGTGAGACATAGTGGTCATAATTCCGGCGTTGGCGTTGGACGTACTGTTCGACTATCTCTTTATCAAATTAATACCAAACTTCATCAATAGCTTCCTCACATGGCTATCCATCAAGTGTTATTCGGGTGATCTTCAGCTTGGTGACCTTGACCTTCATGGGTGATACGCTCGCTAGCAATTGCCTTGTTTGCTAAAAAATACGACTAAAACGTGTTGTTTTCTTCACTTTGAAAACAGTATATATTTAAAAATATCACTGAAATAGGACTAAATATTTTTTGTTTTCTACATTTCAAAAAGCAGTTGGTTGTACCAGCCTATCACCAAGCCATCTGCCTTTGTTGTAATTTCCATTGTTTGTGAACAAAATATATCACTCACACCTGTTGACATAAATAAAAAAAAAATATATATAATAATTGCACAAGTGTAACGTATTTACATGTAAAATTTATTTTCATAATGCTTTCTTCCACCTTTTGAACAATTTATGCAATTTGATTTGAGGGTAGCAAATTATTCGTTTTATGCATATGTATTGGCTGTGTTTTAAGCCAGTTGTTGTACATGACTATTGCAGACAGTGCCGAGTCCAGTGGTATAGACGACCGGAAAATTGAGCTATCAAGAAAAGTTTTTTGTCAATCATAAATGTACCATAACAACCTACATATTGGGACACCATTTCTTTTGGGAACCCTATTAAATAGGGGTTCCCAAAACAAATTGTATCCCAATATGCATTAACTCTGCACAACTGTACCAGCACTAAATATAGGGATATGCTTTGTGTTGGGAAACTGTATACTTGTAAGGGTTTCCTAGAATAAATTGTGTGTAAGTATTTAGGTTTATTACGGTACTTGAGCATACACTCAACATTTGGATTGCCAATTGAGGCTATGTCTATGAACTCGGTCACAAAGTTTAATAAATATCAAATGAAATAATGCAAGTTAGATTCTGTTTAATGCATAAGCACATCACACATTGAAGATATACTGATAACCTAACTTTTCATTTGAATTTCAATACACAAGTATCGGAATTCCGATATCCCTGGTACATTTTATTTTTGGCTTTCTTGATACTTGAGAGTTGAATCTGGTTGTACCCATTATATTATAAAAGTTGTGTGATTAGTACTAATCCTATTACGTTTAGGCAGTGGGGCTAGGTGATTCTCGTCTGATGAGGACCTGGCACCAGGTCGGGTTATTTGAATTTCAGGGCTGAATACATTTTTTGTAATTATTCACTTCCGATTTTGGGATTTTCCCCCAACACAGCAGGTGAATTATGGGATTCGACCCCGTTAACCCAGCCTAAAATGACCTTACTGGTTGACAGGCAGTTAAACACCATAACCCTTACAATGCTGAATTAAATTTGTTGTCTGGTGATATTTTTTGATTTTCCATTTATGTCATAAAAATCCATGATTTAAAAACACATTAGAATCATTTCTAAAGTGCTGTCATATCATGTTTTTATTGATAAAGAAGACAAAATATAAATCAACAGCAGACGACAATTTTCGTTTCATGCATTCTAAGGGTTAAGTAAATGATGCACTAAAAACCTTTTTTTATGCAATAAGTCACCATTATATTCGTAAGCTACTGGTTGAAATGTAAGAAATGTATCCGGTTACCAGTGGAGATGACAGACAGCGAATACCAGGGTAACCATGGTAACCATAGTAACCTGACAACGATGAAGTCTGGCGGGCTGTCGCTGTCTCTGGTGTCACTCTACTCCGACGCCGACCTACGCAAAACAACGCCGCCGTGGAAAAACACAAGTGTGTATCTTAGACGATAAAAACATGTACTTTGGTTCTCGGATTCCGCCACGTCAGAGCTTTTTATCATCATAGATAAATGACAAAGTTGCATGATCAATCAAAAACATGACCATGAAAACATATTTTAAATTCAATCATGTTTGACGTAAATCTGCTGATTTGTCACATCTAAAAGGTTTTAGTAACTTTATTATATGCAACATGAATCTAATAGTTGAAAGAATTCGGAGACCAGTGTAGATTGAGATCAGTCTGATCAGGATCTCTACTGTTCATCATTCCATCAATGAAACACCCGTCATGCTTCTAACAAGCAATATAGATTGTTATTAGGCTATAGAAGTGTGCTATTTGATCAGAAGCTACGCTGGTCACAAATCATGAATGCTATAAGCCCCATTTAGTCAGTCACTGCCACATATGACCTTCGCTGTTGCTGGATGTTAAACCAATATGTTTTACTCTTTCTACCTACTGCTCACATACGGGATTCAACCCCATTAGCCCAGCCTAAAATTACCGTAGCTGTTGAGTCCATTAAACACTATTAACCCGTTCAACACCACATGCCTGTATAGTGGTATTGGCAAATAGTCCAGATGAGCCGGCTCGTGCACTTTTTGTAAGTAATTTTCATATTTTAGACAAAAATCCCACCCTTTTCGTAAATGAACTAGTCTGAAAAACCATTGTGTGACGATTGGATTGGTTGCAAAATTAACAAATCAAAATCCATTCCAGTTACTTAGGGTGAAAGAGTTAATAATGATTTATTGTCCGCTATGTTTGAACTATTTATAGCCCACAAGTTTCCCAGCATGCAAAGAGTGAAGCTAAATTAAAATACAGCTATGTAATTTTACATGCTGCCACCGCCACATGGGGTGAGGATTCGGCCAGGTTCTGGTGGTACCTCACTTACATCACCAGTTTTGATTCATGTTGATTGTGAAAAAAAGCATGTAATATTTTCTGTTTCAGCTGTTGCCGCTACCCGATTCCTATCCAGTATCGCCGGATGATGCTGAGAGTTTGGAAAGTTTCCGGAATTCTGTCAAGGCTGGCAAGGTATAAATAGAGATATAAACATTTATCTGACAATTTTCTACACACTATGTTTACATTTTATTTAGTTGTACATTTGAACGTAACAAGATAGGAAATCCACTATTTATGTACCTATATGGGTGAAAATAGAAACAACCCAGCGGTCCTAGTATCGTCATATATCTTCAATTAAACCACTTTACACAGGGCCATTTTCGTTTTTTATAGTATTTTTAAAAAAATCCTAATATGTTCCTTTAAGTGCTGTGGCATAATTCCATGTTTTACAAACTCAACGTTGTGTCTACTTTGAAATATGCATGTAGGTATAATAACTACAATGGTTAATTCCATTTCAGACTCGTCTCCGTGGCAACCTGGAGTGGGCCCCGCCCCGAGCACAGATCATCTTCAACATTCACCCCACTCCAAGGTCTGTGGCAAACGAAATGTGGCTGTTAATGCAGACTTATGTGATTTGTGACCAGTGCAGCTCCTGATAAAGTAGCACACTCCTGTAGCCTGATACTGATCTGTATTGCTGGTTAGACACATGGCTGGTGTTTCCGTGATGGAATGGCGAACAGTTCAGATCCACTGCTCAGACTTGGTGGCGGGACTGCCCACGGCCCGTACGCAGGGGGGGGGGTGGGGGTGCGACGGGTGCGACGGGTGCGTACGCACCCCCCTAAATTCGCCGAGGTCCGCTATTTTTCAAACAGTAATCTCAACAAATCTTGAAATGCATTAATATACAGGTAATTTGCATGAAAATGCCACCGTTGAAATCCGAATGTAAATTACATAAAATGCAGGAGAGTGCATTTCAGGCCATCTAGGTTTAAAAAATGTCAGGGGTGCGTCAGGGGCGAGCCCCATGTAGTGGCGCGAGTACGCTAGGGGGGTACCCCCCTAGCGTACTCGCGCCACTACATGGGGCTCGCCCCTGACGCACCCCCCCCCCCCCCCCTCACGCACCCCCCAATAGAAAATCCTGCGTACGGGCCTGGATGCACAGTCAGATCTGGATCTACACTCATCGCACTACTTTTAAATCCTCATTTTTACAGTCACAGCCACATATCTGACCAGTCATGACACATTGTGATTTATTGAGTTTTCAACTGCACTGTCTGATCAGGGCATATATTTGTGGCTATCTTGTTGATGCTTTCACAAAAATATTACAAAAATAGATCTGTAACAAACTGTATGACTGCCAGCTGACCAGATGCTACACTGCCATAATCATACCACGTTAATCGAGTGCTGAACAGTGTAGACCATGATAAAACTGCACATACTGATATGTGTCTACATTGTAAACTTGTGTGATCAAACATTATCAGAATTTGTATAACTGATTGTGGTTCGGCAATGACTGTCAATGACTGTCTTGTCTTCACCTCAACCCCCTCTCTACAACAACCCCCTCTCTGGAACATCCGAATCTATCATCTGTGTTGATTTACTGTCATATTTATTGAACACGTAAACTGATTTCATCAGAAACTTGGCTATGCTTATGAAATTAGTAAATTTGTTTAATAAATACCATATTAAATCTTCAAGATTCTCTATTTATTGTATAAAATGGGCCTTCACAGTTTAATAACACAATTTATTAAACTTGTAATACACTAATGTGATAAATATGCAAACAAATTCTCTACAGAAAATATGGTAGATAATCAATGAAGCTAAAATTATGATGATGTGCTTATGCAATAAAATAGTCCCACATTTGTGTTTATTTAATATGATATTTAATAGCCTCGTTTCTTATGAAATCAACTTGTTTAATAAATATATTAAGTCATCACTCGTGTAAAATCCTCTACCTGTATTTACTAAACTTGTTGACTGATATCATGAGATACTCGACATAGCCTTGTTTCCTATGAAATCAGTAAACGATTTAATAAAAACCATATTAAATACTCACTTGGTAAGATCCCCTATATACGTTATGATGCTTGTTGTATTGCAGGCGTCACACCTAACTCGTGAAACAGGACTACCGTTATGCTGGCTGTGGTATGAAGGTGGATACCGGCTATGCCAAACATTACCGATACTGTGAATATCTCGGCAAATATTTCTGTCAATGTTGCCATGCCAACCATGCTGCGTACATACCCGGTCGGATACTTAAACGCTGGGACTTCATAAAATAGTACGTGTCCAACTTCGCTCGTGATTTATTGACTAAGATTAACAGTGAACCGCTGTTCGATTTATCGGACATCAACCCAAACTTGTACAAGAAGGTGAAGTTGTTGGAACATATCCGTAATTGGAGAATACAGCTACGCCATCTCCGTTCATTGTTAAAGGTCTGCAAACATGCTACACGTTACGTTCTCATTTTTGTCGCGCCTGCTTTAGCAGCAGAGGCGTGACTATAGTCGGCGCTTTTTCCGTCGTCGTCGTCGTCCGCGTCGTCGTCGTCCGCGTCGTCCGCGTCCACGTCGTCCGCGTCGTCCGGTTTTTTTGTAAGGCAAATACGTTAAAGTTATTGTTTTTTCACAATATCTCTTTAACCCCTTGCCAGACTTTGATAATATTTCACATCAATGTTTGTCTAGGGATGATACTTCAATACGCACGCCCCCACATCCAAATTCTGAAGGTCAAGGTCATTTATTTACTTGTAATGTTCACCGGTTTTGTAACAGAAATGTGTTGAAGTTATTGTTTTTTCACAGTATCTCTTTAACCCCTTGCCAGACTTTGATAATATTTCACATCAATGTTTGTCTAGGGATGATGCTTCATTACGCACACACCCACATCCAAATTCAGAAGGTCAATGTCATTTATTTACTTGTAATGTTCACAGGTTTTGTAACAAAAATGCTTTATTCACAATATCTCTTTAACCCCTTGCCAGACTTTGATAATATTTCACATCAATGTTTGTCTAGGGATGATACTTCAATACGCACACCCCCACATCCAAATTCTGAAGGTCAAGGTCATTTATTTACTTGTAATGTTCACCGGTTTTGTAACAGAAATGTGTTGAAGTTATTGTTTTTTCACAGTATCTCTTTAACCCCTTGCCAGACTTTGATAATATTTCACATCAATGTTTGTCTAGGGATGATGCTTCATTACGCACACACCCACATCCAAATTCAGAAGGTCAATGTCATTTATTTACTTGTAATGTTCACAGGTTTTGTAACAAAAATGCTTTATTCACAATATCTCTTTAACCCCTTGCCAGACTTTGATAATATTTCACATCAATGTTTGTCTAGGGATGATGCTTAATTACGCACACCCCCACATCCAAATTCTCAAGGTCAAGGTCATTTATTTACTTGTAATGTTCACCGGTTTTGTAACAGAAATGCGTTAAAGTTATTGTTTTTTCACAATATCTCTTTTACCCCATGCCAGACTTTGATAATATTTCACATCAATGTTTGTCTAGGGATGATGCTTAATTACGCACACCCCCACATCCAAATTCTCAAGGTCAAGGTCATTTATTTACTTGTAATGTTCACCGGTTTTGTAACAGAAATGCGTTAAAGTTATTGTTTTTTTCACAATATCTCTTTTACCACTTGTCAGATTTTGATAATATTTCACATCAATGTTTGTCTATGGATGATGCTTCATTACACACACCCCCACATACAAATTCTCAAGGTCAAGGTCATTTATTTACTTGTAATGTTCACCGGTTTTGTAACAGAAATGCGTTAAAGTTATTGTTTTTTTCACAATATCTCTTTTACCACTTGTCAGATTTTGATAATATTTCACATCAATGTTTGTCTATGGATGATGCTTCATTACACACACCCCCACATACAAATTCTCAAGGTCAAGGTCATTTATTTACTTGTAATGTTCACGGTCAAATGCCTCGGCAGGCGCGACACCGCTTCCGTGGCGGAATTCTTGTCATTCCATTCTGACTACTGCACAATCGTCTGCGTCAATCTTGCACAGATTATCAATGTTTCTGAACACCTATTGGCAATGTCAACTCGCAATCAAGCAGTTTCATTGGCAGTCTGAGCTGTTCAACAGCTCAGACTCAGACAATGAAGCTGGTTGACTTCAAGCACAATATTCAAGTATTTTGAAATAAAGAATATAGTAAGTATTGACAATCACTTTTCCTTACAACAGCCACTTTTGTGTCCTCCCATGGGTGGCGGTTGTAGAAAGGTTGCACTGTTGAATATATTACACAGCAAAGGCCTTACTATGCTGAATTATTTTTTGTCATCTGCCGGAAATGTTTTATTTTCAATATTTCTCGACAAAAGTCTGCGTTGACAGCGCATGAGAATCGTCTCCACTGGAGACGATTCTCATGAGCTGTCAAAACAGTTTTTGTCTCGCCCGCGAAGCGGAAAGCGAGACATAGGTTTTGCTTTTCCAGAGTCGGCGTCGGTGTCGTCGGTGTCTGTGTCGGTGTCGGCGTCATCATTCAATGTTAAGTTTTCGTGTTACGGTCATTACTTCAACACCTTATCAGCTACAGTCATCAAACTTTATACATACCTTTACTATGATATGTAGATGAACATAGGACTATTAAAAAAAATTCCGGGCTCCAGGGTCAAGGTCAAACTCTATTTCTTTCTATGCTACAAACTGAACATTAATGCATGAAGACCCGTTTTCTCGTGCGCTCTGTACACCTTACCTGTAGAGAGAACAATAGCCTTCCCCAGTTGAACACTTGTGCATGTGCAAGCATGTGCAAATTTCCAGATTGACCACTAAATGTCCAGCTAAATTATTACAGGTAATTTATACAGGTAAATTATTATACCTGGCAATTACATTTTCGTAAACTGTGTTGACTAGTGTGGCAATATGTGGACCAGTGCAGATATGATATGTAGATAACTATAGGACTATTATAAAAATTCGGGGCTCCAGTAGCGTCGGGGGATACTATGGATTTGACAGCGCGCCGTGTCCACGTCCGCGTCCGCGTCCGCGTCCGCGTCGCGTCCGCCGCGTCCGCGTCCGCCGCAAACACTTCTTGTCCGGAGCATAACTCGAACACCCTTTGGAATATTTTCATGAAACTTCACACATGCATAGACCACGACCCGAAGGTGTGTCGCGCATAAGAATGACAACTCTTGCATAGCTAATTTTTGAGTTATCTCCCTTTTTTGTTTCTCGCACTGATTTCGTGTCCGGAGCATAACTCCACCACCCTTTGGAATATTTTCATGAAACTTCACACATGCATAGATCACGACCAGAAGGTGTGTAGCGCACAAGAATGACAACTCTTGCATAACTAATTTTTGAGTTATCTCCCTTTTTAGCTCGACTATTCGAAGAATAAGTAGAGCCTATGTTGTCCCACCGGCGTCGGCGTCGACGGCGGTCGGCGTCGGCGTCGGCGTCGGCGTCACCGTCACGCCTTGGTTAAGGTTTTTAGTCAAGTTTGTATATGGAATACTACTGGCCCTACACCCACCATACTTGGACAACTTCATCTCCTAGTGATGTACATCAATAACCCCTGATCTATATTTGACCTTGACCTACATTTCCTCTTGAATTACTTGGTTAATTCCCCTTGGTTAAGGTTTTTAGTCAAGTTTGTATATGGAATACTACTGGCCCTACACCCACCATACTTGGACAACTTCATCTCCTAGTGATGTACATCAATAACCCCTGATCTATATTTCACCTTGACCTACATTTCCTCTTGAATTACGTGGTTAATTCCCCTTAGTTAAGGTTTTTAGTCAACCTTGGTTAAGGTTTTTAGTCAAGCTTGTATATGCAATACTACTGGCCCTACACCCACCATACTTGGACAACTTCATCTCCTAGTGATGCACATCAATAACCCCTCATCTATATTTGACCTTGACCTACATTTCCTCTTGAATTACTTACTTAATTCCCCTTGGTTAAGGTTTTTAGTCAACCTTGGTTAAGGTTTTTTTCAAGCTTGTACATTGAATACTATTGTGCATCCAGACACCATACTTCGACAACCTTTTCTCATAGGTATGTACATCAATAACCCCTGATCTATATTTGACATTGACCTACATTTCCTCTTCAATTACTTACTTAATTCCTTTTGGTTAAGGTTTTTAGTCAACCTTCCATATGGAATACTACTGGCCCTACACCCACCATACTTCGACAACTTCATCTCCTAGTGATGTACATCAACAACCCCTGATCTATATTTGACCTTGACCTACATTTCCTCTTCAATTACTTACTTAATTCCCCTTGGTTAACGTTTTTAGTCAAGCTTGTAGATGGAATACTCCTGGCCCTACACCAACCATACATGGACATCTTCATCTCCTAGTGATGTACATCAACAACCCCTGACATATATTTGACATTGACCTACATTTAACCTTGAATTACTTACTTAATTCCCCTTGGTTAAGGTTTTTACTCGACCTTGGTTAAGCTTTTTACTCAAGCTTGTACATGGAATACTATTGTGCATACAGACACCATATTTGGACAACCTTTTCTCATAGTGATGTACATCAATAACCCCTGATCTATATTTGACCTTGACCTACATTTCCTCTTCAATTACTTACTTAATTCTCATTGGTTAAGGTTTTTAGTCAAGCTTGTAGATGGAATACTCATGGCCCTACACCAACCATACTTGGACAACTTAATCTCCTAGTGATGTACATCAACAATCCCTGACCTATATTTGACCTTCACCTACATTTAACCTTAAATTACTTAATTCCCCTCGGTTAAGGTTTTTACTCAACCTTGGTTAAGGTTTTTAGTCAAGCTTGTAGATGGAATACTATTGTGCATACAGACACCATACTTGGATAACTTTTTCTCATAGGGATGTACATCAATAACCCCTGACCTTTATTTTACCTTCACCTACATTTAACCTTGAATTACTTGCTGAATGTTTATAGTCAAGCTTGTATATGGAATACTTCTGGGCCTACATCAACCATACTTGGACAACTTAATCTCCTAGTGATGTACATCAATAATCCCTGACCTATATTTCACCTTGACCTACTTTTATCCTTGGATTACTTAGTTATCTCCCCTTGGTTACGGTTTTTACTCAAGCTTGTATATGGAATACTCCTGGGCCTACAGCAACCATACTTGGAAAACTTTATCTCCTAGTGATGTACATCAATAACCCCTGACCTATATCTGACATTGACCTACATTTAACCTTGAATTACTTACTTAATTTCCCTTGGTTAATGTTTTTAGTCAACCTTGGTTAAGGTTTTTATGCAGGCCGCAGCCACCTTCTTTGTCAAGCTATGTGTACATCGACAACCCTCGTAGTCGAGCTATGCTGTTCTCCTACAGCTCTTGTTTGTTTCGCGCACTGATTGACCATAACTCAACCACCCTTTGGAATATTTTTATGAAACTTCACACATTCACTTAGACCACGTACCGAAGGTGTGTCGTGCACAAGAATGACAACTCTTGCATAGCTAATTTTTTAGTTATCTCCCTTTTTTGTTTTCGCGCACTGATTTCCTGTCCGGAGCATAACTCGACCACCCTTTGGAATATTTTCATGAAACTTCACACATGCATAGACCACGACCCGGAGGTGTGTCGCGCACAAGAATGACAACTATTACGTAGCTAATTTTTTAGTTATCTCCCTTTTTTGTTTTGCGCACTCTACAAACTGGACAATAATGCATGAAGACCCGTTTTCTCGTCTGCTCTGTACACATTTTCTCGTGTGCTCTGTACATCTTACCTGTAGAGAGAACAATAGACACTGGGAGAACCATTCACCTGTCCATGTGCTGCATGTGCTAGCATGTGCAGATGTCCAGTCTTGACCACAGGTAATTTATACAGGTAAATTACTACATTAGATATTACATTTCCGTAAACTGTGTTGAAAATATTGTGGCATTATGTGGACCTGTGCAGATATATGTAGATAAATATAGGACTATTAAAAAAAAATTCTAGGCTCCAGTAGCAAGCATTATTATTTTTAAACTTTTTTTTTCCATTTGTTTTTTTCATTTTTTTTTTCATTCAAATTATTTTTCAATTTTTGTCTAGTAGCATAAGGTCGTAAGTGCTATATACAGACTATTCACCTGTGTATGTGCTAGCATGTGCAACTGACCACGGACTACTTACAGGTAATTTATACAGGTAAATGATTATATTACATTTCCGTAAACTGTGTTGAAAATATTGTGGGAATATGTGGACCTGTGTATATATGATATGTAGATAAATATAGGACTATTAAAAAACATTCTGGGCTCCAGTAGGAGCATTATTCTTTCTTTTTTTTTTTAAATTTTCTTTTTTTTCAAATTTTTTTTTTCCATTCTTTTTCAATTTTTTAACTGACCACTAACTTATTACAGGTAATTTATACAGGTACATTATTACATTTCCGTAAACTGTGTTGACAATATTGTGGCAGTATGTGGACCTGTGTAGATATATGTAGATAAATATAGGACTATTAACAAAAATTCTGGGCTCCAGTAGCGAGCATTATTATTTTTTTTTTTTTTGTAAATTACATTTCCGTAAACTGTGTTGAAAATATTGTGGCATTATGTGGACCTGTGCAGATATATGTAGATAAATATAGGACTATTAAAAAAAAAATCTGGGCTCCAGTAGCAAGCATTATTATTTTTAAACTTTTCTTTTCCATTTTTTTTTTTTTTTTCATCAAATTATTTTTTCAATTTTTGTCTAGTAGCATAAGGTCGTAAGTGCCATATACAGACTATTCACCTGTACATGTGCTAGCATGTGCAAATGACCACGGACCACTTACAGGTAATTTATACAGGTAAATGATTATATTACATTTCCGTAAACTGTGTTGAAAATATTGTGGCAATATGTGGACCTGTGTATATATGATATGTAGATAAATATAGGACTATTAAAAAACATTCTGGGCTCCAGTAGGGAGCATTATTCTTTTATTTTTTTTAATTTTTTTTTTTTTCCATTTTATTTTTTACATTCTTTTCAATTTTTTAACTGACCACTAACTTATTACAGGTAATTTTATACAGGTACATTATTACATTTCCGTAAACTGTGTTGACAATATTGTGGCAGTATGTGGACCTGTGCAGATATATGTTGATAAATATAGGACTATTAACAATAATTCTGGGCTCCAGTAGCGAGCATTATTATTTTATTTTTTTTTGTATATTACATTTCCGTAAACTGTGTTGAAAATATTGTGGCATTATGTGGACCTGTGCAGATATATGTAGATAAATATAGGACTATTAAAAAAAAATTCTGGGCTCCAGTAGCAAGCATTATTATTTTTAATTTTTAAACTTTTTTTTTCAATTCTTTTTTTTCATTTTTTTTTCAAATTCTTTTTCAATTTTTGTCTAGTAGCATAAGGTCGTAAATGCTATATACAGACTATTATCATATAATAAAACAATTATTGACTAGTGAGCCATAGAATATAATCTGATATAATCACGATAGTGGAGGGGGCATTTAGTGTTACCCTTGTCCGTCCGTCCGTCCGTCCGTCCGTCCGTCCGTCCGTCCGCACACACGAATGGGTACTTGTTGTAAGCGTACGGGGATCTTATTGGGTAGGGTTAGGATAGTGCTGGGTACTCTTGTTGGGTATTTTTATACAGTAAAAACCCAACAAGTATTCATTCGTAGGAACGTGGGTCCCGTCCTCCCGTCCGTCCGTCCGTCACAAAACTTTATAACACTCGGGTAAATGTCTCATAATTTCTTCATCCTTCGACCGATCTGCTTCATATTTCATATACACATTGCTCTGATGGTTCACTACCGCCCTGTGCCAAATCCACGTTCGTCCTGCCCCCGCCAAGCCCAGGGTCAAGGTCATATACTTGGTGCTTCAAAAACTTTAACGCTCGGGTTAATATCTTTTAATTTCTGTTTTTGTCGCGTGACACGTGCATTCTTGTATATTCCGGTTTTCCGTATAATTGTATATTTGTGAGGTGTGGTACTGTGTTGTATTGTTGTGCGTACTATTGATTTCACATACCTGTGATTCCACATACCTGTGATTTCACACACCTGTGATTGTTACATACCTGTGATTTAGCATGTACAGTTGCCATGTACAATGTGCGTGTAATAACGGGGCTTATGTTGTATTGGTGGAAATACGTTTATGCGTGTCCTTTTTGCGGATTTAAATACACGTCCATTTTATGAGCAATGTTTTACTGATGTCACGCCATATTTGCCACAGACTATGCATGTGTGTGGTAGAGAACTCGTTGACTGCGTGTGCTGGTTTCGCTAGGGAAAATACCCCTTTTTATTTTAGTATTACGGACGTCCACTATCCGTGCCGGCCGAGTTTGTCCGCGTGTCAGTTGTTCACCAGATAAGGGACCTTCTGTAGGTGAAGCCTGTATATAGCGCAGACCATACCATGGTCTGCCCTGTTATGTATGCTACGGGTTAGTGTTTCAGCATAGCCTGGTACTGGCCAACACGGATATTTCAGATCCCATACTGGTTATGCTTTGTGTCGTGATATTTCCGTAAATGACCACGATATTTGAGTTTAGTATGTGCTACACTCTCATTTGAGTGTACAGCCCGTAGGACCGATATGGACGGGTTTGGCGGGGCCAAAAAGCGACCTTCGCATGTCAAGACCAGTCGAGTAGATTTCGGATTATGAGATCTGGGTCTATAGTGTGCAGATTTATGGTAGTGTGGGATATACCATGTTGGATGGTATTTATTCTGCGAGGGCTGTACACTAGTTTGGTTGACTTTATGGCGTGGGAACATATATTTATGCCAAATATAACCCACGGGTGAAATGGCAAAATCCATGGTTTTGTAATAGTTATATGAGATGTCGAACGAGGGGTAGGCATATTCATTATTCCGTGCGTGGTTTCACTGGTGCGTATATAAGCGATGTCTCGCTATGTGTTGGTGGGACACATATTTTCTGGTAAGAGAAGAATAGTACTGTATTCACCAGTGACACGAAGGATTTTGGTATGTACCTACATTTTATTTCAGCTGTGATTTGTCGTTGTTCGATTCCCGTTTTAGTCCGTTGTGCATCCTGTCTGTCTGTCTGTGCGTATTCGTCCAGTAATTGGAGACTCATTTCATTTTGTAGCCTCTTGAGATCGCTCCAGCGAGCCACATTGGACGTTTTGGTCCACTCGTTGAGGGCAGACCCCAGTCAGTGCAGAGTACCAGGTCGTCCGAGTGTCCGTACGTCTGTCTGGCGCAGTGTGTGTAGCAACTCCGGGCACAGGCCTGTATAGAGCAGTGTGTGATTGCTACATCGCGTTCAGCAGCCATAGATTAGTGAAGTGAAACGCCATACACACATCATATCATTATACTACCACCGAGTTGAATGTCACCGAAGTGAAACTTTTCCCGGCGTCTTAGCCAAAGTGATAATCGTTATTTTGTATTATATCGGAACTTTACATCCGGTCTACCACTTCCGGTATTATAACCAATTGATTCACCATGGATACTTTACATCCGGTCCACCACATCCGGGTTGCTACAGCCTAGTGATACCATAGGAACTTTACATCTGGTCCACCACTTCCGGAAATAATACTTCGCGACAGTCTACCTTTGGAACTTTACTGCCGGTACCAGCTTCCGGAACATTATCGTTATTGACTATCATGTGATGTAACCACATCCGGCTTTGACTTATGACATTCAGACTTTGGAAATACATTGCATAGGCAATACATATGTATACTTTGATAGTGTATGGTAATACTCCTATCGTGGCATATCATGGCTAAGGGATTGTAGTAAGACTACATTTATTGTTTATTGATTAATCCACTTGAAGTTGGATTATAGCCATATTGTTGACTAGACCTCATACTGCGGGTGAGGCAGACCTTGGGACCTTGATACTCAAGAGGTTACCACTATCTATTGAGATACGCCAGCACTGGGGTAGCTCAGATGATTGTCATTTGTCCTCCAATGTTCGTTCTGCCATGTTGTACTTGTATATTATTTCACTTTGATTAGCAATCATCAAAGTACGTGTGCATTCATACTATTGTCCACTACGGGACCATTGAGATACCACATACTAAGTTTATTCGTCTATAGCTTTTAAGTTGCGTTAAACTATAACAGTCGATTGGCTTACAACCTTGTAATTGAATAGTATCATGCACCGTACAGTGATGTTCGCATATCAATGTATCGTGTATTCCTGTGTGTTCCCCATGTAATAGTGTGTACATTATAAGTGATTAAGTGACTACGTGTACTTGTCTACTCTAGCCTATCCCTTACACTTCAACTGCATTGTTACCACTTTTCGTTCGTCAGATTAAGCTAGATTGGCCATAACGTCATAACAATTGAAGTATACTTGGTTCATATGATAATAGGGGAGACAATTTGTCTCGATCATTCCTGACCTTGGTAATGAACTTGACAGTTTTCTTTCACGGATCAGCTTCATATTTCATATATGCATTGCTCTAATGGTCCTCTACCGCCCTGTGCCAAATCCACGTTCGTCCTGCCCCCGCCAAGCCCAGGGTCAAGGTCACATACTTAGTGCTTCAGAAACTTTAACGCTCGGGTAAATATCTTATACTTTCTGTTTTCTTTCATGGATCATCTTCATATTTCACATACGCATTGCTCTAATGGTCCTCTACCGCCCTATGCCAAATCCACATTCGTCCTGCCCCGCCAATCCCAGGGTCAAGGTCACATACTTGGTGCTTCAAAAAGTTTAACGCTCAGGTAAATATCTTATAATTTGTCTTTCCATTCACGGATCAACTTCATATTTCATATACACGTTGCTCTAATGGTCCTCTACCGCCCTGTGCCAAATCCACGTTCGTCCTGCCCCCGCCAAACCCAGGGTCAAGGTCACATACTTGGTGCTTCAAAAAATTTAACGCTCAGGCAAAAGAAAATTTTGACTTGGAATTTGGCCTCATTTATTATCAAAGCGATATGTGGGACATCCGTGTTCTATGAACACATTTTCTAGTTTATTAAACTTCACACATGCATAGAAGACGACCCAAAGGTGTGTCGCACGTAAGAATGACAACTCTTGCGTCGTTAATTGTTTAGTTATCTCCCTTTGTTGTTTCGTGCACTGATTTCGTGTCCGGAGCATAACTCAACACCCTTTGGAATATGTTCATGAAACTTCACACATGCATAGACCACAACCCTAAAGGTGTGTCACGCAAGAATGACAACTCTTGCATCACTAATTTTTTAGTTATCTCCCTTTGTTTTTTCCGTCACTGATTTTGTCTCCGGAGCATAACTCGAACACCCTTTTTTCAAACTACTTGTGTATCTTGGGAGGGGGATACACATGCGCTCGTCGACAAGCGTCCATTCCTAGTTATTTTGATGGAAATGCCAAATATTTTATCCCATAAATAGCTCATGGTTTCATCTGATGCCAAAACCTGGTGAATTGTGGCTGGGACTGGAGAAATAGGGCTTATGGGATATGTGAACAGTGAAGCTCCTGATCACATCACTCACTCCTGTAGCAGCGATAATGATGTGTATTGCTCGTTAGAAGCATAACAGGTGTTTCATCGATGGAATGGCGAACAGTGCAGATCCAGATCAGACTGTGCGGATGCACAGTCTGATCTGGATCTACACTGATCGCAAAACCAATTAACTCCATTTATCCAGTCACAGCTACATTTAATTGTTGCAAATACTGTCTATTTGGGTGTAGGTTTCAGCTGATGCCAAAAACAGCGAAGATTTAATCGTGGCAAATCCTGATCAGGATTTACGCTGGTGGGAAAATTCATAAGCCCCGTTTCTCCAGTCTATTTGGGTGTTTAGTTGCAGATTTCCATTAGATATTCACCTACTAGCCTGTTTTGATGACAAAGGCTTTTTGCGATATTAATATACAGTGGTTGTCCAAAAAAATATGTATTGCTGTTTATTACACTCTTGCAACTTATTTGCACGGGTTTCGCTGTGAGAGAAAACCCGTAATCGACTCCTTACAAATAATACACCGTGAAGAGAACACCCGTAATTGCGCGCCTGTTTTCTTGGAAACCACGAGGTACCATGCAGAATGTTTACTTTTTATTACAGTCAAAATAGTTATTTGAAAATTTGGAAAGGGTCTCGACTAATCTAGAATGTTGAACACATTCCAAACATGCACTCAAATATAACTGGTTCATAGAAACAGCTGCGTAATATGGATTTCAAAAGTTTACACGACGTCACATTTGACGTCAAACAACGTAACCTCAAAACGCGGGAAAAGACGTCATTAAATAACTATTCATGTGCACATCACAATTCATTGATTATGATCTCAAAAATAGACTAAATGTGCATATATAACCGACGTGGAAGAGTAATAAATAGGATATTCCATTGTACATGTTTGAATATCGGAAATAATACACTCGTGTCCGTCGGCGTCTGTGCAAGCAACTCGTTCGCTATGCTCACTCGTTGCTTACGCTGAAGCCGACGCACACTCGTGTATTATTTCCCGCTATTCAAAATGTACGATGGAATATCCTCTATATATTTACCATACATTTTTTTACAACACTGATCGGTTTACCATAGATTTGCAGGATTCAGAATGGGGGCTAATTATCTCGTTCTGAATATGCAACATCACACTCTATTGATTGACTATTGAAGACTGGTTTGAAAAATTCAACCATTACATATTTTTGGCAGTTAACTGTATATCAGAATAATTTTGCGCTATCTGTAGCCTATTTCATCAACATTGCAAAGTATACTTTAGTAGCAAAGTATACTTTGAGGGAGAAATTTTCAATTTTATGATAAATTTAATAATTTTTATTATACTGAATTTATTACATTATCACAGCCAAATTGGCTGTGATAATGTAATAAATTCAGTATAATAATTCTGCATACTTTTAATCATGAAATATATGCATTTGTTAGTTCTATATGAAATAATGCATTTCAGGAAAAATAAATGATTACTCCCTCAAAGTATACTTTGCTAGTAAAGTATACTTTGCAATGTTGATGAAATAGGCTACTGGTCCTGATTGATCAAGTGTTGATAGGTTGATGAAATAGGCTACTGGTCCTGATTGATCAAGTGTTGATAGGTTGATGAAATAGGCTACTGGTCCTGATTGATCAAGTGTTGATAGGTTGATGAAATCGGCTACTGGTGTTTCCCTGTATAAGCATAGATACAATATGTTTAATATCCAGCCTTTGTTGAAGGTTTTTAATGTCAGTCGGCCCGGGATCATATTTTGCCAAGACATCCAAAATGGGGCTTATGTCATTTATGACCATACACTCGTTGACGGCGTCGTCGTCGTCCGAAATGTCATTTATCTTATCTGTTTGCTGGAAGCATGGCGACTGATTTGTTAACTAATCGGCCAACAGTGCAGACCCAGATCAGACGACTATAAACAAAATTATTAAATAGCCAAATAATGGGATGTGTAAAATACATGTTGGTTGTTGTAGCCGACTTGTTTACGGATTTTGTGAAAGGTAACGTTTTGTCGAGCCCGCTTGCGGAAAGCGAGACATAGTGATCACAATTACGTCCATACGTGCGTCTGTCTGTCCGAAATCTGCGTTAAAGTTTTTAAATACATTATATCTCTGCAATCCGAAGTCACATTGACTTGAAACTTCATATGCTTATTAGTCATCATCCATATATTCATGCTGTATCCCACTCATGCGGCCCAAGGTCAAGGTCAAATGACATAAGTTTGTGTTAAAATTTGTGTCCATCTCTGTGACCGTAAGTCAGATTTACTTGAAACTTTGTATGCTTATTGGTCATCATCTATATATTCATGCTGTGTCCCACACATGCGGCCCTTGTGCCCAAGGTCAAGGGTAAAGTTTGCATTAAAGTTTTTGTCAAAATTTGCATTAACGTTTTCAGGTACCTACTTTCTCTGTAACCATAAGTTGGATTGGCTTGAAACTTTATATGCTTATTAGTATCATCAATTCATTCTCTGTCCCATGCATGCAGCCCCTGTGCATAAGGTCAAGGTCAACTGAGTTAGAAGTTCACCGTTGTTTGTAAGGCAAAAATGTTGTTTTTGTTCTTGTATCAATAACTCATCAACCTCTTCAACGATTGTGATAATATTTGGCCACAATGTGTGTCATGGGATGATGCTTTGTTTTGCTTATGACCCCCCCCCCCCCCCCCCCAACCCCCCCCCCCCCCCCCCCAATGCAGCAGGTTAAATAGGGATCGACCCCGTTGCCCTGGCCAAATAACCTTAGTTGTTGATAGGCTGTTAAACAGCAATAATCAATCAATTAGTCGGCCTCCATTTCCTTGGTCATTTTTGCCTGATGTCTATTGGCGGCTTCCTATACGAACATAATGTAATTGTTAGCCCTTAATTAGAATGCGGGAACCGAAAATAGTCGTCTGCTGATAATTCATATTTTGTCTTTTCTCTCAGTAAAAACATGGTTTGGCAGCATTTTAGAATCATTTCCAATGGAAATGATTCTAAAGTGCTGCCAAACCAAGTTTTTGATGAGAAAAATGGAAAAAATATTCAGCAGACGACACAAATTAATTCTATTTTAAGGTCTATTTGTTTATCCTGTCTGTGTGAATAAAAAACAAACACTCGATTCAAACATCAAATAGAGACAATTTCGATCTTGATCTTGAAAATCAGTTAAAAATCAGTTCTGAAAGGTAATATGTTTTGACCTTGCTCATCCCACCTTTAACCCTTCGCCTGCTGATCGCGAAAACTGTCGTCTGCTGTTGCTTTATTGTTTGCCCTGTTTCTCAATAAAAACATGGTTTGACAGCACTTTAGAATCATTTCCAATGGAAATGATTCTAAAGTGCTACAAAAGCATGTTTTTGATGAGAAAAATTGAAAATAAAACATAAACAGCAGACATTTCATTCAGCAGGCTAAGGGTTAAGCACAATATTCAACACTCTTTTGGCAAAATGGCAGATAACGGTACAGACTTATTTTACATGCTATTGTGTGCCATATTTTATTAGCGTCTTCAGTTACGGTCATTAAGTAGTTTTTATGGTATTTATAGTGAGGTGTTGAATTTTTTAATCGTATATTGGCACGAAATCTTCGAACTGTGTTAATCGTATTTATTGTATTGATTTGTACAAGACTCGCCATGACAAAATGGGGCTTATCGAATTTGTGGCCAGTGTAGCCCCAGATCAGCATGCGCATCTCCCTGCACAATGGTGTGTTTAGTTTATATAGGTCATTTGTCATCCACAAAGTAAATAACGATGTATTGAAAATCTGCGAAATCTTCCGAGACGGTGTCTGTAACACATTTTGTGATAAAAATATATACACACATTTTCTGACGGAAAAAACACCATTTTCCTTATTGCTCAACGAATGTATATATTGTTACCACTCTGTTGAACCGTCTCGTTGAGACTGTTCAGATAAGTGGTTACAACATGTTTACATTTTTCACATGCACATTTCTTTTATTATTTTTCTTATTTTTCACCGAAAGTATATGTTGTCACCATTCAGTTGAACCGTCTCGTCAAGACGGTTCAAGTGAGTGGTAACAACATATACTTTCATTGAGAAATAAAGAAAATAGAAAAACAATATGTTGAATTTTGATATCTGTGAATATTAGCCACAATGTGTGACTAGGGATGGTGCTTTGTATTGCATACGACCAACGTCCGACCACCCAAGGTCAAGGTCACTGAGGACTTACTTATGTTCACCTTGTTTGTAAGGCAAACTTTTGCGTTAAACTTTTTTTATTATTATCAAAGCTGCCAGCGAGGGGGTTAGCTTCGTAATAACGATGCCCATGTTAATTTATGAGCGAGTCCACAGCATTCATATCATGACCAGTTTTACCTGGCTCAGTAATTGAATTAAACGTATGGTTGATAAATTATTATTGCCTATAATGACCTTTGTGAGTATAAATTCCGGCTTTAGTATAACAATATCGGTTTATCAGAGCAATAAAGCGGAAAATTATTGTGGTTTTATTGGCCTCTTGATAATGGTTTCATATTTCATAAATATGGTCGGTTTTTATAGAGGGAATATATATATATTGATATTGTGTGGTCAGTCATTTGTGGCTGTGACTGGAGAAATGGGGCTAATGGGATTTGTGACCAGTGTAGCTCCTGATCAAATGGCACACTCCTGTAGCTTGATAACAATCTTTGTTGGTTGTTAGAAACTTGACGGGTGTTTCATTGATGGAATGTCGAACAGTGCAGATCCTGATCAGACTGTGCGGATGCACAGGCTGATCTGGATCTACACTGGTTGCAAAAACCATAAGCCCCATTTCTCCAGTCACACATACATATGAGGATGCACAGGTTGATCTGGATATACACTGGTCGCAAAACCCATAAGCCACACTTCTCCAGTCACAGACATTTTTGTGGAAAAAAAGGAAACAAGAAATATGAGAATTGCAGCAACGAACTTCAGTGGAACTGCACTAAACTGGACACCTTGGGGGTCAGAGCTCCAGATAAGGTGCGTATTGGCGTATTGTACGCACTAATATTAGCTGAATACGCATTGATTATCAAAAGTGGGAGTACACAATACGCACAGTGAAAATATGTATTGATTTTCAAATTGAGTAGTGAAAATACTGTCATTATGTTGAAAATTTACCTAGTTGAGCTGCAAAAAGAAAATTGCAAATCAAATAAGTGAATGTTTAAATTAGTTATATTTTTTTATCATTTGTTCCCTATGTAGTAATGAAGAAAATCACTAATTCATTTGTAAAAGTCAAATACGCAATTATTTTGAAATCAGGGGGTGTAGTACGCTTTAGACACGAAGCTTATCTGGAGCTCTGGGGGTTCCACTGTTGTGCAGGCAAATCAGCACTCGACGTGCGTTTTAATCATGAACATATATTATCAGTGGAGCATGCATTTTGTGCACTTACCGTGTGTCCAGAGACAATTTTTCATGCACTGTCAAAATACATAGAGAACAAAATTAAAACAGCAGACGACAGCATTATTCAGGGCCATGAGTAATAATAATAATAATAATAATATCACCCAACAATGAATAATTCACACAACGATATGCGTGAACAGCCGTTAGCACACAATACCTGAACAATAACGGATCTGTTAATCGGCATTGACCCTTATGACCTTTGTTTAATGCAGTTTCCTGCGGTAAATGTAATAGGGTATTGTCACACAACTTTTAATATCGAAGGCATGTACCCTTTGTCTTTAACCCTTACAATGCTGAATTAGTTTGTTGTCTGCTGAATATTTTTTATTTTTCCATTTTTCTCATTAAAAACTTGGTTTGGCAGCACTTTAGAATAATTTCCAATGGAAATGATTCTAAAATGCTGCCAAACCATGTTTTCACTGAGAGAAAAGACAAAATATGAATTATCAGCAGACGACTATTTTCGGTTCCCGTATTCTAAGGGTTAATACTTTTGTCCGTAGAATGTTTTTCCACAGTACTTGTTTTTAAAGGTAAATGCCCACTCAGTAGTTTATAATATACCAGTAGGAGGCAGATAGTTTTGTATATTCTGTAGATATAACATTTTCTGACATTTTCTCTCATTTACCATTACTCCACGACGTAAATTTCCACACTGATATCAGAGTTTCCTTAAAATGTTAACCGACATTACTATTTATTCTCTGTATTTATTTGTTGATGTGCAATGATCATACTTTATATTCTGTTGAAAATATTATTTTTTCGGGTGAGGCATTTAATTAGTATAAACATTTAAAACATATCATGCCTCGTTTGCATATGAAAATAGCCTGATACCACCGCGAGTCACTATCAGTAAAATAAATATTACTAAATTATTATATCTGTATAGCGGGCACTTGCAAGTTTTAGAACTGGTGGAATAGTGACACAATTATACACTTATTTAATTCCTATAAAGAACGTGTTGTGCCTACTGAAGAACGTGTTGTGCCTACTGAGTGGGCATGTACCTTTAAATTGCACTCAATCCAGGTATTATTTAATTTATTAACTCGTGACATATCAGCCAGTCAAGATGGCGATCAAGTCATCCATTCTTGATGACTTAACTCCTCAACCACTCACCTGGACAAACTTAACCCTACAAGAAGGCGGGAACCGAAAATTGTCGTCTGCTGTTGTTTCATAATCTTTTTTTTCTCTAAATAAAAACATGGTTTGGCAGCATTTTAGAATCATTTCCATTGGAAATGATTCTAAAGTGCTGCCAAACCATCTTTTTACTGAGAAAAATGGAGATGATGAGAGACGGAAGATGATAGAATTTAAATCAGCATTGTAAGGATTAAAAATTTGATTTAGTCACATAATTGTGCCACCTGCAAAGCAAATAACACATATTTATAATAGAAGATAAATGGGATTTTAACCAAATAACGCGATTGTTGAAGAAAAGCTGCCATAGTACATCAGGCGCACAAAAACAATGCTTTTTATTTAAATTGCACAAAATCCATTTATTTTATTTATCAGTTGTATTGACAAATTGACGAGTCGAGATAGTGATAAAGTAATCTATTCTCGTCTACTCGACTCACCACCCACCGTGGACGCAGTCAAAAGTTAAATGTCTATAGTATTTATTTAAAATTTCAGAGTACTAGTGACATGTGTTTATCAAAGTATCCCATGGCTTATGCAGAGCTCCAGATAAGCTTTGTGTCTAAAGCGTACTACACCCCTGATTTCAGAATCATTGCGTATTTTACTTTTACAAATGGATTATCGATTTTCTCCGTTACTAAATAGGGAACAAATGATAAAAAGAATATAACAAATTTAAACATTCACTTATTTGAGCTGCAAAAAGCAAACATTGTTTGCTTTTTGCAGCTCAACTAAGTGATTTTCAACTTTATGACAGTATTTTCGCTACTAAATTTGAAAATCAATGCGTATTTTCACATTGCTGTGCGTATTTCCGTACTCCCACTTTTGATAATCAATGCGTATTCAGCTAAAATAATATTGTAAAATACGCCGATACGCACCTTATCTGTAGCTCTGGACTTGTCAAGACCCACTATCATAAAGGGAGATAAGCAACAACTTAGATCAATAATTGATATCAGGAGGAGAGATAACCACAAAATTATACTGATTAGTCCAGTGTTCCAGGTAACACTTAGAACGCGGAAGAAACTCGAGTTATTGTCTGCTGTTGTTTTATATTTTGTCTTCGTTCTCAATAAAAAAAACATGGATTGACAGCACGTTGAAAACATTTGTGTGACAAAAGGCCACATTTTCTTGTTTTTTTTGTCGTGCCCACTTGCGGACAGCTCGATTTAGTCGGCACATTGGCGTCCGGTTTTTTAGGTCGCCTGCACGAAGTGCAGAAGAGCTTATGTCATACCCCCGGCGTCGTCGGCGTCGGCGTCGGCGTCAGCGTCGTCCACAAACTTAACGTTGGGTAAATGTCTTATAACTTCTGTTTCCTTTCACGGAACACCTTGTTATTTCATACATGCATTCCCCAGATGACCCTCTATCATGCTGTAGCAAATCCATGACCCACCACCCAGCCCTTACCCCAAGGTCAAGGTCACAAACTTGTCACATTCATAAACTTAACGTTGGGTAAATGTCTTATAACTTCTGTTTCCTTTCATGGAACACCTTGTTATTTCATACATGCATTCCTCAGATGATCCTCTATTATGCTATAGCAAATCCATGACCCACCACCCATCCCTTACCCCAAGGTCAAGGTCACAAACTTGGCACATTCATAAACTTAACGTTGGGTAAATGTCTTATAATTTATGTATCCTTTCATGGAACACCTTGTTATTTCATACATGCATTCCTCAGATGATCCTCTATCATGCTATAGCAAATACATGACCAACCACCCAGCCCTTACCCCAAGGTCAAGGTCACAAACTTGGCACATTCATAAACTTAACATTGGGTAAATGTCTTGTAACTTCTGTTTCCTTTCACGGAACACCTTGTTATTGTATCCCCCGGACTCCGTCGGCGGATACTATGGATTTGACAGCGGGCCTTTGGAATATTTTCATGAAACTTCACACATGCATAGACCACGACCCGAAGGTGTGTCGCGCATAAGAATGACAACTCTAGCATAGCTAATTTTTTAGTTATCTCCCTTTTTTGTTTCTCGCACTGATTTCGTGTCCGGAGCATAACTCCACCACCCTTTGGAATATTTTCATGAAACTTCACACATGCATAGACCACGACCCAAAGGTGTGTCGCGCACAAGAATGACAACTCTTGCATAGCGAATGTTTTAGTTATCTCCCTTTTTTGTTTCGCGCACTGATTGACCATAACTCGACCACCCTTTGGAATATTTTTATGAAACTTCACACATTCAATTAGACCACGAACCGAACGTGTGTTGTGCACAAGAATGACAACTCTTGCATAGCTAATTTTTGAGTTATCTCCCTTTTTTGTTTTCACGCACTGATTTCCTGTCCGGAGTATAACTTGACCACCCTTTGGAATATTTTCATGAAACTTCACACATGCATAGACCACGACCCGGAGGTGTGTCGCGCACAAGAATGACAACTCTTGTGTAGCTATTTTTTGAGTTATCTGCCTTTTTAGCTCGACTATTCGAAGAATAAGTAGAGCTTATGTTGTCACCCCGGCGTCGGCGTCGGCGTCGGCGTCGGCGTCGGCGTCGGCGTCACGCCTTGGTTAAGGTTTATAGTCAAGTTTGTATATGGAATACTACTGGCCCTACACCCACCATACTTGGACAACTTCATCTCCTAGTGATGCACATCAATAACCCCTCATCTATATTTGACCTTGACCTACATTTCCTTTTGAATTACTTACTTAATTCCCCTTGGCTAAGGTTTTTAGTCAACCTTGGTTAAGGTTTTTAGTCAAGCTTGTATATGCAATACTACTGGCCCTACACCCACCATACTTGGACAACTTCATCTCCTAGTGATGCACATCAATAACCCCTCATCTATATTTGACCTTGACCTACATTTCCTTTTGAATTACTTACTTAATTCCCATTGGTTAAGGTTTTTAGTCAACCTTGGTTAAGGTTTTTTTTCAAGCTTGTACATTGAATACTATTGTGCATCCAGACACCATACTTCGACAACCTTTTCTCATAGGTATGTACATCAATAACCCCTGATCTATATTTGACCTTGACCTACATTTCCTCTTGAATTACTTACTTATTTCCCCTTGGTTAACGTTTTTAGTCAAGCTTGTAGATGGAATACTCCTGGCCCTACACCAACCATACTTGGACAACTTCATCTCCTAGTGATGTACATCAACAACCCCTGACCTATATTTGACCTTGACCTACATTTAACCTTGAATTACTTACTTAATTCCCCTTGGTTAAGGTTTTTACTCGACCTTGGTTAAGCTTTTTACTCAAGCTTGTACATGGAATACTATTGTGCATACAGACACCATACTTGGACAACCTTTTCTCATAGTGATGTACATCAATAACCCTTGATCTATATTTGACCTTGACCTACATTCAACCTTGAATTACTTACTTAATTCTCTTTGGTTAAGCTTTTTTACTCAAGCTTGTAGATGGAATACTCATGGCCCTACACCAACCAAATACTCATGGCCCTACACCAACCATACTTAGACAACTTCATCTCCTAGTGATGTACATCAACAACCCTGACCTATATTTGACCTTGACCTACATTTAACCTTAAATTACTTACTTAATTCCCCTTGGTTAAGGTTTTTACTCGACCTTGGTTAAGGTTATTAGTCAAGCTTGTAGATGGAATACTATTGTGCATACATACACCATACTTGGATAACTTTTTCTCATAGGGATGTACATCAATAACCCCTGACCTTTATTTTACCTTCACCTACATTTAACCTTGAATTACTTAATGTTTATAGTCAAGCTTGTATATGGAATACTTCTAGGCCTACTTCAACCATACTTGGACAACTTCATCTCCTAGTGATGTACATCAATAATCCCTGACCTATATTTGACCTTGACCTACTTTTATCCTTGGATTACTTAGTTATCTCCCCTTGGTTACGGTTTTTACTCAAACTTGTATGTGGAATACTCCTGGGCCTACAGCAACCATACTTGGAAAACTGTATCTCCTAGGGATGTACATCAATAACCCCTGACCTATATCTGACATTGACCTACATTTAACCTTGAATTACTTACTTAATTTCCCTTGGTTAATGTTTTTAGTCAACCTTGGTTAAGGTTTTTATGCAGGCCGCAGACACCTTGTTTGTCAAGCTATGTGTACATTGACAACCCTCGTATTCGAGCTATGCTGTTCTCCTACAGCTCTTGTTTGTTTTGCGCACTCTTCAAACTGGACAATAATGCATGAACACCCGTTTTCTCGTCTGCTCTGTACACCTTTAATCGTGTGCTCTGTACACCTTACCTGTAGAGAGAACAATACAGACTGGGAGAACCATTCACTTGTGCATGTGCTAGCATGTGCAAATGTCCAGTATTGACCAGTCGGACCACAGGTAATTTATAGAGGTAAATTACTACATTGGATATTACATTTCCGTAAACTGTGTTGAAAATATTGTGGCATTATGTGGACCTGTGCAGATATATGTAGATAAATATAGGACTATTAAAAAAAAAATCTGGGCTCCAGTAGCAAGCATTATTATTTTTAAACTTTTTTTTTCCATTTTTTTTTTTATTGTTTTTTTTTCAAATTCTTTTTCAATTTTTGTCTAGTAGCATAAGGTCGTAAGTGCTATATACAGACTATTCACCTGTGCATGTGCTAGCATGTGCAACTGACCACTGACCACTTACAGGTAATTTATACAGGTAAATGATTATATTACATTTCCGTAAACTGTGTTGAAAATATTGTGGCAATATGTGGACCTGTGCATATATGATATGTAGATAAATATAGGACTATTAAAAAACATTCTGGGCTCCAGTAGGAGCATTATTTTTAAAAAAAAATTAAATTTCATTTTTTTTCCATTTTATTTTACATTCTTCTTACATTCTTTTTCAAATTTTTAACTGACCACTAACTTATTACAGGTAATTTATACAGGTACATTATTACATTTCCGTAAACTGTGTTGACAATATTGTGGCAGTATGTGGATCTGTGCAGATTTATGTAGATAAATATAAGATTATTAACAAAAATTCTGGGCTCCAGTAGCGAGCATTATTATTTTTTTTTTTTTTTTGTATATTACATTTCCGTAAACTGTGTTGAAAATATTGTGGCACTATGTGGACCTGTGCAGATATAAGTAGATAAATTATAGGAACTATTTAAAAAAATTCTGGGCTCCTGTAGCAAGCATTATTATTTTTAATTTTCAAACTTTTTTTTTCCATTTTTTTATTTTCATTTTTTTTCTTCAAATTCTTTTTTAATTTTTGTCTAGTAGCATAAGGTCGTAAGTGCTATATACAGACTATTATCATATAATAAAACAATTATTGACTAGTGAGCCATAGAATATAATCTGATATTCTATGGCTCACTAGTCAATAATTGTATAATATGTTAGGGCCAGTGAAAATTGCTTTCGGGCCCAGGCTCGAGGTCAAGGCGGGACAAGGCGAGGCATTTGATTCCGCGGAATTCTTGTTTACTTATCTCCCTTTGAGCATAACTCGAACACCCTTTGGAATATTTTTATGCCCCACCACGATAGTGGAGGGGGCATTTAGTGTTACCCTTGTCCGTCCGTCCGCACACACGAATGGGTACTTGTTGTAAGCGTACGGGGATCTTATTGGGATCTTATCTTACGGGGATCTTAGGGTTAGGATAGTGTTGGGTACTCTTGTTGGGTATTTTTATAGAGTAAAAACCCAACAAGTATTCATTCGTAGGAACGTGCGTCCTGTCCTCCCCGTCCTCCCCGTCCTCCCGTCGTCCCGTCCGTCCGTCCGTCACAAAACTTTTAACACTCGGGTAAATGTCTAAAATTTCTTCATCCTTCGACCGATCTCCTTCATATTTCATATACATTGCTCTAATGGTCCTCTACCGCCCTGTGCCAAATCCACGTTCGTCCTACCCCCGCCAAGCCCAGGGTTAAGAACACATACTTAGTGCTTCAAAAACTTTAACGCTCAGGTAAATATCTTATAATTTCTGTTTTCTTTCACGGATCAGCTTCATATTTCATATATGCATTGCTCTAATGGTCCTCTACCGCCCTGTGCCAAATCCACGTTCGTCCTGCCCCCGCCAAGCCCAGGGTCAAGGTCACATACTTGGTGCTTCAACAAATTTAACGCTCAGGTAAAATAAAATTTTGACTTGGAATTTGGCCTCATTTATTATCAAAGCGATATGTGGGACATCCGTGTTCTATGAACACATTTTCTAATTTATTAAACTTCACACATGCATAGAAGACGACCCAAAGGTGTGTCGCACGTAAGAATGACAACTCTTGCGTCGTTAATTTCTTAGTTATCTCCCTTTGTTGTTTCGTGCACTGATTTCGTGTCCGGAGCACAACTCGAACACCCTTTGGAATATTTTCATGAAACTTCACACATGCATAGACCACGACCTTAAAGGTGTGTCACGCAAGAATGACAACTCTTGCATCACTAATTGTTTAGTTATCTCCCTTTGTTTTTCCGTCACTGATTTTGTCTCCGGAGCATAACTCGAACACCCTTTTTTCAAACTACTTGTGTATCTGGGGAGGAGGATACACATGCGCTTGTCGACAAGCGTCCATTCCTATTTTTTTTGTTAATTTTTAAAAAAAATATCTTTAAACTTTTTTTACATTTTTAGCCAGGTTTTTTTGGAGAAAAAAATCCAGGCTGTTGGATTGGCGAAAGCCACGCGGGCAGGCGGCGTCCACAATCAATGTTAAGTTTTCGTGTTCGAGTCCATTTCTTTGGTACTGTACCACCTAGGACCACCAAACTTTCACAGCTTTATAACCAAGGGGTGCCCACCACATACAACTATCCAACATGTGACCATTTATTTTACTTGACCTATTATTTCTACGTAATTGACTTAGCCATTTTCAACGTTAACTTTTTAACGTACGTCTGGTTAAAGTTTTTTGGTTAAAGTTTTTCGTTATACTATATCTCTGCAACTGCTTCGCCCATTACCTTGAAACTTTACATGGGTGTTTATCATCATCCATATTTTCATTCTACCCCCTACCCGTGCGGCCCCTGTGCCCAATGTCAAGGTCAAATTGCTTTGATTTTTTGCGTGTACTCTATCTCTGCAACTGCTTCACCCATTACCTTGATACTTCACATGGGTGTTTATCATCATTGTCGCGCCCGCTTGCGGAAAGTGCGATATAGTCGGCATTTTGGCATACGTCCGTCCGTCCGTCCGTCCGTCCGTCCGTCCGTGTGTTCGGTTAAAGTTTTTCCATCTACTATACCTCTTTTTTTAGTGTCCATGCCTCGCCCCAAGGCGCGACATGCAGGCCACGGCCATCTAGTCTACAAAAAGTGGGTATAATTATGTTATCCAAGTTTCTATGCTTGGAAAAAACCTGGCCTTCGTGGCTTTGTCTCGTTTCTTGTTTTTTTTTCAAATTATTTTTCCATTTTTGTCTAGTAGCATACGGTCGTAAGTGCTATATACCGATTATTATCATATACTAAAACAATTATTGACTAGTGAGCCATAGAATATAATCCGATATTCTATGGCTCACTAGTCAATAATTGTATAATATGTTCGTGACAGTGAAAATTGCTTTCTGGCCCAGGCTCGGGGTCAAGGCGGCGGGACAAGGCGAGACATTAGATTCCGCGGAATTCTTGTTTTGTTACTTTAACAGAGAGCAAGTATGGTCTTCGTATGTCAAGGCAAACATGAAAAACACCAGACGACAGTTTCCGTCTCCAGCGTAGTAAGGGTTAAAGCCAATTGCTCCAGTCATAGCCACAGGTTATGTATGGATGTGATTTTGTACCTAAGAACATGTGCGATTTTTCATGAATTAAATTTTAAGAAATTGTGATGATTTCTGTAGATGAGATCGAAAGACGACACACTTTTGAATTCCGTATTTGCTGTGATTTTTGTTGTCAACTTTCGATATCCTGTACGGAAAATATCGGAAATTTTGTAAATATTTTTCATGATATGTCACTCACATGTACAAACTCACATGGTGTCTCTCATATTACATTTGCCATTTCAGTCTTTCATCAGAAGTATCAAAATTACCTTCACATTGGGCCGACGATGCGAACATATACTCGCTGAGCGATCTGGTATCTGTAAGTATGTTTCCTCACTATGTTTGGTTGACTATTATTGTCTGTGCCACGTTTTACTGCTAACAAATGTTGGTTGTTAAACAAATTCCAACTCGTCCATAGAAAAATTGTAGTTTCCCTATACAATCAATATTTGATGCAATGTCATCAAATGACCTTTTTTGTTATTGATGACAAAGTACTTAAATTTAAATAGTTTTTAGATTTAATAGGCATAATAGCTAAAGGTTTGTCCGCAGAAAAACGTGGAAGAGCCAGTAGGATATTCATTTGGCAGTTGTCATTCCTTGAATTTGAATAACTAAACATGTATTTATTTATCTTAATTATTCATACGCCAAATAGAATACTTTATAGATCTTGGGAAATTAATTAATAGTGAATTTGATTGTTAATATTATTGTGTGAAAATTAGATCTAGGCACATGCTTCTAAAACATTCGGGGCATATTCTACAAAAACATACTTGAAATCATTCAATTTGATTGGTCGAGACTGAGCACTGCTCAGCCTCAACCTATCAACATTCAAGCATAGGGATTGAGTACATGCTTATAACTTTTATAACCCGAAGTAAAAATTACTCCAAATACCCCACCTGCATAATGAAATGTTGGTAGCCCACCATTCACTACTTATTACTGTAATTATCCCCCCCCCCCAAGTCTGGTGAAGAGCGGGTCGAATGGTCAGATATACGGTCGGGTGCTACCATAGTAATGGAATCTATAACGTATTCCTGCACATTTCTTAGCCTTGCCCGATAACTCGATTTCAAGACACTAGCCTGGTATTCTCTATTTGTTTGTCTCAGATCAGAATATGTAGGAAATCCTTGGCAAGATTCGGAATTACTACACGTTTCCTAGCCTTGCCTGATAAAGTTGATATCAAAGACACTAGCCTGGTATTCTCTATATCAGGCTCAGGTTGGAAATTGTAGGAATTCCTTGGCAATCGTCGCAATACACGTTTCCTAGCCTTGCCTGATAATTTTATATCAAAAGACTGTATTCTTTATATCCGATTTATCAGGCTCGCATCGGAAATGGTAGGAACTCCTACGTGTTACCAAGTATTGCTTGACAAATTTGATATCGAGATACCCAGAGTCTCTGTTTTCAGACAAGAAGCCAAGGAATTCCTACTGTTTCTGAGCCGAGCCTGGTAAACTTATATCAAATAACACTAACCAGGTATTCTCCATGTAACCCCAGGTTAAGAGCGGTTCTAGTGGTACGATGTACAGCCAGCTATGAGCCATCATGATGGAGTCTATAACCCACGTGGTGAACTGCGAGTTCTGTCGTTGTCTCGGATTTATCTGCGAGATGTGTCGGGATGAGCAAGATATCATCTTCCCGCACCAGCTACAGGTCTCTGTATGTTAAGGTATGTGCGAGTTTAAGAATTTAACAGAGACTAAGTATGCATAATGTCTCTGTATGCCAAGGTACATATGAGCTTAAGTATTTATCATAGACCAAGTGGTCTTTGTTGTCAAGGTACATTCGCGTTACTTTAACAGAGAGCAAGTATGGTCTCCGTATGTCAAGGTACATTCGCGTTACTTTAATAGAGAGCAAGTATGGTCTCCGTATGTCAAGGTACATTCGAGTTACTTTAACAGAGAGCAAGTATGGTCTCCGTATTTCAAGGTACATTCGCGTTACTTTAACAGAGAGCAAGTATGGTCTCTGTATGTCAAGGTACATTCTAGTTACTTTAACAGAAGCAAGTATGGTCTCCGTATTCGAGTAACTTTAACAGAGAGCAAGTATGGGCTCCGTATGTCGAGGTACATTCGAGTTACTTTAACAAAGAGCAAGTATGGTCTCCGTATGTCAAGGTACATTCGAGTTACTTTAACAGAGAGCAAGTATGGTCTCCGTATACCAAGGTACATTCGAGATACTTAAACAGAGAGCAAGTATGGTCTCCGTATTCGAGTTACTCTAACAGAGAGCAAGTATGGTCTCCGTATGTCGAGGTACATTCGAGTTACTTTAACAAAGAGCAAGTATGGTCTCCGTATGTCAAGGTACTTCGAGTTCACTTTAACAGAGAGCAAGTATGGTCTCCGTATGTCAAGGTACATTCGCGTTACTTTAATAGAGAGCAAGTATGGTCTCCGTATGTCAAGGTACATTCGAGTTACTTTAACAGAGAGCAAGTATGGTCTCCGTATTTCAAGGTACATTCGCGTTACTTTAACAGAGAGCAAGTATGGTCTCTGTATGTCAAGGTACATTCTAGTTACGGTTTACAGATTTGCAAGTATGTCTCCGTATTCGAGTTACTTTAACAGAGAGCAAGTATGGGCTCCGTATGTCGAGGTACATTCGAGTTACTTTAACAAAGAGCAAGTATGGTCTCCGTATGTCAAGGTACATTCGAGTTACTTTAACAGAGAGCAAGTATGGTCTCCGGTATACACAAGTATCATCGAGATACTTAAACAGAGGCAAGTATGGTCTCCGTATTCGAGTTACTCTAACAGAGAGCAAGTATGGTCTCCGTATGTCGAGGTACATTCGAGTTACTTTAACAAAGAGCAAGTATGGTCTCCGTATGTCAAGGTACTTTCGCGTTCCTTTAACAGAGAGCAAGTATGGTCTCCGTATGTCAAGGTAGTACATCGCGTTACTTTAACAGAGAGAGTAGTTATCTTTAATGTATGGTCAAGGTACATTCGAGTTACTTTAACTAGAGAGCAAGTATGGTCTCCGTATGTCAACAGTACATTTCGCGTTACTTTAACAGAGAGCAAGTATGGTCTCCGTATGTCAAGGTCATTCATTACTTTAACGAGAGCAAAAAGTATGGTCTCCGTAATCAGTAGATTTCGCGTTAACTTTCACAGAGAAGTATGGTCTCGTATGTCAAGTACATTCGAGTTACTTTAACAGAGAGAAAGTATGGTCTCCGTATTCGAGTTACTTTAACAGAGAGCAAGTATGGTCTCCGTATGTCGAGGTACATTCGAGTTACTAAACAAAGAGCAAGTATGGTCTCCGTATGTCAAGGTTACATTCAGTTACTTACAGAGAGCAAGTATGGTCTCCGTATGTCAGGTACATTCGAAGTTACTTTAACAGAGAGCAAGTATGGTCTCCGTATGTCGAGGTACCTTCTAGTTTCTTTAACAGAGCCGCAGGTATGGTCTCCGTATGTCAAGGTACATTGAGTTACTTTACCGAGAGCAAGTATGGTCTCCGTATGTCAAGGTACATTCGCGTTACTTTATAGAGAGCAAGTATGGTCTATCTGTATGTCAAGGTACATTCGCGTTACTTCACAGAGGACCAAGTATGGTCTCCGTATGTCGAGATATTTAACAAGAGAGCAAGTATGGTCTCCGTATGTCGAGGTACATTTAAGAGTATTTTACAGAGAGCAAGTATGGTCTCCGTATGTCGAGGTACATTCGAGTTACTTTAACAGAGCAAGTATGGTCTCAGTATTCGAGTTACTTAAAACAAGAGAAAGTATGGTCTCCGTATGTCCAGGTACATTCGAGTTACTTTAACAGAGAGACAAGTATGGTCTCCGTATGTCGAAGGTACTTCGAGTTACTTTAACAAAAGAGAGCAAGTAGGTCTCCGTAAATGTCCAAGGTACATTCGCGTTACTTTAATAGGAGAGCAAGTATGGTCCCTTCTGTATGTCAAGGTTACCATTCTCGTTAACTTGTCAACAGAGAGCAAGTTTTATGGTCTCCGTATGGTCCCGAGATAATTTAACAGAGAGCAATTATGATGGTCTCCGTAATGTCGAGTACATTCGGATTTACCTTAAACAGAGAGGCAAGAATTGTCACCTTAATTCGAGGTACATTCGAGTTACCTTTAACAAGAGCAAGTATGGTCCTCCGTATGGTCAAGGTTCATTCGAGTTACTTTAAACAGAGAGCAAGTTATGGTCTCCGTATTGTCAAGGTTACCATTCGCCGTTTAACCTTTAGCAAGAGAGCAAGTATGGTCTCCAGTATTTGGTCAAGGTACATTCTAGTTACTTTAACAGAAGCAAGTTTAATGTCTCCGTATTCGAGTTACTTTAACAGAGGAGCAAGTATGGTCCTCCGTATTTCGAGTACATTCGAGTTTACTTTTACACAAAGAGCAAGTATGGTCCTCCGTAATGGTCCCAAGGTACAATTCGAGTTACTTAAACAGAGAGCAAGTTATGGTCTTTCCGTAATGTCAAGGTAACATACGCGAATACATTAGCATAGAGCAATAAGGTCCTCCTGTATTGACAAGTACTTCTAGTTACTTTAACAGAACAATTTAATTGTCTCCCGTATTCGAGTTACTTTAACAAGAGCAAGTAATGGGTCTCCGTATGTCGAGGTAACATTATCGAGTTACTTTAACCAAAGAGCAAGTATGGTCTCCGTATGTCAAGTACATTCGAGTTACTTTAACAGATAGCAAGTAAGGTCTCCCGTATGCCAAGTGAACAAATCGAGATACATAAGACAGAGAGCTAAGTATGGACCTCCGTATACGAGTTACCTAACAGAGAGCAAGTATGGTCTCGCGTATGTCGAGTTACATTCTATTTACTTTAACAAAGAAGCAAGTAATGGTCCCGTATGTCAAGGTACTTTCGCGTTTCCTTTAACAGAGAGCAAGGTATGGTCTTCCCGTTGACCAAGGTTACAATTCGCGTTACTTTAACATAGAGCAAGTATGGTCTATGTATGTCAAGGTACATTCTAGAAACATTAAACAGAGAGCAAGATGGTCTCCTATTTTCAAGGTAACATTCGCGAAACTTAACATAGAGCAAGTATGGTCGTCCGTATGTCAAGTGCAATTCGAGTTACTTTAACAGAGAGCAAGTATGGTCTCCGTATGTCAAGGTACCTCGCGTTTTACTTTCAACAGAGGATCCAAGTATGACACGGTCTGTCAAGTAACATTCGAGTTACATTTAAACAGAGAAAAGTAGGTCTCCGTATGTCAAGTAACATTCGAGTATACCTTAACAGAAACAATATGGACCCGAAGTCCATGTACATTCCTAGTTAACTTGTAACTGAGACAAGTATGGTCTACGATATGTCAAGGTGCATTCGAGGTTACTTTACAGAGAGCAAGTCAGTAAGGTCTCGTATAGTTTCAAGGTACTTATTCGAGGCAAGTACTTTCACAGAGAGCAAGTATGGTCCCTCCGTATGTAGGTTACAAGGTCTTTATCAGAGAGCTTACCGGTACCAAGGGTTCATTCCGAGAAATATAAATTGGTCTCCGTATTCGAGTTACATTAACAGAGAAGCAAGTATTGGTCTCCGTATGTCGAGGTACATTTCGAGTTACTTTAACAAAGAGCAAGTATGGTCTCCGTTATGTCAAGGTACATTGGCAAGTTACTTTAACAGAGAGCAAGTATGGTCTATGTATCAAGGTACATTCGAGTTACTTTACAGAGAGCAAGTAGGTCTCCGTATTGGTCAAGGTACATTAGCGTTACTTTAACAGAGAGCAAGTATGGTCTCCGTATGTCAAGTGCATTCCGAGTTATTTCTTTAACAGAGAGAAGTATGGTCTCCGATGTCAAGGTACATTCGCGTTTACTTTTCACAGAGCAAGTATGGTCGTATGTCAAGGTACATTCGAGTTACTTTAATCAGAGTGAAAGTTTGGTCTCCGTATTTCGAGTTACTTTAACTGAGAGCAATGTATGGTCTCCGGTATTGTCGCGGTACATTCGAGTTACTTTAACAAAGCGCAGTATGGTTCTCCGTTATGTCAAGGTACATTCAAGTTACTTTAACAGAGGAGCAAGATGGTCTCCGTAGGTCCAGGTAACATTCGAATTATTTAACGAGAAGCAAGTTATGGTCTCGTATTCGAAGGTCATTCTAGTTACTTTAACAGAGAGCAGTATGGTCTCCGTATGTCAAGTACATTCGAGTTACTTTAACGGAGAGCAAGTGGATCCGGTTCCGTATGTCAAGGTACATTTCGCGTTCTTTATAGAAGATCAAGTATGGTCTCTGTATGTCAAGGTACATTCGCGTTACTTCAACAGAGACCAAGTATGGTCTCCGTATGTCGAGAATAACGAGAAGGCAAGTATGGGTCCTGCGTAGGTCGAGGTAACATTCGAGTTATTTAAACAGAGAAGCATGTATGGTATCCGTATGTTCGAGTACATTCGAGTTACTTTAACAGAGCAAGTTGTGGCTCGTATTCGTGTTACTTAAACAGAGTTGCAAAGTAATGGTCTCCGTAGTCAAGGTCATTCCGAGTTTTACTTAAAAACAGAGAGCAAGTATGGTCTCCGTATGACGAGGTACATTCGAGTTACTTTAACAGAGAGCAAGTAATGGTTCTCCGTATTCGAGTTACTTAAACAGAGAGCAAGTATGGTCTCCTATGTCAAGTTACATTCGCGTTACTTTGAACAGAGAGCAAGTATGGTCTCCGTATGTCAAGGTGCTTCGAGTTTTGTTACTTTAACAGAGAGCAAGTATGGTCTCCGTATGTCAAGGTACATTCGCGTTACTTTAACAGAGAGCAAGTATGGTCTCTGTATGTCAAGGTACATTCTAGTTACTTTAACAGAAGCAAATATGGTCTCCGTATTCGAGTTACTTTAACAGAGAGCAAGTATGGTCTCCATATGTCGAGGTACATTCGAGTTACTTTAACAAAGAGCAAGTATGGTCTCCGTATGTCAAGGTACTTTCGCGTTCCTTTAACAGAGAGCAAGTATGGTCTCCGTATGTCAAGGTACATTCGCGTTACTTTAACAGAGAGCAAGTATGGTCTATGTATGTCAAGTTACATTCGAGTTACTTTAACAGAGAGCAAGTATGGTCTCCGTATGTCAAGGTACATTCGCGTTACTTTAACAGAGAGCAAGTATGGTTCTCCGTATGTCAAGGTGCATTCGAGTTACTTTAACAGAGAGCAAGTATGGTCTCCGTATGTCAAGGTACATTCGCGTTACTTTCACAGAGAGCAAGTATGGTCTCGGTATGTCAAGGTACATTCGAGTTACTTTAACAGAGAGAAAGTATGGTCTCCGTATTCGAGTTACTTTAACAGAGAGCAAGTATGGTCTCCGTATGTCGAGGTACATTCGAGTTACTTTAACAGAGAGCAAGTATGGTCTCCGTATGTCAAGGTACATTCGAGTTACTTTAACAGAGAGCAAGTATGGTCTCCGTATGTCAAGGTACATTCGCGTTACTTTAATAGAGAGCAAGTATGGTCTCTGTATGTCAAGGTACATTCGCGTTACTTCAACAGAGAGCAAGTATGGTCTCCGTATGTCGAGATATTTAACAGAGAGCAAGTATGGTCTCCGTATGTCGAGGTACATTCGAGTTACTTTAACAGAGAGCAAGTATGGTCTCCGTATGTCGAGGTACATTCGAGTTACTTTAACAGAGCAAGTATGGTCTCAGTATTCGAGTTACTTAAACAGAGAGCAAGTATGGTCTCCGTATGTCAAGGTACATTCGAGTTACTTAAACAGAGAGCAAGTATGGTCTCCGTATGACGAGGTACATTCGAGTTACTTTAACAGAGAGCAAGTATGGTCTCCGTATTCGAGTTACTTAAAGAGAGAGCAAGTATGGTCTCCGTATGTCAAGGTACATTCGAGTTACTTTAACAGAGAGCAAGTATGGTCTCCGTATGTCAAGGTACATTCGAGTTACTTAAACAGAGAGCAAGTATGGTCTCCGTATGTCAAGGTACATTCGAGTTACTTAAACAGAGAGCAAGTATGGTCTCCGTATGTCAAGGTAGATTCGCGTTACTTTAACAGAGAGCAAGTATGGTCTCCGTATGTCTAGGTGCATTCGAGTTACTTTAACACAGAGCAAGTATGGTCTCCGTAGGTAAAGGTACATTCGAGTTACTTTAACAGAGAGCAAGTATGGTCTCCGTATGTCCAGGTACATTCGAGTTACTTTAACAAAGAGCAAATATGGTCTCCGTATGTCGAGGTACATTCTAGTTACTTTAACAGAGCAAGTATGGTCCCCGTATGTCAAGGTACATTCGAGTTACTTGAACAGAGAGCAAGTATGGTCTCCGTATGTCAAGGTACATTCGAGTTACTTTAACACAGAGCAAGTATGGTCTCCGTCTGTCAAGGTACATTCGAGTTACTTTAACAGAGAGCAAGTATGGTCTCCGTATGCCAAGGTACATTCGAGTTACTTTAACAAAGAACAAGTATGGTCTCCGTATGTCAAGGTACATTCGCGTTACTTTAACAGAGAGCAAGTATGGTCTCTGTATGTCAAGGTACATTCGCGTTACTTCAACAGAGAGCAAGTATGGTCTCCGTATGTCGAGATACATTCGAGTTACTTTAACAAAGAGCAAGTATGGTCTCCGTATGTCGAGGTACATTCGAGTTACTTTAACAGAGAGCAAGTATGGTCTCCGTATGTCGAGGTACATTCGAGTTACTTTAACAGAGAGCAAGTATGGTCTTCGTATGTCGAGGTACATTCGAGTTACTTTAACATAGAGCAAGTATGGTCTCCGTATGTCAAGGTACATTCGAGTTACTTGAACAGAGAGCAAGTATGGTCTCCGTATGTCAAGGTGCATTCGAGTTACTTCAACAGAGAGCAAGTATGGTCTCCGTATGTCGAGGTACATTCGAGTTACTTTAACAGAGAGCAAGTATGGTCTCCGTATGTCAAGGTACATTCGCGTTACTTTAACAGAGAGCAAGTATGGTCTCCGTATGTCAAGGTGCATTCGAGTTACTTTAACAGAGAGCAAGTATGGTCTCCATATGTCAAGGTACATTCGCGTTACTTTCACAAAGAGCAAGTATGGTCTCAGTATGTCAAGGTACATTCGAGTTACTTTAACAGAGAGAAAGTATGGTCTCCGTATTCGAGTTACTTTAACAGAGAGCAAGTCTCCGTATGTCGAGGTACATTCGAGTTACTTTAACAGAGAGCAAGTATGGTCTCCGTATGTCAAGGTACATTCGAGTTACTTTAACAGAGAGCAAGTATGTTCTCCGTATGTCAAGGTACATTCGAGTTACTTAAACAGAGAGCAAGCATGGTCTCCGTATGTCAAGGTACATTCGCGTTACTTTAACAAAGAGCAAGTATGGTCTCTGTATGTCAAGGTACATTCGAGTTACTTTAACAGAGAGCAAGTATGGTCTCCGCACGTCCAGGTACATTAGAGTTACTTTAACAGAGAGCAAGTATGGTCTCCGTATGTCAAGGTACATTCGAGTTACTTTAACAGAGAGCAAGTATGGTCTCCGTATGTCAAGGTAGATTCGCGTTACTTACAGAGAGCAAGTATGGTCTCTGTATGTCAAGGTACATTCGCGTTACTTCAACAGAGAGCAAGTATGGTCTCTGTATGTCGAGATACATTAGAGTTACTTTAACAGAGAGCAAGTATGGTCTATGTATGTCAAGGTACATTCGAGTTACTTTAACAGAGAGCAAGTATGGTCTCCGTATGCCAAGGTACATTCGCGTTACTTTAACAGAGAGCAAGTATGGTCTCCGTATGTCAAGGTGCATTCGAGTTACTTTAACAGAGAGCAAGTATGGTCTCCATATGTCAAGGTACATTCGCGTTACTTTCACAGAGAGCAAGTATTGTCTCGGTATGTCAAGGTACATTCGAGTTACTTTAACAGAGAAAGTATGGTCTCCGTATTCGAGTTACTTTAACAGAGAGCAAGTCTCCGTATGTCGAGGTACATTCGAGTTACTTTAACAGAGAGCAAGTATGGTCTCCGTATGTCAAGGTACATTCGAGTTACTTTAACAGAGAGCAAGTATGGTCTCCGTATGTCAAGGTACATTCGAGTTACTTTAACAGAGAGCAAGCATGGTCTCCGTATGTCAATGTACATTCGCGTTACTTTAACAGAGAGCAAGTATGGTCTCTGTATGTCAAGGTACATTCGCGTTACATTAACAGAGAGCAAGTATGGTCCCCGTATGTCAAGGTACATTCGAGTTACTTTAACACAGAGCAAGTATGGTCTCCGCACGTCCAGGTACATTCGAGTTACTTTAACAGAGAGCAAGTATGGTCTCCGTATGTCAAGGTACATTCGAGTTACTTTAACAGAGAGCAAGTATGGTCTCCGTATGTCAAGGTAGATTCGCGTTACTTACAGTGAGCAAGTATGGTCTCTGTATGTCAAGGTACATTCGCGTTACTTCAACAGAGAGCAAGTATGGTCTCCGTATGTCGAGATACATTAGAGTTACTTTAACAGAGAGCAAGTATGGTCTCCGTATGTCGAGGTACATTCGACTTACTTTAACAGAGAGCAAGTATGGTCTCTGTATGTCAAGGTACATTCGCGTTACTTCAACAGAGAGCAAGTATGGTCTCCGTATGTCGAGATACATTAGAGTTACTTTAACAAAGAGCAAGTATGGTCTCCGTATGTCGAGGTACATTCGAGTTACTTGAACAGAGAGCAAGTATGGTCTCCGTATGTCAAGGTACATTCGCGTTACTTTAACAGAGAGCAAGTATGGTCTCCGTATGTCAAGGTACATTCGAGTTACTTTAACAGAGAGCAAGTATGGTCTCCGTATGTCAAGGTACATTCGAGTTACTTTAACAGAGAGCAAGTATGGTCTCCGTATGTCAAGGTACATTCGAGTTACTTTAACAGAGAGCAAGTATGGTCTTCGTATGTCGAGGTACATTTGAGTTACTTTAACAGAGAGCAAGTATGGTTTCCGTATGTCAAGGTACATTCGAGTTACTTAAACAGAGAGCGAGTATGGTCTCCGTATGTCAAGGTACATTCGCGTTACTTTAACAGAGAGCAAGTATGGTCTCTGTATGTCAAGGTACATACGCATTACTTTAACACAGACCAAGTATGGTCTCCGTATGTCAAGGTACTTTCGCGTTCCATTAACAGAGAGCAAGTATGGTCTCCATATGTCAAGGTACATTCGCGTTACTTTAACAGAGAGAAAGTATGGTCTCCGTATTCGAGTTACTTTAACAAAGAGCAAGTATGGTCTTCGTATGTCGAGGTACATTTGAGTTACTTTAACAGAGAGCAAGTATGGTCTCCGTATGTCAAGGTACATTCGAGTTACTTTAACAGAGAGCAAGTATGGTCTCCGTATGTCAAAGTACATTCGAGTTACTTAAACAGAGAGCAAGTATGGTCTCCGTATGTCTAGGTACATTCGAGTTACTTTAACACAGAGCAAGTATGGTCTCCGTATGTCAAGGTACATTCCAGTTACTTAAACAGAGAGCAAGTATGGTCTCCGTATGTCAAGGTACTTTCGCGTTCCATTAACAGAGAGCAAGTATGGTCTCTGCATGTCAAGGTACATTCGAGTTACATTAACAGAGAGCAAGTATGGTCCCCGTATGTCAAGGTACATTCCAGTTACTTTAACAGAGAGCAAGTATGGTCTCCGCACGTCCAGGTACATTCGAGTTACTTTAACAGAGAGCAAGTATGGTCTCCGTATGTCCAGGTACATTCGAGTTACTTTAACAGAGCAAGTATGGTCTCCGTATGCCAAGGTACATTCAAGTTACTTTAACAAAGAAAAAGTATGGTCTCCGTATGTCAAGGTACATTCGCGTTACTTTAACAGAGAGCAAGTATGGTCTCTGTATGTCAAGGTACATTCGCGTTACTTCAACAGAGAGCAAGTATGGTCTCCGTATGTCGAGATACATTCGGAGTTTAACTTTAACAGAGAGCAGTATGGTCTCCGTATGTCGAGGTACATTCGAGTTACTTTAACAGAGAGCAAAGTATGGTCTCCGTATGTCGAGGTACCATTCGAGTTACTTTAACAAGAGAGCAAGTATGGTCTCGTATTCGCGTTACTTTAACGGAGGAAGCAAGTATCGTCTCCATATGTCAAGGTACATTCGAGTTATTACTTAAACAGAGAGCATGTATGGTCTCCGTATGTCAAGAGTTTACATTCGAGTTACTTTTAACAGAGAGCAAGTATGGTCTCCGTATGTCAGGTACATTTTGGAGTTTACTTTAACAAAGAGCAAGTATGGTCTCCGTATGTCGAGGTACATTCTAGTTACTTTAACAGACAGCAAGTATAGTCCCCGTATGTCGAGGTACATTCGAGTTACTTTAACAGAGAGCAAGTATGGTCTCCGTATGTCAAGGTACATTCGAGTTACTTTAACACAGAGCAAGTATGGTCTCCGTATGTCCAGGTACATTCCAGTTACTTTAACAGAGAGCAAGTATGGTCTCCCTATGTCGAGGTACATTCAAGTTACTTTAACAGAGAGCAAGTATGGTCTCCGTATGTCAAGGTACATTCGAGTTACTTTAACACAGAAGCAAGTATCCTCTATGTCAAGGTAAATTCGAGTTACTTTAACAGAGAGCAAGTATGGTCTCCGTATGCCAAGGTATATGTCGAGGTACATTCGAGTTACTTTAACAGAGAGCAAGTATGGTCTCCGTATGCCAAGGTACATTCGAGTTACTTTAACAAAGAACAAGTATGGTCTCCGTATGTCAAGGTACATTAGCGTTACTTTAACAGAGAGCAAGTATGGTCTCTGTATGTCGAGATACATTCGAGTTACTTTAACAGAGAGCAAGTATGGTCTCCGTATGTCGAGGTACATTCGAGTTACTTAAACAGAGAGCAAGTATGGTCTCCGTATGTCTAGGTACATTCGAGTTACTTTAACACAGAGCAAGTATGGTCTCCGTATGTCAAGGTACATTCGAGTTACTTAAACAGAGAGCAAGTATGGTTTCCGTATGTCAAGGTACATTCGAGTTACTTAAACAGAGAGCAAGTATGGTCTCCGTATGTCAAGGTACATTCGCGTTACTTTAACAGAGAGCAAGTATGGTCTCTGTATGTCAAGGTACATTCGCATTACTTTAACAGAGACCAAGTATGGTCTCCGTATGTCAAGGTACTTTCGCGTTCCATTAACAGAGAGCAAGTATGGTCTCCGTATGTCAAGGTAGATTCGCGTTACTTTAACAGAGAGCAAGTATGGTCTCCGTATGTCCAGGTACATTCGAGTTACTTTAACAGAGAGCAAGTATGGTCTCCGTATGTCAAGGTACATTCGAGTTACTTTAACAGAGGAAGTATGGTCTCCGTATGTCAAGGTGCATTCGAGTTACTTTAACAGAGAGCAAGTATGGTCTCCATATGTCAAGGTACATTCGCGTTACTTTAACAGAGAGCAAGTATGGTCTCCGTATGTCAAGGTACATTCGAGTTACTTTAACAGAGGAAGTATGGTCTCCGTATGTCAAGGTGCATTCGAGTTACTTTAACAGAGAGCAAGTATGGTCTCCATATGTCAAGGTACATTCGCGTTACTTTAACAGAGAGAGTGAGTGAGTGAGTGAATAGGGTTTAACGTCCGCTTTTCTGACATAAAGGTACAAGCCTCAGGGAGTCTACACGCAGACGGGTCAACGGGGTCGAGTCCCATATCCACCTGTCCAAGGGGGGTAAATCCCAACTTCAGAACTCAATATTTACAATCAAAATATATATTTAGTCTGAAATTAGAACAACCTGATCTGGTGCCAGGCCCTCGCCACACCAGCATCATTTATCCCATCCCCTAAAAGTAATAGGATTAGCGCTAATCTTACTTTTATATATGGGGCATAGCCCGACTCAACTCTCACATACAAGAAAGCCAAAAATGTACATGAGGGCCAAATCCGGTATAGTGGGTTCCGGAAAGTATGAACCCAATCGTTAAGCCAGTTTAGTCGCCTTTTACGACAAGCAATGGCTACTGCAGCACTATTCTCAGGATCAGTTGATCCCGCCCCGGTGCCTGCACGGGGCTTTAACAGAGAGAAAGTATGGTCTCCGTAATCGAGTTACTTTAACAAAGAGCAAGTATGGTCTTCGTATGTCGAGGTACATTTGAGTTACTTTAACAGAGAGCAAGTATGGTCTCCGTATGTCAAGGTACATTCGAGTTACTTGAACAGAGAGCAAGTATGGTCTCCGTATGTCAAGGTACATTCGAGTTACTTTAACAGAGAGCAAGTATGGTCTCCGTATGTCAAAGTACATTCGAGTTACTTAAACAGAGAGCAAGTATGGTCTCCGTATGTCTAGGTACATTCGAGTTACTTTAACACAGAGCAAGTGGTCGTATGGTCAAGGTCATCCAGTTATTGTGACAGCAAGTATGGTATCCGTATGTAAGGTACTTCGCGTTCCATTAAACAGAGAGCAAGTATGGTCTCCGTATGTCAAGGTACTTTCGCGTTCCTTTAACAGAGAGCAAGTATGGTCTCCGTATGTCAAGGTACATTCGCGTTACTTTAACAGAGAGCAAGTATGGTCCCCGTATGTCAAGGTACATTCCAGTTACTTTAATAGTGAGCAAGGTATGGTCGCCACGTCAGGTTATTCGAGTTACTTTACAGAGCAAGTATGGTTCCGTATGTCCAGGTACATTCCAGTTACTTTAACAGAGAGCAAGTATGGTCTCCGTATGTCCAAGGTACATTCGAGTTACTTGAACAGAGAGCAAGTATGGTCTCCGTATGTCAAGGTACATTCGAGTTACTTGAAACGAGAGCAAGTATGGTCTCCGTATGTCAAGGTACATTCGAGTTACTTTAACAGTAGAGCAAGTATGGTCTCCTATGTCAAGGTACATTCGAGTTACTTAAACGAGACAAGTATGGACTCCTGTCAAGGTACATTCGAGTTACTTTAAGATAGAGCAAGTATGGTCCTCCCGTATGTCCAAGGTACATTCGAGTTACTTTAACAAAGACAAGTTGGTCTCCGTATCAAAGGTACTCGATTACTTTAACCAAAAAACAAGTATGGTCTCCTGTCAAGGTACATTCGCGTTACTTTAACAGAGAGCAAGTATGGTCTCCGTATGTCGAGATACATTCGAGTTACTTTAACAGAGAGCAAGTATGGTCTCCGTATGTCGAGATACATTCGAGTTACTTTACAGAGAGACAAGTATGGTCTCGTATGTCGAGGTACATTCGAGTTACTTTAACAGAGAGCAAGTATGGTCTCCGTATGTCGAGGTACATTCGAGTTACTTTAACAGAGAGCAAGTATGGTCTCCGTATTCGAGTTACTTTAACGGAGAGCAAGTATCGTCTCCGTATGTCAAGGTACATTCGACTTACTTAAACAGAGAGCAAGTATGGTCTCCGTATTCGAGTTACTTTAACGGAGAGCAAGTATCGTCTCCGTATGTCCAGGTACATTGGAGTTACTTTAACAAAGAGCAAGTATGGTCTCCGTATGTCGAGGTACATTCTAGTTACTTTAACAGAGAGCAAGTATGGTCCCCGTATGTCGAGGTACATTCGAGTTACTTTAACAGAGCAAGTATGGTCTCCGTATGTCAAGGTACATTCGAGTTACTTTTACAAAGAACAAGTATGGTCTCCGTATGTCCAGGTACATTCGAGTTACTTTAACAGAGAGCAAGTATGGTCTCCCTATGTCGAGGTACATTCTAGTTACTTTAACAGAGAGCAAGTATGGTCTCCGTATGTCGAGGTACATTCGAGTTACTTTAACACAGAGCAAGTATGGTCTCCGTATGCCAAGGTAAATTCGAGTTACTTTAACAGAGAGCAAGTATGGTCTCCGTATGTCAAGGTACATTAGCGTTACTTTAACAGAGAGTAAGTATGGTCTCTGTATGTCGAGATACATTCGAGTTACTTTAACAGAGAGCAAGTATGGTCTCCGTATGTCGAGGTACGTTCGAGTTACTTTAACAGAGAGCAAGTATGGTCTCCGTTTGTCGAGGTACATTTGAGTTACTTTAACAGAGAGCAAGTATGGTCTCCGTATTCGAGTTACTTTAACGGAGAGCAAGTTTCGTCTCCGTATGTCAAGGTACATTCGAGTTACTTAAACAGAGAGCAAGTATGGTCTCCGTATGTCGAGGTACATTCGAGTTACTTTAACAGAGAGAAAGTATGGTCTCCGTATGTCAAGGTACATTCGCGTTACTTTAACAGAGAGCAAGTATGGTCTCTGTATGTCAAGGTACATTCGCGTTACTTCAACAGAGAGCAAGTATGGTCTCCGTATGTCGAGATACATTCGAGTTACTTTAACAGAGAGCAAGTATGGTCTCCGTATGTCGAGGTACATTCGAGTTACTTTAACAGAGAGCAAGTATGGTCTCCGTATGTCGAGGTACATTCGAGTTACTTTAACAGAGAGCAAGTATGGTCTCCGTATGTCGAGGTACATTCGAGTTACTTTAACAGAGAGCAAGTATGGTCTCCGTATTCGAGTTACTTTAACGGAGAGCAAGTATCGTCTCCGTATGTCAAGGTACATTCGAGTTACTTAAACAGAGAGCAAGTATGGTCGCCGTATTCGAGTTACTTTAACGGAGAGCAAGTATGGTCTCCGTATGTCGAGGTACATTCTAGTTACTTTAACAGAGAGCAAGTATGGTCCCCGTATGTCGAGGTACATTCGAGTTACTTTAACAGAGAGCAAGTATGGTCTCCGTATGTCAAGGTACATTCGAGTTACTTTAACACAGAGCAAGTATGGTCTCCGTATGTCCAGGTACATTCGAGTTACTTTAACAGAGAGCAAGTATGGTCTCCATATGTCGAGGTACATTCTAGTTACTTTAACAGAGAGCAAGTATGGTCTCCGTATGTCAAGGTACATTCGAGTTACTTTAACACAGAGCAAGTATGGTCTCCGTATGTCAAGGTAAATTCGAGTTACTTTAACAGAGAGCAAGTATGGTCTCCGTATGCCAAGGTACATTCGAGTTACTTTTACAAAGAACAAGTATGGTCTCCGTATGTCAAGGTACATTAGCGTTACTTTAACAGAGAGCAAGTATGGTCTCTGTATGTCGAGATACATTCGAGTTACTTTAACAGAGAGCAAGTATGGTCTCCGTATGTCGAGGTACATTCGAGTTACTTTAACAGAGAGCAAGTATGGTCTCCGTATGCCAAGGTACATTCGAGTTACTTTAACAAAGAACAAGTATGGTCTCCGTATGTCAAGGTACATTAGCGTTACTTTAACAGAGAGCAAGTATGGTCTCTGTATGTCGAGATACATTCGAGTTACTTTAACAGAGAGCAAGTATGGTCTCCGTATGTCGAGGTACATTCGAGTTACTTTAACAGAGAGCAAGTATGGTCTCCGTATGTCGAGGTACGTTCGAGTTACTTTAACAGAGAGCAAGTATGGTCTCCGTTTGTCGAGGTACATTTGAGTTACTTTAACAGAGAGCAAGTATGGTCTCCGTATTCGAGTTACTTTAACGGAGAGCAAGTTTCGTCTCCGTATGTCAAGGTACATTCGAGTTACTTAAACAGAGAGCAAGTATGGTCTCCGTATGTCGAGGTACATTCGAGTTACTTTAACAGAGAGAAAGTATGGTCTCCGTATGTCAAGGTACATTCGAGTTACTTAAACAGAGAGCAAGTATGGTCTCCGTATGTCTAGGTACATTCGAGTTACTTTAACACAGAGCAAGTATGGTCTCCGTAGGTCAATGTACATTCGAGTTACTTTCACAGAGAGCAAGTATGGTCTCCGTATGTCCAGGTACATTCGAGTTACTTTAACAGAGAGCAAGTATGGTCTCCGTATGTCGAGGTACATTCTAGTTACTTTAACAGAGAGCAAGTATGGTCTCCGTATGTCAAGGTACATTTGAGTTACTTGAACAGAGTGCAAGTATGGTCTCCGTATTTCAAGGTACATTCGTGTTACTTGAACAGAGAGCAAGTATGGTCTCCGTATGTCAAGGTACATTCGAGTTACTTTAACAGAGAGCAAGTATGGTCTCCGTAATGGTATGTCAAGGTACATTCGAGTTACTTTAACAGAGAGCAAGTATGGTCTCCGTATGCCAAGGTACATTCGAGTTACTTTAACAAAGAACAAGTATGGTCTCCGTATGTCAAAGTACATTCGCGTTAATTCAACAGAGAGCAAGTATGGTCTCCGTATGTCGAGATACATTCGAGTTACTTTAACAGAGAGCAAGTATGGTCTCCGTATGTCGAGGTACATTCGAGTTACTTTAACATACAGCAAGTATGGTCTCCGTATGTCGAGGTACATTCGAGTTACTTTAACAGAGAGCAAGTATGGCCTCCGTATGTCGAGTTACTTTAACGGAGAGCAAGTATCGTCTCCGTATGTCAAGGTACATTCGAGTTACTTAAACAGAGAGCAAGTATGGTCTCCGTATGTCAAGGTACATTCGAGTTACTTAAACAGAGAGCAAGTATGGTCTCCGTATGTCGAGGTACATTCGAGTTACTTTAACAGAGAGCAAGTATGGTCTCCGTATGTCAAGGTACATTCGAGTTACTTTAACAGAGAGCAAGTATGGTCTCCGTATGTCCAGGTACATTCGAGTTACTTAAACAGAGAGCAAGTATGGTCTCCGTATGTCTAGGTACATTCGAGTTACTTTAACACAGAGCAAGTATGGTCTCCGTAGGTCAAGGTACATTCGAGTTACTTTAACAGAGCAAGTATGGTCTCCGTATGTCAAGGTACATTCGGGTTACTTTAACAGAGAGCAAGTATGTTCTCCGTATGTCGAGATACATTCGAGTTACTTTAACAGAGAGCAAGTATGGTCTCCGTATGTCGAGGTACATTCGAGTTACTTTAACAGAGAGCAAGTATGGTCTCCGTATTCGAGTTACTCTAACAGAGAGCAAGTATGGTCTCCGTATGTCAAGGTACATTCGCATTACTTTAACAGAGACCAAGTTTGGTCTCCGTATGTCAAGGTACATTCGCGTTACTGTAACAGAGAGCAAGTATGGTCTCTATATGTCAAGGTACATTCGCGTTACTTTAACTGAGAGCAAGTATGGTCTCCGTATGTCAAGGTACATTCGAGATACTTTAACAGAGAGCAAGTATGGTCTCCGTATGTCAAGGTACATTCGCGTTACTTTAACAGAGAGCTAGTATGGTCTATGTGTCAGTACATTCGATGTACTTTACAGGAGAAGCAAGTATGGTCTCGGTATTGTCAAAGTACATCGCGTTACTTTAACAGAGAGCAGTAAGGGTCGTATGTCTCGTATGTCAATGGTTACATTCGCGTTACTAGGAGGCGCAATGTGGTTTCCGTAGTCAAGGTGCATTCGAGTTACTTTTAACAGAGAGCAATATGGTTGTATGTCAAGGTACTTCGAATTTACTACAGAGAGCAAGTATGGGGGTTTCCGATGTCAAGGTAAATTGGGAGTTACTACAGGAGAGCAAGTATGGCTCGAATGTCAAGGCATTCGCGTTACTGTAACAGAGAGCCTGGTAGTCAAGGTATTGCGTTACTTTAACTGAGAAAGTATGGGTCCTCGTGTCAGGTACTTTCGAGATACACTGGCGAATGTCAAGGTACATTCGCGTTACTGTAACAGAGAGCAAGTAGGTAGTCTCTGTTATGTCAAGGTACATTCGAGTTACTTTAAACTATGATGAGTCAATTGTATGGTCTCCGTATGTCAGGTACATTCGAGATACTTTAACAGAGAGCAAGTATGGTCTCCGTCTGTCAAGGTACATTCGAGTTACTTTAACAGTGTGAGCAAGTATTGGTCTCCGTATGTCGATGATACATTCGAGTTACTTTAACAGAGAGCAATGTATGGTTCTCCAGCAATGTCGAGGTACATTCGAGTTACTTTAACAGAGAGCAAGTATGGTCATCCGTATCGTAAGGTACATTCGCGTTACTTTCTCAGAGAGCAAGTATGGTCTCTGTTATGTCAAGGTACATTCGAGTTACTTTAACGAGAGAGCAAGTATGGTCTCCGTATTCGGAGCTTACTTTAACGAGGAGAGCAAGTATGGTCTCCGTATGTCGATGGTTCAACATTCGAGTTACTTTAACAGAGAGCAAGTATGGTTTCCCGTATGTCAAGGTACATTCGAGTTACGTATCAGAGAGCAAGTATGGTCTCCGTATTTCGAGTTACTCTATTACAGAGAGCAAGTATGGTCTCCGTATGTCAAGGTACATTCAGCTTTATACTATAACAGAGTGACAAGTATGGTCTCCGTATCGTCAAGGTACATTCGCAGTTCCTTTAACAGAGAGCAATGTTATGGTCTCCGTATGTCAAGGTACATTCGCGTTACTTTAAACAGTGGATGCAAGTATGGTACTTTAATGTATGTCAAGGTACATTGAGTTACTTTAAACAGTTGACTTTACTGAGAGGCATTGTATAGGTCTCCGTATGTCAAGGTACATTCGTGTGTTGACTTTAACAGAGAGCAAGTATGGTCTCGTATGTCAAGGTGTCTCCGATTCAAGGTACTTTACTTTATAGAGCATATGGTATGATTCAAGGTACATTGTATTTGTAGGTAACATTCGCGTTACTTTCAAAGGCAGAGGAGGCATTGTATGATCTCGTATGTCATTGACGGTACATTCGAGTTACTTTAACAGAGAGCAAGTATGATCTCCGTATGTCAAGGTACATTGGAGTTACTTTAACAGAGAGCAAGTATGGTCTTAAAACAGTATGTCAAGTCAGGTACATTCGCGTTACTTTAACAGAGAGCAAGTATGGTCTCCGTATGTCAAGGTACATTCGAGTTACTTTAACAGATAGCAAGTATGGTCTCCGAAGGTCAAGGTACATTCGAGTTACTTTAACACAGAGCAAGTATGATCTCCGAATGTCAAGGTACATTCGCGTTACTTTAACAGAGAGCAAGTATGGTCTCTGTATGTCAAGGTACATTCGTGTTACTTTAACTGAGAGCAAGTATGGTCTCCGTATGTCAAGGTACATTCGAGTTACTTTAACAGAGAGCAAGTATGGTCTCCGTATGTCGAGATACATTCGAGTTACTTTAACAGAGAGCAAGTATGGTGTCCGTATGTCGTGGTACTTATTCGAGTTTACTAACAGGAAAAGCAGTATGGTCTTCCTTATGTCGGAGTACAATGGCAGCGTAACTCCACAGAGAGCAAGTATGTCTCTGTTAAGCCAAGGACATTCGAGTTACTTTAACAGAGAGCAAGTATGGTCTCCGTATTGTCAGGTACTTTCGATTACTTTAACAGAGAGCAAGTATGGTCTCGTATGTTCGAGTACATCGAGGTACTTTAACAGAGTAGCAAGTAATGGCGTGTCAAGGTACATTCGCTTAACAGAGCAAGTATGGTCTCCGTAGTCAGATCATTCGAGTTACTTTAACAGAGAGCAAAGTATGGTCTCCGTATGGTCAGGTACATTCGCGTTACATTCACAGAGAGCAAGTATGGTCTCTGTATGTCAAGGTACATTCGAGTTACTTTAACAGAAAGCAAGTATGGTCTCCGTATTCGAGTTACTTTAACAGAGAGCAAGTATGGTCTCCGTATGTCGAGTTACATTCGAGTTACTTTAACAGAGAGCAAGTATGGTCTCCGTATTGTCAAGTCATTCGCGTTACTTAGGGAGAACGCGTTCATTTCACAGAGAGCAAGTATGGTCTCTGTATGTCAAGGTACATTCGAGTTACTTTAACAGAAAGCAAGTATGGTCTTCGTATTCGAGTTACTTTAACAGAGAGCAAGTATGGTCTCCGTATGTCGCGGTACATTCGAGTTACTTTAATAGAGAGCAAGTATGGTCTCCGTATGTCAAGTTACATTCGCGTTACTTTAACAGAGAGCCACGTGATACGGACGGACAAGGGTAACACTAAGCGTTAAACTTTTGGAAGCACTAAGTATGTGACCTTGACCCTGGGCTTGGCGGGGGCAGAACGAACGTGGATTTGGCACAGGGCGGTAGAGGACTATTAGAGCAATGCGTATATGAAATATGAAGCTGATCCGTGAAAGAAAACAGAAATTATAAGATATTTACCCGAGCGTTCAAGTTTTTGAAGCACCAAGTATGTAACCTTGACCCTGGGCTTGGCGGGGGCAGGATGAACGTGGATTTGGCACAGGGCGGTAGAGGACCATTAGAGCAATGTGTATATGAAATATGAAGCTGATCTGTGAAAGAAAACAGAAATTATAAGATATTAACCCGAGCGTTAAAGTTTTTGAAGCACCAAGTATGTGACCTTGACCCTGGGCTTGGCGGGGGCAGGACGAACGTGGATTTTGCACAGGGCGGTAGTGAACCATCTGAAGCAATGTGTAATATGAAATATGAAGCAGATCGGTCGAAGGATGAAGAAATTATGAGACATTTACCCAAGTGTTAAAGTTTTGTGACGGACGGACGGACGGACAGACGGACGGGAGGACGGGACGCACGTTCCTACGAATGAATACTTGTTGGGTTTTTACTGTATAAAAATACCCAACAAGAGTACCCAACACTATCCTAACCCTACCCAATAAGATCCCCGCACGCTTACAAGTGTTGCCACAATATTTTCAACACAGTTTACGGAAATGTAATATACAAAAAAAAAAATAATAATAATGCTCACTACTGGAGCAGAATTTTTGTTAATAGTCCTATATTTATCTACATATATCTGCACAGGTCCACATACTGCCACAATATTGTCAACACAGTTTACGGAAATGTAATAATGTACCTGTATAAATTACCTGTAATAAGTTAGTGGTCAGTTAAAAAATTGAAAAAGAATGTAAAAAAAAAAAAATGAAAACAAAAATTAAATTTAAAAAAAAAGAAAAGAATAATGCTCCCTACTGGAGCCCAGAATGTTTTTCAATAGTCCTATATTTATCTACATATCATATATACACAGGTCCACATATTGCCACAATATTTTCAACACAGTTTACGGAAATGTAATATAATCATTTACCTGTATAAATTACCTGTAAGTGGTCAGTGGTCAGTTGCACATGCTAGCACATGCACAGGTGAATAGTATGTATATAGCACTTACGACCTTATGCTACTAGACAAAAATTGAAAAATAATTTGAAAAAATAAATGAGAAAAAAAAATGGAAAAAAAAAGTTTAAAAATAAGAATGCTTGCTACTGGAGACAAGATTTTTTTTTAATAGTCCTATATTTATCTACATATATCTGCACAGGTCCACTTAATGCCACAATATTTTCAACACAGTTTACGGAAATGTAATATCCAATGTAGTAATTTACCTGTATAAATTACCTGCGGTCAAGACTGGACATTTGCACATGCTAGCACATGCAGCACATGGACAGGTGAATGGTTCTCCCAGTCTCTATTGTTCTCTCTGCAGGTAAGGTGTACAGAGCACACGAGAAAAGGTGTACAGAGCAGACGAGAAAACGGGTCTTCATGCAGTATTGTCCAGTTTGTAGAGTGCGCAAAACAAAAAAGGGAGATAACTCAAAAATTAGCTACGCAAGAGTTGTCATTCTTGTGCGCGACACACCTCCGGGTCGTGGTCTATGCATGTGTGAAGTTTCATGAAAATATTCCAAAGGGTGGTCGAGTTATTCTCCCGACAGGAAATCAGTGCGCAAAAACAAAAAAGGGAGATAACTAAAAAATTAGCTATGCAAGAGTTTTCATTCTTGTGCACGACACACCTTCGGTTCGTGGTCTAATTGAATGTTTGAAGTTTCATAAAAATATTCCAAAGGGTGGTCGAGTTATGGTCAATCAGTGCGCGAAACAAAAAAGGGTGATAACTCAAAAATTAGCTATGCAAGAGTTGTCATTCTTGTGCGCGACACACCTTCGGGTCGTGGTCTATGCATGTGTGAAGTTTCATGAACATATTCCAAAGGGTGTTCGAGTTATGCTCCGGACAAGAAGTGTCTGCGGCGGACGCGGACGCCGGACGCCGGACGCGGACGGACGCGGCCCGCTGTCAAATCCATAGTATCCCCCGACGGAGTCCGGGGGATACAATAATCTGACCTGGTGTCAGGTTCATACCACTCCAAAGCCACTTGGCCCCTTCCCCTAAAAGTAATATCGATAGGATAACTGTTTCACTGTAATTGCGATGTAAGAGCACTGAAACGCATGCCTGTGTGCATTGCAGTCGCGATCACTGATAAACATCCGCGATATTTGACAGTAAAATCGGTCTTCATTTCACACATCGATGTTGCAATGTTGTTTGGTTTAGATAAGTGTCACTGTACTGGTACATTCTATTATTATTACTATGTACAGCGCTCCAGATAAGGAATTAGTAATTGAGTATTGTCACTCCATCATTTCTGAAGCAATTGGGTATTTCAATAGTTTAATTGTGTAAAATATAATCACTATACTGTTTACACATCAGCAGACCGCACTTATTGAATAGTTTGCTTCTAAATGAAAACGCATCTTGGTATTTCATTAGAATTGTCTCCTTTGAGACTAGAATAATTCTAATGAAATATCAAGATGTGTTTTCATGGAAAAATAAGAAAATATGCTATATTTGTGGTCTGTTCATTGTTTTCTGCAGCATGATAAAGATACCACAATTGTTCTCATTGCTTTTTGATACTCTCTACTACTGATTTCAATTGGGTTTTTGGCAATTTTAATTGGGTATTTACGCAAATACGCACCTTATCTGGAGTTCTGTATGTAGTATCGGGTGTTAACTCTGTGATACACTGTTTCTGTTGAGTACATTTTGAGTACTGCAATATACAGTATGTGCCTTGTTATGCGTTATACAATTATCGACTTTTGAGGAGGTGTATACGAGATTTACGGACTTGAATTTTCGAAGGTCCGTAAATCTTGTGTACACCGACACAAAAGACAATAATTATTTTATTATACGACTAATGGTTTTGCTTGAACCCGACTGCAATTTATGTACAAGCTGCACCCATTGTCTGTGAAGTGTGAAGTACACTTGTAAGCCTGTTGCTGATTTGATGATACTATTTGCGTAGTTTTGTTAAATTGGCTCGTTGTTGAACAGTGTCATGTTTCCGTTGCGTGATCAGTGACGTGCGCATCCAAGTCAATATCACATTTAGCATATCACTCTCGGATTCGTCTTGCAAGCGAGAGGAGTCCGAGACTGATATTCCGGTGAATATCACATATGCCCTCCTTAATCATGTGACCCTCTGTTGGGCAATTTAATTGGCTGGACTTATCAGTCATATAATAATTACAATTATCACATGAAAACCCTGTTATGACGTGTTTTAACTCATTTCATAAATGTGATACGACACACATGTAATAACACCTGTAACCAATTTGATTTGCCAGCTGCATCACCCTAATGACGTATTCGTATTATACGCTAATGTTATGCAAAACGAACAAAACGAAGACGTTCCAAATGACATCCCTAATGCACAGATGGAAGACTCGGGACACCAAAAAGAAATGCCTATTAAAAAAATCCCATTACCCCAAAAAATCAAAAAAGTGTTTTTTTAGATCGGTGAACAATCATAATTGGACGAACTTTGTATGGTTGGAGTTTCTAATGCATATGGTCATGGTGCACGTCATTAGTTTGAGCTGGCGATTCGGCCAAATATGACCGATAATCCACACCTATCAAATAGGATTACGAATATCGTAATACTCACATAAGGGGGTATAACCAGATTCAACTGTCACATACAAAATGCCAAAGACGTATGTGAGGGCCAAACCGGTCTACAGTCGCGATTGCGGTAAGGTAAATTACCCATCATGTGCTCCCACCTGCCACCCACTTTATTGCTAGTATTAAAACGGTTTTTCTCTGTGGAGATTTTCAACTCGATGCGAAAATAGTCAATGGCATCTTCTCACTGAAACGTATCAGATATCTCCAAGTTTTCTGCTATTTGGAGTGTGAAGTCATGTGATAAAAACAGAATCTCAATCTCGTTTCCAATTGATATGAGATTCATGAAACTCGTCAGCAATTTTATGCACCTCGCCAGAGGCTCGGTGCATAAATCTCATATCAAATGGAAACTCATTTGAGATCCGCTGTTTATCCCCTCACTAATAGGTAAGAGGGAATATATCGTTCGTCCATTTATGTACGTGCGTGCACCTTTCATTTTGCAATAAGTCATGAACCACTTCACCAATTTTGAAAATACTTGGCCACAATGTGTCTCTAGGGATGATGCTTTGTTTTGCATATAACCCACGTCCGACCACACGAGGTCACGGAGAACTTATGTTGTTGCTACCAGCGAAGGGATTAGCTTAGCGACAATGATACATTTCTTAACTCTGTGATACATTTTCTGTGTGCATTTTTGTGATACATTCGTAACTTCGTTTATTCCATGCATATAAATAGGATAGTAAACTGAGGTAAAAACAAGATGAGGGGAACCAAGTGCCAATATGGGGGCCAGGGACCATTCTCCCTGCCACCACCCCGGGGATTTGTTTAATTCTTAGCATAAAAAAGTCGGCAAAATTACAGACGAGGCAGTCGCCTCATCCTGGTTGCGTTATCAGCAAGGTATGTGGCTGTGTCTGGAGAAATGTAGATCCAGATCAGCACTGTTCACTAGTCTATTAATGAAACACCCACCACCCTTCTAACAAGCAATGTTCCGTAGATAGTTATTAGGCTACATGAGTGTGCTACTTGATCAGGAACTACAGTGGTCACAAATAAATCTCTTAAGCCCCATTTCTCCAGTCACAGCCGGTCGGTATGTGGGGACCACTGAACATTCAGTACCAGAAATAAGCAAGTATCCTGATCCAGTGCCCTTAATAATTTGGTGGTCTGGTCTAGCTCTATGCCGATTTCAGCCTGCGTCCATGTAGACAAAATAAAATCAGTACAGCTTAATAGATTAATTTATAATTAATAGTAATTCTCGATATCACAATCAGTGGGTTTATTTAGTTTATTTTATTGGTGATTTTGTTTGCCGACACCATCCACATCAAAAATCCGACTAATGACACTCGGTTATCCTTGAGAGTTAATAAATTTGCATAAATCCAAAATGGCCGCCAAATAGTTATAATGTGCCATGTTTCCACATGAGGTATTGAGGCGTAAAGTGAATTCACACTCCATATGAAAATAACATGTATACAGTCAATTTGATACCTAATTAGACACATTTGCGAAGAGCGAAAGTCCAAGATGGCCGCCATATATAAATATATTGGGACGATATTCATCGCGAATAATTAAGTATTATGCACCTTTCGAATGCAATATCAGTTATAGTAAAAGTCCAAGATGACAATACCATTGTTCGCGACAATCTTTTAATAATACTTTAGTACATTAAATTGCATCCAGTCGCCATAGGCAGCACACTGCTATAGCAGTATTGGTATTGTATATGTAATTTTATCCACTAGTATGTAATCATACACTTGTGTCCAGAAATACAATGTAGCAGAAATACAAGTTGGTATGCCAATATAATCGCTATTTTACTTTTTATTCTTTTGCTAAAAAATATTCTTGTCTTGACAAACATCTGTCGGTCAATTTCATATGTTGTAACGTTTTATTAAAAAATCTGCTAACACAGGTATTACAAATATAGGTTGATAGTACATGTATGTTCCACATATCTGGTGAACACTACTTATCAAATTATTATTAAGATACCCATAAACATATTCGCATAACAAATGACACAGCGTTGTTCGCTGAACCTTCAACGGAGCACAAATATGCACTCCACGACCAGCGGTGTACGGTCCCAATAGGAAAGCAACAGTCCATGAAATACAAAAAAAAATAAAGCAAATGCAACACAAGCCCCACAATAACTATTCGTAAACAGTCCCAACATGAAACAAGGGTGCCGTATGTCACAAAATATGCCTGTCGAACATGGGTCAGACAGCCAAGATGAAGGAATGTGAAGCAGTCACCAAGGCAAGAAATATTAATGAGAATTTAAAAATCTATAGCATTATATTTTCCTCTTATTGTGATAAACTGGTATACTATTTTAGGTAGAGAACTCTATATTTTTATTAAAAAAAAAAATGTTCAGCATAAAAACACCAAGATAGTTTCAGATTGATTGACTGACTGACTGAAAGGTGTTAGAAATTAAAAATGGGATATTTTTTTGTTTGTTTGTTTATTAGTGTTTAACGGCCTATCAACAGCTAAGGTCATGTAAGGCCGGGCAAACGGGTTCGATCCCATTTTAACCTGCTGCATTGGGGGGAAAATTCCAAAATCAGAACTGAATATTTACATCGAGAAACAATATATTCAGCCCTGAAATTAGAATAACCCGACCTGGTGGCAGGTCCATACCACACCAAAGTCACTTAGCCCCTTCCCCTAAAATAGGATTACGAATTATCGTAAAACTCACATAAGGGGTATAACCAGATTCAACTGTCACATACAAAATGCCAAAGACGTATGCGAGGGCCAAACCAGGTCTCCAGTCGGGATTCCGGTAAGGATGAACCCCGATCGTTAAATTATCATTGCGTGCTCCCACCTGCCACCCACGTGATATTTTTGTTTCAGATTGATCGACTGTTTGGGTTTAGAGGAGTTTTGTACACAAACGCTGCAGTTTTTCTGTCCGCTGCATGCCTGCCGTGCGGTAAATAATACGTAAAACCCTAATCATATTGAAGTACAGTACAAGAAGACATGACAACAAGGATGCCGCCTTGGTATGGTCAGTGAACAAAACAGTCCACCTGGGTAGTTGAACCTGGCTAGCGCACCACAGATCTATACTGCATACCTCACCATCATGCATACCTCACCATCATGCGTCAAAAAGACAGTAATTCGTGCACAGTAAATCATATTGAGCATTTGAGCTTTTGGAGCCAATGATAAGACAACATATGGTATTTATGCAAATTAGCAAATTAGTCATTGAAGTATATTGTAAAGTTCCGCAATATATCTCCCTGACAACAACCCACTACTATAGTTACATGTATATATAAGAGTATGACCAGTATGAATGCTGCTATGGAATGACAATATCCAAAATATCTAACTGAATAAACGATTTTAATTTAGTAATACGATTATATATTATAATGTATTATATGTATTCATATCCGGCGGCCATTTTTATAGACTTGCCCGTTATTGAGTCCTTGTGACTTAATACCAGTAGCCGATTTCATCAAAATTGCAAAGTATACTTTGAGGGAGAAGTTTTCAATTTTAGGATAAATTTATTAATTTTTATTATACTGAATTTATTACATTATCACAGCCAAATCTGGCTGTGATAATGTAATAAATTAAGTATAATAATTCTGCATTCTTTTAATCATCAAATATATGCTACAGGATTTGGTGTACTTAAATTCTTAGATGTAACATCCAAGTGTAATTACATAAGCTATTTCCTACACAAGTTGATTATCGGTTACTATTATGATATTTGGCGGCCATATTGGACTAATGCTATTGCAACATTTGTCCAAATGCTTACTGGAATAATTAGATACCTAAATATAATATTGGTATACAAAGTTGCTCTGATTCTTATTTCAAGATACATTGTAATACATGCATCATATATGGTGGCCATCTTATATGCACATATTTATGTAAAATGGTCACTTTGGTGGCCATCTTGGATTTATGCAGATTTCTCAAAATGCTCAAGGATGACAGGTTGTCATTAGTCGGATTCTAAAACTAGAAGGTCTAGACATGCAAAATCAGTAATAAAAAAAAACTGCCCAAATATGCCAGCAAAATTACAACTTGCAAATCATTTGCCATCACAATTGCCAGCACAATTACAACTTTAAATCATTTGCCAGCACAATTACAACTACCACAATTACAACTTGTAAATCATTTTACAACTTTAAATCATTTGCCAGCACAATTACAACTAGCACAATTACAACTTGTAAATCATTTGCCAGCACAATTGCCAGCACAATTACCACTTCATTTGTCGGCACAATTACAACTTGCATCTATTGAATGAGTCAGTGGAACAAGGGGGTTTATGGAGCTATTCCCCTTCATCCACTGATCCAGAATTACAATACTTATTAGCAGCAGTTACAAAACACTTGATATTATCATCATTTGTCATCAATGATATATCGACTTGCAAATCATTTGTCAGCACAATTACAACTTGCAAATATTTGTCAGCAAAATTACAAAATGCACATCATTTGTCAGCACAATTACAACTTGTACATCATTTCGATGGTCTGGTAACATAAGGTCGTAACTGCTATGCTAAAGCATAGCAGTTACGACCTTATGTTACTAGACCATCGATTTGTCATACTTACAACTGAAACATGGAATACATTTTTACATAATTACACATGGACATGATTTATGGATACAATACATGCAGACACCAATGCTGTAAATTACAACTTGTAGATATTATTCAAATTACAACAAGTTTTCTGATTTCTTAAGAAACGAGGCTATGCCAAATTTCTTTAGCGTTTATTAATGTTATCTGTTTTGATCATCCCCTTTTATGCACCACACATTACCATAAAAATTCTCAGCACTGAAAGACAGTGTGCTGATCTGGTGCCAGTCACCCTTACTACACTGGATCACTTAACTCCAGGTGTGAATCCCAGTCGTTTAGGGATTCCTTCCCTAATGATGGATTCATCGTGAAGATACACATACCCTCCCATCTCCAGACACCAGCAAAGTTTCAAATTTCTCTACTACTTTATAACATTATATTATTATATTAACCCATTCCATGCAGAATACACCTTTGATTATGTTATTTCTAAATGACAGTTTCTGTTGCAACCACTCAAAATGGCATATCCTCGGCATGAAATAAAGAAAAGAAATTAAAACAAGAAACGAGGCAAAGCCACGAAGGCCAGGTTTTTTCCAAGCATTGACACTTGGATAACATAATTATACCCACTTTTTGTAGACTAGATGGCCGTGGCCTGCATGTCGCGCCTTGGGGCGAGGCATGGACACTAAAAAAATAGATATAGTAGATGGAAAAACTTTAACAAAAAAACTTTAACCGGACACACGGACGTACGGACGGACGTTTGCCAAAATGCCGACGATATCGCGCTTTCCGCAAGCGGGTGCGACAATGATGATAAACACCCATGTGAAGTATCAAGGTAATGGGTGAAGCAGTTGCAGAGATAAAGTACACAAACAAACTTTAACAAATAAATTCAAAATAATTTGACCTCGACATTGCGCACAGGGGCCCCACGGTTGGGGGTTAGAGTGAAAATATGGACGATGATAAACACAAATGTGAAGTTTCAAGGTAATGGGCGAAGCAGTTGCAGAGATATAGTATAACAAAAAAGTTTTAACCAAAAAAAAAAAAACCAAAAAATTTAACCAGACGTACGTTAAAAAGTTAACGTTGAAAATGGCTAAGTCAATTACGTAGAAATAATAGGTGAAGGTAAAAAAATGGTCACATGTTGGATAGTTGTATGTGGTAGGCACCCCTTGGTTATGAAGCTGTGAAAGTTTGGTGGTCCTAGGTGGTACAGTACCAAAGAAATGGACTTAAACACGAAAACTTAACATTGTAAACGCGAAAAGTTAACATTGAAAAATGGCTAAGTCGATTGCGCGGAAAAAATGGGTCAAGTTAAAAAAAAAGTAACATGTTGGATAGTGATATGTGGATGCACCCCCCTTGATTCTGAAGCTGTGAAAGTTTGGTAGGCCTAGTGGTGTAACAAACCAAAAGAAATGGACTCAAACACGAAAACTTAACATTGAAAACGCGAAAACTTAACATTAAAATGCTAATTCGATTGCGCGGAAAAAATGGGTCAAGTTAAAAAAAAAGTAACAGTTTGGATCCCCGTGTTGTGGGCACCCTTGATTATGAAGCTGTGAAAGTGGTGTCCATGTGGTACAGAACAAATGGACTCAAAAAACACAAAAAAAACTTAACATTGATTGGGGACGCCGCCGCCCGCCCGCCCCCAACCCGCCCGCCGCCCGCCCGGCTTTCGCCAATCCAATAGCCTGGATTTTTTTTCAAAAAACCTGGCTAATCATAAAATCTAAGATAAATTCTAATCTAGTACAAGTGTATTTCACGGCAACGTTTGTTTAATCATACCAACACAACAGGCAATAATTCAAATATTGGCAAATGATGTAGACATCAAAATGGAAAAAGACTGATAAACAGTGCAGTTTCAGTAGCCGATTTCATCAACATTGCAAAGTATACTTATCTAGCAAAGTATACTTTGAGGGAGTAATCATTTATTTTTCCTGAAATACGTTATTTCATATAGAACTAACGACTGCGTATATTTGATAATTAAAAGTATGCAGAATTATTATACTGAATTTATTACATTATCACAGCCAAAATGGCTGTGATAATGTAATAAATTCAGTATAATAAAAATTAATAAATTTATCCTTAAATTGAAAATTTCTCAAAGTATACTTTGCATGATAAGTATACTTTGTAATGTTACTGAAATAGGCTACAGGTGATGGCTCATTACAAGTCCGATCATCTGGATCTATAAAGTTCCTGAATATTAGATTCAAGGCCTTCATGTTGAGAGAGTTATCAACAACAAAAACACAAATGTTAACAAGAGTGCCGAAGGTCACAATATATGCACGAGACATGGCAATTGAACAAGAGAGAAATCAATAAGGTTCTTCCTCTGGTCATGATAAACATGTATACCTATTTTGGTTAAGATCCGTCAAGCAGACCTTAAGGTATAACAAAGGACAATCTGTACGCAAATGGGCGTATAAAAAACATTGCATAAAAAGTTAACATTAGGTCATGCGCATGTCTCTGCCATATACACAAAACAAGAATTCCGCCACGGAAGCGGTGTCGCGCCTGCATCAAAGCATCACAAAAACCATCAGAGAAGTCTTGCTTAAAACACGAAAAAGGTCATGGTTGAAGAAACTTGTTGACATAAAAACAAAGAGTTCCGAAGGTCACAATATACACCCGTCGAGGTAAGGCCAGTCAACAAGGGGAGATAACTCACTAAAAACCAATAGGCTTCTTTGTCTTGCCTTGATAAACATTTGGTTACGATCGGTGAAGTAGAACCCGAGTTATTGCGTAGACAAGGATACAGAGTGCGAAAATTAAAAATGACTGCCAAGGGGCGATAAGTCATCTGAATTGTTTGAAAATCAATAGGCTTCTTCGTATTGTCGTGACACACATGTATACCAAATTTGGTTACGATTGGTGAAGTAGAACTTGAGTTATTACGTGGACAAGGATACAGAGCGAGAACGTTAAAAATGGTCGCAAAGGCGAGATGTTATCGGAAAATAGGCTTCTTCGTCTTGCCGTGATAAACATGTATACCAAATATGGTTACGAGCAAAAGAGCCAAAGATAAAAACATACCTGAGGGCCAAACCAGGCAAATCACGATTCATATAAGGAGGAATCCATGCCGTTAATTTACGCCATCACGTTCGCACGACCAACCACTTTCATGAGTAGATTTAAAACTTAGACATGCCGCCAATATGTTTTCATACGTTAATGTATCATTCCTACCAAGCTTAGTCGAAATCCGGCCAGCGGTTCACGAGAAGATTTTTTAAGAATTTATGCTATTTTTAGACGGCGGCCATCTTGGATTAGCGATGACCTCCATTTTAACAAATTTGAAAAGGCTTCACCCATGGACCATAACTTTTAAGTTTGGCTACCATGGGCCAAGCGGTTCATGTGAAGAAGAATTTTGAAATCTCTAATAAAAGAACGACCTTTTGACATTTGGCGGCCATCTTGGATGACATAACAATCCGATTTCGACAAAAAATATACCAGAGTGATTGCCTCATTGATACCTTCGATTTGATATATAACATGACCATATTCGGTCAAAAATAAAATTTGACCCAAATTTGACCCCACGGGCCACGCCAATTTTTGACCCCGGGGTCACCATTTTAACAACTTTGAAAGAGCAATGTACATCGATCATTCCTACCAAGTTTCGTCAAAATCCGGCTAGCGGTTCATGAGAAGATTTTTTAAGAATTTATGCTATTTTTAGACGGCGGCCATCTTGGATTAGCGATGACCTCCATTTTAACAAATCTGAAAAGGCTTCACCCATGGACCATAACTTTTAAGTTTGGCTACCATGGGCCAAGCGGTTCATGTGAAGAAGAATTTTTAAATCTCTAATAAAAGAACGACTTTTTGACATTTCGGCGGTCATCTTGGATGACATAACAATCCGATTTCGACAATAAATGTACCAGAGTGATCGCCTCATTGATACCTTCAATTTGATATATAACATGACCATATTCGGTCAAAAATAAAATTTGACCCCAATTTGACCCCACGGGCCACGCCCATTTTTGACCCCGGGGGAGTCAACCATTTTTAAAAACAACTTTTGAAAGAAGGCATTAGAACATCGATCATTCCTACCAAGTTTCGTCGAAATCCGGTGAGCGGTTCATGAGAAGATTTTTTAAGAATTTATGCTATTTTTAGACGGCGGCCATCTTGGATTAGCGATGACCTCCATTTTAACAAATCTGAAAAGGCTTCACCCATGGACCATAACTTTTAAGTTTGGCTACCATGGGCCAAGCGGTTCATGTGAAGAAGAATTTTGAAATCTCAAATAAAAGAACGACCTTTTGACTTTTCGGCGGCCATCTTGGATGACATAACCATCCGATTTCGACAAAAAATTCATCAGAGTGATCGCCTCATTGATACCTTTGATTTGATATATGATATGACCATATTCGGTCAAAAATAAAATTTGACCCCAATTTGACCCCACGGGCCACGCCTATTTTTGACCCCGGGGTCACCATTTTAACAACTTTGAAAGAGCATTGTGCATCGATCATTCCTACCAAGTTTTGTTTGTTTGTTTGTTTATCGGTGTTTAACGGCCTATCAACAGCTAAGGTCATGTAAGGCCGGGCAAACGGGTTCGATCCCGTTTTAACCTGCTGCATTGGGGGGAAAATCCCAAAATCAGAACGGAATATTTACATCGAGATACATGTACAACATATTCAGCCCTGAAATTAGAATAACCTGACCTGGTGCCAGGTCCATACCGCACCAAAGTCACTTGGCCCCTTCCCCTACTTAAAAGTAATACTGGTAGGATTACTCTTATAAGGGGTATAACCAGATTCAACTGTCACATTCAAAATGCCAAAGACGTATGTGAGGGCCAAACCAGGTCTCCAATCGGAATTCCGGTAAGGATGAACCCTGATCGTTAAATTACCCGTCGCATGCTCCCACCTGCCACCCACAACCAAGTTTTGTCGAAATCCTGTTGGCGGTTCTTGAGAAGAAGATTTTTGAAGAATTTGTGCTATTTAGACGGCGGCCATCTTGTATTACGTAATGACGTCATTTTAACAATTTTGCAATCCCCCTACCTAAGGACCATGACCATGAAGTTTGGTGACTATAGGCCCAATGGTTACCGAGGAGAAGACGTTTAAAAATGTTCACGGACGACGACGGACGACGACGGACGACGACGACGGACACATTGCGGTAACAATAGCTCACATGAGCTTCGCTCAGGTGAGCTAAAAATGAAATATAATTTGATACACATACACATGAATACATGCTTAAAGAATAGAATTACAAAATGTAAATTTAAATATTATTATTGCTTTGATTTTTATAAACTAGTGTTAAATGTAAATATTAGGTACTTTGTAGAATGACAAGAAATACTACATCTAAAATAATCTTAACAAGAGTGCCGTAAGTCACAAAATACGCCCGTGGAAGATGGGCCAGAAAGTGAAGATGCAGAAATGTGAAGCTGTCACCAAGGCAAGAAACATTAATGAGAATTTGAAACTCTATAGCATTATTTCTTCCTCTCATTGTGCTAAACAGGTATACTAATTTAGGTATAGAAGTGTAAAGTAGCAATTATATGGAATTGGATAAAAAATGCAGAAAAAATGGCTAAATTAAAAAGGTGATATTTTTGTTAGAAAACATTTATTCGGCATAAAAACACCAAGGTGCACATCTTCAATATGTGTACAAGACGTGTGTATATAGTTTCACATCGACTGATTGAACGGTTTCAGAGGAGTTGTGTACACAAGCTCTGTACCCTATATAGAATTGTATACAAAAATGTAGAAAAAATGGCTAAGTTAAAAAGGTGATATTTTTGTTAAAAAATATTTTTTCGCCATAAAAACACCAAGGTGCACATCTTCAATATGTGTACAAGACGTGTGTATAGTTTCACATCGATTGACTGAACGGTTTCAAAGGAGTTGTGCACACAAACTCTGTACCCTATATAGAATGGTATACAAAAATGTAGAAAAAATGGTTAAGTTAAAAAGGTCATATTTTTGTTAAAACTCTTTTTAGGAATAAAAACACCAAGGTGCACATCTTCAATATGTGTAGAAGATGTGTGTATAGTTTCAGATCTATTGACTTAACGGTTTCAGAGGAGTTGTGTACACAAACTCTGTACCATATATAGAATTGTATACAAAAATGTACAAAAAATGCATAAAAACATAAAAACACCAGGGTGCACATCTTCAATATGTGTACAAGACGTGTGTAGTTTCAGATCGATTGACTGAACGGTTTCAAAGGAGTTGTGTACACAAACTATGCAGTTTTTTTTTGTCCGCCGCCCGCCCGCCCCGTGGTAAAACATAATACGTACCGTATAAAAATGAGGTCTATATACATGTTAGTGGCTGTGACTGAAGAAAAGATATATAGTGCTTGTTAGAAGTATGACAAACAATGCAGATCCTGATCAGGCTGATCTGGATCTACACTGGTCGTAAAATTCATAAGCCCCATTCCTCCATTGACAACGACATAACTGTTAAGCAGGTAGTTTAGTAGTTAAACCAGATAAATACTTTCCGATTCCTGAGTAGCTTAATACATGAGAGACAATTTAATCTCATAATATTAAATAAGTTTACTGATTTCATGGACCGATTATGAAATCAGTAAACGAGATTAAATCAAGAAAAATCTTTGATTCTAAAGCACATTATATTTACATTTATATTTATTGGTGCTAAACGGCGTGTCAACAGCTATTAAAGGTCATTTAAAGGTGCATGCCCACTCAGTAATCACAACATGTTCTTTATATCGGAGACATCATCTGAGACATTTTCTGGCAAAGTAAGCATTCATTCACCATTACCCCACATATTTATTGGCATATTATACATTTCATGCCAGACGTAAATTTCCACTCATATCAGGGGCGATAACCGTGTTTCATTAAAATACTGGACATTACTATTTATTCTCTGTATTTCTTTTTTGATGTGCAATGATCATGCAGTTTACTTTATAATCTCTTGAAAATATTATTTTTTCAGGCGACACATTTAATTAGTATAAATAATAAAAAATGTATCATGCCTCATTTGCATATGAAACTAGCCTGAAAACACCGCAAGTCACTATCAGTAAAATAAATATTACTAAATGATTATATCTGTATGACGAGCACTCATAATGTTTAGAACTGGTGGAACAGTGACACAATTATACACTTATTTAATTCCCATAAAGAATATTTTGTGGGCCAACGGGTTCGATTCCGAATTTAACCTGTAAGGAAAATCCCAAAATCGGAACGGAATATTTACATGGAAAAAATATATATTCAGCCCTCAAATTAGAATAACCTTCATTGAAGCTTATGTGATTTAACATGTGTGTTCTGTATAGTCTCATTTGCATATTTATTACACTAGTGTATCAGAGCTCCAGATAAGTTTTGTATATAGACTCCTTCTTCCTAACTCCGGGGGTACGAACAACTCCGTGGGTTTTTGTTTTTGCACGCTGTTACATTTCACACGAGTGCAAAGTTTGAACCCAGCGTCTGTAGATACCAGGTCACGTGATATGCAATGTTAACACAGAACAGAACATGGTCTACTAAACTGTCTCCCAAGTTTGTGTCATGAAACAAGTTAATTTTGTTTTATACTAAAAAAAGTCAGTTAATTTTGTTATACGTCATTTCATAGGCTTATATTTCCAAATCAATTAACTAAACTACAAACAATTTTGGATGAAATGCGACGAAATGATGGACCGCACGTTTGACAGGGGTGAACATTTTGAGACTTTTGCCATGTGGAGTAAAGATTATTGATGTACATCACTAGGAGATGCAGTTGTCCAAGTATGGTTGATGTAGGCCCAGAAGTATTCCATATACAAGCTTGACTATAAACATTAACCAAGTAATTCAAGGTTAAATGTAGGTGAAGGTAAAATAAAGGTCAGGGGTTATTGATGTACATCCCTATGAGAAAAAGGTATCCAAGTATGGTGTCTGTATGCACAATAGTATTCCATCTACAAGCTTGACTAAAAACGTTAACCAAGGTTGAGTAAAAACCTTAACCAAGGGGAATTAAGTAAGTAATTTAAGGTTAAATGTAGGTCAAGGTCAAATATAGGTCAGGGGTTGTTGATGTACATCACTAGGAGATGAAGTTGTCCAAGTATGGTTGGTGTAGGGCCATGAGTATTCCATCTACAAGCTTGACTAAAAACCTTAACCAAAGAGAATTAAGTAAGTAATTCAAGAGGAAATGTAGGTCAAGGTCAAATATAGATCAGGGGTTATTGATGTTCATCACTATGAGAAAAGGTTGTCCAAGTATGGTGTCTGTATGCACAATAGTATTCCATGTACAAGCTTGAGTAAAAAGCTTAACCAAGGTCGAGTAAAAACCTTAACCAAGGGGAATTAAGTAAGTAATTCAAGGTTAAATGTAGGTCAAGGTCAAATATAGGTCAGAGGTTGTTGATGTACATCACTAGGAGATGAAGTTGTCCAAGTATGGTTGGTGTAGGGCCAGGAGTATTCCATCTACAAGCTTGACTAAAAACGTTAACCAAGGGGAATTAAGTAAGTAATTCAAGAGGAAATGTAGGTCAAGGTCAAATATAGATCAGGGGTTTTTGATGTGCATCACTAGGAGATGAAGTTGTCCAAGTATGGTGGGTGTAGGGCCAGTAGTATTCCATATAGAAGGTTGACTAAAAACCTTAACCAAAAGGAATTAAGTAAGTAATTGAAGAGGAAATGTAGGTCAAGGTCAAATATAGATCAGGGGTTATTGATGTACATACCTATGAGAAAAGGTTGTCAAAGTATGGTGTCTGGATGCACAATAGTATTCAATGTACAAGCTCGAAAAAAAAACCTTAACCAAGGTTGACTAAAAACCTTAACCAAGGGGAATTAAGTAAGTAATTCAAGAGGAAATGTAGGTCAGGTCAAGGTCAAATATAGATGAGGGGTTATTGATGTGCATCACTAGGAGATGAAGTTGTCCAAGTATGGTGGGTGTAGGGCCAGTAGTATTGCATATACAAGCTTCACTAAAAACCTTAACCAAGGTCGACTAAAAACCTTAACCAAGGGGAATTAACCAAGTAATTCAAGAGGAAATGTAGGTCAAGGTCAAATATAGATCAGGGGTTATTGATGTACATCACTAGGAGATGAAGTTGTCCAAGTATGGTGGGTGTAGGGCCAGTAGTATTCCATATACAAACTTGACTAAAAACCTTAACCAAGGTGTGAACGGTGATGCCGACGCCGACGCCGATGCCGACGCCGGGGTGACAACATAAGCTCTACTTATTCTTCGAATAGTCGAGCTAAAAATTCAAAATTATTTTACTTTTACAAATGTATTATTGATTTTCTTATTAAATAGGCAACACGTGATAAAAAATAAAACACATTTAAACATTCACTTATTCGAGTTGCAAAAAGTGAACTGCTAAAATAAGTGCGTAAAATACGCCAATACGCACCTGTGCATTGGTGTATTATATGATTTTTAATACGCCGTCATATTACACTGCAAAGGCACATTTTATGCAATAAATATCTTGTCCGCTGTGTACTGGGCATCTGCTAAAACTAGTACATGAAAAATAATACATGAACACAAACATTATGATTGGAATAAGATTTGGCGGCTTAAAATCTGGAATAAAATATATAACTTCATATATGGCTAGAATTTTGTAGTAAGGTGTCGCTTTCATTCAGCCCGTCTGCTATATCGTCCATGTTATACCCCTGGCCATCTGCTGTATCTGCTGCAGAGTCTGAATTGCTCGTAGAAGACGTATCACTACGCTTGGTTTTCATCAAATTTGCTGTTTCATTCATTTCCTCATACTCATTTTCAACAGTATCATTGGATTTCATCACAGAACCCATTTCAGTGGGTTTGATTTCAGGAGTGGGCCTATTTCCTGCCTGGTTATCTGTAGGACTATTGGGTTCAGCTTTTATCAGATTCTCTAGATTTTCTGGGACAGCATCAACACAATCATTCCCAGACTGGTTTTCTGCTTCATCCTCGTTAATTAAGCTCGACCTTTCATTTCCGTCTGCTTCTGTACTGGAACCAGACTGGTTTTCCGTTTCATCCCTGGTTGTTAACTCTGCCGATCTATTGACATCGGCTTTTGTGTTTGACTTGGACTGGTCCTCAGTGTCATTCTGAGCTATTAACTTGGTCGTGTCATTCACGTCTGCATCTGTACTGGAACTGGACTGGTTATCATTTTCTTCCTCAATTTTCTCACCAACTCTAACGTCATCTATGTTAGCCTTTATCCATGATGAACGTGTCTGTCTCTCGAAGGATTTCCTCGCTATATCTGTCAGGTGCTCCATCTCTGCCTGGCCCGTCTGCAGAACCATCTTATACAGGTTGCCGTCTGCTTTCTGCAGTAGAGTGTATGGCGCGTCAAAATCCGTGATTTCCCCTTCATCCAGTACCTGTACCGAAGAACAAGCAATATGTGATTCTCTTTTGTCTCTTTTGTCTCTTTTGTCACACATCCATTTTTTTTTTATTGAAGTTCGACAATAAGGACTTGACAAATTTTACAAATTTTATTCATTCAAGACAAGGGTAATGGTTCCGAAGGTCATAATAACACCTGTCAGTAAAGTCGAACAAGGAGAGATAACTCAGAAGAAAAATTTGAAAATCAATTGTGTTCTTCCTCTTGCCATTATAGAGGTATAGCAAATTTAGTTATGATTTGTTATGAAGGACTTGAGTGATTGCGAAGACAATGATACTGAATGGGAAGCTTACATCCAGTTTAAACAAATATTTTACATAAACTAGAAAATGTGTTCATAGAACACAGATACCCCACATATCGCTCTAATAGTAAAGAAGGCAAAATTCCAAGTCCAAAAGGGGGAGATAATGCATGGCTCAGTGTCGAGGCAAAAATAGAAATTCACTATAAAAAAGCTACATACCAAGCATCAAGCCCCCAGCTATTACGGTTTAGAAGTTTTACAAGTTACAAGCTAAATTCTAAGTAAAAAAGGGGGAGATAATCCATGACCCGGGGGTTGAATAAAAAAAAACTTTGTGCATCTAATAAGCATAAGGAAGCCACATACTAAGTTTCAGGTCTGTAGCTATTACGGTTTAAAAGTTTTACGAGTTACAAGGCAAAATTACCAAATTCTCGTCGAAAAGGGGGAGATAATCCATTACCGGGGGTCGAATCAAAAATCAAAATAAACTTTGCGCATCTACTCATCATACGGAAGCTACATACCAAGTTTCAGGTCTGTAGCTATGACGGTTTAAAAGTTTTACGAGTTACAAGGTTGGTGATGGACGGATGGACAAGGATAACACTAAATGCCCCCTCTACTATCGTGGTGGGGCATAAAAAATGCAGATCCGGATCAGACGGCTCGTGAAGAGCCGTCTGTGAAGAGCAGTCTCATCTGGATCTACACTGTTGGCAAACACCGCTATAGAGGGCTGTAGTGTTGAAAGGGTTAAAACATCTGGTCTGTTTGGTCTGTTTGTACTGGGTTGACTCTGCGACCAGAACAAACCAGATGTATTTACATAACACGATAAACACAAAAGCAGAAAATTCATTCCTTAAATTTACATTTATTTGCCATGTTGAAATTGCATTTTCTGATATTTTCAAAAATAGAAACACCAATATATGGCATGAGAATAAAGTTAAACATTATGTTTACATCCTTTTGTTGTAATTCATGGAACAGCAACATTGCCAGACAAAGGTGTATTGTTATTGTTAACCCTTTCCCTGTTTTGCGATATTTCGACTGTTCCAAATCGAAAACATCTGAATAAAAGAATCAAATGCTGGGTCAAATGATGGTTAAATTATCTGATAGAGTAGAAAACATTGTGGGAAAAGAAGAAATTGTTTGTTACAAGCAATTTCTCCTTTTCCCACAATGTTTTCAAAAGACATCTTCTGCAGAGGCGTGAAAAGTCGTTTCTATCAGGGAAAGGGTTAATTAAACTTTGTGGAGTTTTCAATACACTTTAAACAAACCAAATAGTTTACATAGCACAATAACCACAATAGCGGACAATTTTATCCCTTAAGCTCACCAGAATCCTATCCGAGTCCATGATCGTGTTGAGTCTGTGCGCAATCGTCAGCACCGTACAATTGTGGAATTTCTCGCGAATCGTCTGTTGTATCAGAGCGTCCGTCCTGGGATCTACATTCGCCGTCGCTTCGTCGATCATCAGGATTTTATTCCTGCGGAGGATGGCTCGGGCGAGACAGATCAATTGTCGCTGACCGACACTGAAGTTGACCCCGCCCTCCGACACCTTCGTGTCCAGGCCACTGGGAAGGTCCTGTATCGCTTGTTTCAGTTGAACCTAGGCAGAGGGATAAAAGACGAAACGTCACTTGTTCTGTAGCCTATCGTATTTAGCTGTGTATTACGCGCATTTTTTCAGCCCCATTTTTAATCCAGAAGTCACCCTGTGCGTTATAAGTAGGAACATAAATTTCAAACATTTTTTCCAACTTATTTCTGCCAGTTTTACGCAAACAAAACAAGCCCGGAAACGAAAATATCAATTTTTGACAGGTGTCCGCTATGATGCTGAAATGCGCATAGTGTGAAACAAGAGAAAAGGAATCAATCGATATGAATGGGTGCGGTAAGTATAGATTGATGGTAAATTGGTATATTTTGGGATTTAATATAGCCAGGCTCGTAACATAAGAGGCTACGTGTATTAGAGGAAATTTACGTGTTTTCTGTATTTACGCTGGTGTGACGTCACACATCTGTTATTCTGTGAATAATTAATGAGGACAGATCATCTCGATCCTATAAGCGCTTAATGTAAGATTTTAGATGCTAAATCAAGCGTCGCGCACATTCAGATCGCATTCGGTAACACTCGGTAATGGTCGTTTTTCGTTGCTAGGTGCCGACTGACTGTGTTACTATTTTTGTAAAGTATTGACAATTATTCACGCATCAATACCGTATGACATGTGCGACCAGCATAGCCCCTGATTCATCTGCGCATACACTGATATGGGGCTATGCTGGAATGTCGTGTATTCAGGTAGTACCTATGTATATTGTTAAACCTAATCAATAATTTTTAAATTTTTTTTGTTGTGCTCTAGACGCGAACTATTTTTTTCCCTGATTTTTCCCCCCAAAATATAGATGCGCGTTGTACACCAGTGCGCGCAATACACAGCTAAATACGGTATTTCACCAACATTGCAAAGTATACTTATCTAGCAAAGTATACTTTTGAGGGAGAAATTTTCAATTTAAAGATAAATTTATTAATTTTTATTGTACTGAATTTATTACATTATCACAGCCATTTTGGCTGTGATAACAGCCATTTTGGCTGTGATAATGTAATAAATTCAGTATAATAATTCTGAATACTTATAATCATCAAATATATGCAGTCGTTAGTTCTATATGAAATAATGCATTTCGGGAAAAATAAATGATTATTCCCTCAAAGTATACTTTGCTAGATAAGTATACTTTGCAATTTTGATGAAATCGGCTACAGAAGTTTACATGTTGTATTGTGAACGTGTACTCATTCATTGAAAGCATATGAGACACGCCATGTAATTTTGTACCTTTGGACATCTGCGTAATTTCATTAAATACGTTTACAAAATTTACAATATTTTTTCATAAATAAAGTCAAAATTTTCAGAGTAAAGTAATTCCACATGTACTTTGAACATTTTGTCAACTTATGACTCCATTTACGGAAAATATGTTTTTTAAACATATTAAATTATGCAGATGTCTGAAGGTACCAAATCTCATGGCGTATCTCGTATGACAAGGTTGGCCACCGACTCTTGAAAGAAGAGAAAATGGGCGGAAAAGCAGGAAGTGTGCAAAAATAACCCAAAATAAGGGGAAAATCAGGAAATGTTAACCCGTAAAATGTGGAAACCATCAACGGTCATCTGTGATTGAGGGAAAATTATGGCAATTCAGGGAAAAATCCAATAATCAGAGAGAACCCACCTCGGACAGGGACATCCACAGGGCGTCGTCTTCATGCTCACCAAACGGGTCCAGGTTCTGTCTCAGCGCCCCCATAAATAGGGTTGGGTCCTACAACAACAACATCATCATCAACAACAACATAATATTCTGATTGAACAACAGTAGCCTATTTCACCAACATTGCAAAGTATACTTATCTAGCAAAGTATACTTTGAGGGAGTAATCATTTATTTTTCCTGAAATGCATTATTTTATATAGAACGACTGCATATATTTGATGATTAAAAGTATGCAGAATTATTATACTGAATTTATTACATTATCACAGCCATTTTGATAATGTAATAAATTCAGTATAATAAGAATTCCGCGGAATCAAATGTCTCGCCTTGTTCCGCCTTGACCTTCACCCTGGGGCCGGAGAAAACAAAATTAATAGTCGTATATTCATCTACATATCATAGTAAAGGGATATAAAGTTTGATGACTAGCTGATAAGGTGTTGGAAGTAATGATCGTAACACGAAAACTTAACATTGAAAGTATTAAAAAAATAGAATTTGACCTTAACCCTGGGGCCCGAGAAAAACAAATTAATAGTCCTATATTCATCTACATATCATAGTAAAGGGATGTATAAAGTTTGATGACTGTAGCTGATAAGGTGTTGAAGTAATGATTGTAACACGAAAACTTAACATTGAAAGTATTAACAAATACAGTTTGACCTTGACCCTGGAGACCCTGGGGCCTGCCAATTTTTTTTTAATAGTCCTATATTCATGTACATATCATAGTAAACGGTATGTATAAAGTTTGATGACTGTAGCTGACAAGGTGTTGAAGTAATGACCGTAACACGAAAACTTAACATTGAATGTATTAAGAATGATGCCGCCGCCAACTCCAGAAAAGCAAAACCTATGTCTCGCTTTCCGCTTCGCGGGCGAGACAATAAAAATTAATAAATTTATCAAAATATTGAAAATTTCTCCCTCAAAGTATACTTTGCAATTTTGATGAAATCGGCTACAGGGCTAATTGCACAGCATAAGCTAAGGTTATAAGGATGGAACCTCAGTGTCAAGCCTCATCCGAAAGAACAGTGGGGTAGAAACAATATTTTTCACACAAAGGGTGGAGATTGAACTCATAATCTCTGAGTGTGGGAGATGGAATGTGACCTACTGTCTGTTTCACGAAAGCTGCCCAAATTTAACGGCTATACATGTATAAACAATCGAAAAACAATATTTTTTTTGATAATATTAAATTAAAGGAAAATTTAAGAATCACCCTTCTTTTTATTTCGTGAAAATTTGTCAAATATTGATTTTATTACGAACTAGATTGGTCAGTAAGCTTACGGAATACCCCCCGCGTGGGATCAGTACCCCTAAATATGTAAAATTTTCCAAGTGTGGGCTTGTGACCTTGACTCTGGGCTTAGTGGGGGGGGGGGGGGGGGGGGCACGAACGTGAATGTGAAGCAGATCCGAGCAAGGAAATAGAAGTTATAACCGATTTGTCTGATGTTAAGTTTTGTAAAGAGACTAAGTATGTGATCTTGACCATGGGATCAGCGGGGATATGTCACAGCATGATAGTAGAGCCTTACAGGAATGCATGCATTAAATATTAAGGATTTTAGATGAAGTTATAACATGTTTCTCTGATGTTAAGTTTTGTAAAGAGATCATGTATTTGACCTTGACCTTGGGATCAGCGGGGGTTGGACGGTCGTGGATTTGGCACAGCATGGTAGTAGAGCCTTACAGGAATGCATGTGTGAAATATTAAGCACCTTAGATGAAAGAAATAGAAGTTATAACAATATTTATCTGATGGTAAGTTTAGTAAAGAGACTAAGTATTTGACCTTGACCATGGGATCAGCGGGGGTTGACGGTCGTGGATTTGGCACAGCATGGTAGTAGAGCCTTACAGGAATGCATGTGTGAAATATTAAGCACCTTAGATGAAAGAAATAGAAGTTATAACAATATTTCTCTGATGGTAAGTTTAGTAAAGAGACTAAGTATTTGACTTTGACCTTGGGATCAGCGGGGGTTGGATGGTCGTGGATTTGGCACAGCATGTTAGTAGAGCCTTACAGGAGTGCATGTGTGAAATATTAAACACTTTAGATGAAGGAAATAGAAGTTATAACAATATTTCTCTGATGTTAAGTTTTGTAAAGAGACTAAGTATTTGACCTTGACCATGGGATCAGCGGGGGTTGGACGGTCGTGGATTTGGCACAGCATGGTAGTAGAGCCTTACAGGAATGCATGTGTGAAATATTAAGCACTTTAGATGAAAGAAATAGAAGTTATAACAATATTTCTCTAATGGTTAAGATTTTAAAGTAAAAGAGAACCTAAGTATTTGAAACCTTGATTTGGCCACGCATTGTGATCAGCAGGGGGTTGGAACGGATCGTGATTTGGCACAAAGGGGCAAAGCTTCAGGTAGTAAAGCCTTACAGGAATGCATGTTAGAGAAAAATAAATTACAAATTTTTATATGAAGAAAAAAATAGTAATTTAACAATCATTTCATCTGATAATTTGTGTAAAGAGACTAAAGTAAAAAATTTGACCCTTGACCAAATTGGAATCAGGGGCTTGGGGGTTGGACGGTCTGGATTTTTGCACAGCATGATTAGTAGAGCCTAACAGGAAATGCAGTGTGAAATATAGCACATTTTGATGAAAAGATAGAAGTATAGAAGTATAAACAATATTTCCTCCATGATGAAGTTTTGTAAAGGAGACTAAAGTATTTGACCTTGACCATGGGTGGGATCAGCGTTTGGAACGGGTCGTGATTTGCACAGCATGTAGTAGAGCCTTACAGGAATCGCATGAGTGAAATCTATTTAAGCACCTTTTGAGATGAAGGAAAATAGAAGTTGAAAAACAATATTTTTCTCTGATGTAAGTTTTAAGTAAAGAGACTAGTATTTGACCTTGACCGGATAAAGGGGATCATCGGGAGGGGTTAAGACGTCTGGATTTGGCACAGCATGGTGGTAGTAGAGCCTTAACAGGAAATGCAAGTGTGAAAATAATTAAAACATTTTAGAATGGAAGGGAAAATTAGTCATAAAAACAATTTTTCTCTGAATGTTAAGTTTTTGTAAAGATACTTAAGTATTTGAAAAACCATTGACCATGGGATCAGTTGGGGGTTTGGAACGGTCGTGGATTTGGCACAAAAGGCATGGTAAGAGCCTTACAGGAAATGCATGTGTGAAATAATTAAGCAACTTTAGATGGAAAGAAAAAGAAGTTATAACAATATTTCTCTGATGTTTAAGTTTTGTAAAAGAGACTGTGTATTTGACCTTGACCATGGGAAATCACGGCGGGGGTTGGACGTTCGTGGAATTTTGGCAGAGCAAGGGTAATATAGCCTTACAGGAATGCAAGGGGAAATAAATTAAGAAGCACTTTAGAATAAAAGAAAAAGAAGTTAATAAACAATATTTCTCTGGGTAATTTAGTAAAGAGACTAAAGGTATTTGACCTTGACCATGGGATCATCGGGAGTTGGACGGGTCCGTGGATTTGGCACCGCAAGGAAGTCGAGCCTTACAGGAATGCATGTGTGAAATATTAAGCACTTTAGATGAAGGAAATAGAAGTTATAACAATATTTCTCTGATGTTAATGTTTTGTAAAGAGACTAAGTATTTGACCTTGACCTTGGGTCAGCGGGGGTTGGAAGGTCGTGGATTTGGCACAGCATGGTAGTAGAGCCTTACAGGAATGCATGTGTGAAATGAAATATTAAGCATTTTGAAGATGAGGAAATAGAAGTTATAACAAATATTTCTCTGATGTTCAAGTTTTGTAAGGAGACTAAGTATTTGACCTTGACCATGTGATCAGCGGGGGTTGGACGGTCGTGGATTTGGCACAGCACGGTAGTAGAGCCTTACAGGAATGCATGTGTGAAATATTAAGCATTTTAGATGAAGGAAATAGAGTTATAACAATATTTCTCTGATGTTAAGAAATTTTGTAAAGAGTACTAAGTATTTGACCTTGACCATGGATCAGCGGGGGTTGGAAGGTCGTGGATTTGGCACAGCATGGTAGTAGAGCCTTACAGGAATGCATGTGTGAAATATTAAGCATTTGAGATGAAGGAAACAGAAGTTATAACAATATTTCTCTGATGTTAAGTTTTGTAAGGAGACTAAGTATTTGACCTTGACCATGGGATCAGCGGGGGTTGGACGGTCGTGGATTTGGCACAGCACGGTAGTAGAGCCTTACAGGAATGCATGTGTGAAATATTAAGCATTTTAGATGAAGGAAATAGAAGTTATAACAATATTTCTCTGATGTTAAGTTTTGTAAAGAGACTAAGTATTTGACATTGTCCATGGGATCAGCGGGTGTTGGACGGTCGTGGATTTGGCACAGCATGGTAGTAGAGCCTTACAGGAATGCATGTGTGAAATATTAAGCAATTTAGATGAAAGAAATAGAAGTTATAACAATATTTCTCTGATGTTAAGTTTTGTAAAGAGACTAAGTATTTGACCTTGACCATAGGGATCAGCGGGGTTGTTGGACGGTGGTGGATTTGGCACAGCATGGTAGTAGAGCCTTACAGGAATGCATGTGTGAAATATTAAGCATTTTAGATAAGGAAATAGAAGTTATAACAATATGTCTCAGATGTTAAGTTTTGTAAAGAGACTAAGTATTTGACCTTGACCATGGGATCAGCGGGGGTTGGACGGTCATGGATTTGGCACAGCATGGTAGTAGAGCCTTACAGGAATGCATGTGTGAAATATTAAACATTTTAGATGGAGGAAATACAAGTCATAACAATATTTCTCTGATGTTAAGTTTTGTAAAGAGACTAAGTATTTGACATTGACCATGGGATCAGCGGATGTTGGACAGTCATGGATTTGGCACAGCATGGTAGTAGAGCCTTACAGGAATGCATGTGTGAAATATTACGCACTTTAGATGAAAGAAATAGAAGTTATAACAATATTTCTCTGATGTTAAGTTTTGTAAAGAGACTAAGTATTTGACCTTGACCATGGGATCAGCGGGGGTTGGACAGTCGTGGATTTGGCAGAGCATGGTAGTAGAGCCTTACAGGAATGCATGTGTGAAATATTAAGCACTTTAGATGAAAGAAATAGAAGTTATAACAATATTTCTCTGATGGTAAGTTTAGTAAAGAGACTAAGTATTTGACCTTGACCATGGGATCAGCGGGAGTTGGACGGTCGTGGATTTGGCACAGCATGGTAGTCGAGCCTTACAGGAATGCATGTGTGAAATATTAAGCACTTTAGATGAAGGAAATAGAAGTTATAACAATATTTCTCTGATGGTAAGTTTAGTAAAGAGACTAAGTATTTGACCTTGACCTTGGGATCAGCGGGGGTTGGACGGTCGTGGATTTGGTACAGCATGGTAGTAGAGCCTTACAGGAATGCATGTGTGAAATATTAAGCATTTTAGATGAAGGAAATAGAAGTTATAACAATATTTCTCTGATGTTAGGTTTTGTAAAGAGACTAAGTATTTGACCTTGACCATGGGATCAGCGGGGGTTGGACGGTCGTGAATTTGGCACAGCATGGTAGTAGAGCATTACAGGAATGCATGTGTGAAATATTAAGCATTTTAGATGAAAGAAATAGAATTTATAACAATATTTCTCTGATGTTAAGTTTTGTAAAGAGACTAAGTATTTGACCTTGACCATGGGATCAGCGGGAGTTGGACGGTCGTGGATTTGGCACAGCATGGTAGTCGAGCATTACAGGAATGCATGTGTGAAATATTAAGCACTTTAGATGAAGGAAATAGAAGTTATAACAATATTTCTCTGATGTTAAGTTTTGTAAAGAGACTAAGTATTTGACCTTGACCTTGGGATCAGCGGGGGTTGGAAGGCCGTGGATTTGGCACAGCATGGTAGTAGAGCCTTACAGGAATGCATGTGTGAAATATTAAGCATTTTACATGAAGGAAATAGAAGTTATATCAATATTTCTCTGATGTTAAGTTTTGTAAAGAGACTAAGTATTTGACCTTGACCATGGGATCAGCGGGGGTTGGACGGTCGTGAATTTGGCACAGCATGGTAGTAGAGCCTTACAGGAATGCATGTGTGAAATATTAAGCATTTTAGATGAAGGAAATAGAAGTTATAACAATATTTCTCTGATGTTAAGTTTTGTAAAGAGACTAAGTATTTGACCTTGACCATGTGATCAGCGGGGGTTGGACGGTCGTGGATTTGGCACAGCACGGTAGTAGAGCCTTACAGGAATGCATGTGTGAAATATTAAGCATTTTAGATGAAGGAAATAGAAGTTATAACAATATTTCTCTGATATTAAGTTTTGTAAAGAGACTAAGTATTTGACCTTGACCATGGGATCAGCGGGGGTTGGAAGGTCGTGGATTGGCACAGCATGGTAGTAGAGCCTTACAGGAATGCATGTGTGAAATATTAAGCATTTGAGATGAAGGAAATAGAAGTTATAACAATATTTCTCTGATGTTAAGTTTTGTAAAGAGACTAAGTATTTGACCTTGACCATGGGATCAGCGGGGGTTGGACGGTCGTGGATTTGGCACAGCATGGTAGTAGAGCCTTACAGGAATGCATGTGTGAAATATTAAGCATTTTAGATGAAGGAAATAGAAGTTATAATATTTCTCTGATGTTAGGTTTTGTAAAGAGACTAAGTATTTGACCTTGACCATGGGATCAGCGGGGATTGGACGGTCGTGAATTTGGCACAGCATGGTAGTAGAGCCTTACAGGAATGCATGTGTGAAATATTAAGCTTTTTAGATGAAAGAAATAGAATTTATAACAATATTTCTCTGATGTTAAGTTTTGTAAAGAGACTAAGTATTTGACCTTGACCATGGGATCAGCGGGGGTTGGAAGGTCGTGGATTTGGCACAGCATGGTAGTAGAGCCTTACAGGAATGCATGTGTGAAATATTAAGCATTTGAGATGAAGGAAATAGAAGTTATAACAATATTTCTCTGATGTTAAGTTTTGTAAGGAGACTAAGTATTTGACCTTGACCATGGGATCAGCGGGGGTTGGACGGTCGTGGATTTGGCACAGCACGGTAGTAGAGCCTTACAGGAATGCATGTGTGAAATATTAAGCATTTTAGATGAAGGAAATAGAAGTTATAACAATATTTCTCTGATGTTAAGTTTTGTAAAGAGACTAAGTATTTGACATTGTCCATGGGATCAGCGGATGTTGGACGGTCGTGGATTTGGCACAGCATGGTAGTAGAGCCTTACAGGAATGCATGTGTGAAATATTAAGCACTTTAGATGAAAGAAATAGAAGTTATAACAATATTTCTCTGATGTTAAGTTTTGTAAAGAGACTAAGTATTTGACCTTGACCATGGGATCAGCGGGCGTTGGACGGTCGTGGATTTGGCACAGCATGGTAGTAGAGCCTTACAGGAATGCATGTGTGAAATATTAAACATTTTAGATGGAGGAAATACAAGTCATAACAATATTTTTCTCTGATGTTAAGTTTTTGTAAATAAAGCGACTAAGTATTTGACATTGACCATGGGATCAGCGGGTGTTGGACGGTCATGGATTTGGCACAGCATGGTAGTAGAGCCTTACAGGAATGCATGTGTGAAATATTAAGCACTTTAGATGAAAGAAATAGAAGTTATAACAATATTTCTCTGATGTTAAGTTTTGTAAAGAGACTAAGTATTTGACCTTGACCATGGGATCAGCGGCGGTTGGACAGTCGTGGATTTGGCAGAGCATGGTAGTAGAGCCTTACAGGAATGCATGTGTGAAATATTAAGCACTTTAGATGAAAGAAATAGAAGTTATAACAATATTTCTCTGATGGTAAGTTTAGTAAAGAGACTAAGTATTTGACCTTGACCATGGGATCAGCGGGAGTTGGACGGTCGTGGATTTGGCACAGCATGGTAGTCGAGCCTTACAGGAATGCATGTGTGAAATATTAAGCACTTTAGATGAAGGAAATAGAAGTTATAACAATATTTCTCTGATGTTAAGTTTTGTAAAGAGACTAAGTATTTGACCTTGACCTTGGGATCAGCGGGGGTTGGACGGTCGTGGATTTGGCACAGCATGGTAGTAGAGCCCTACAGGAATGCATGTGTGAAATATTAAGCATTTTAGATGAAGGAAATAAAAGTTATAACAATATTTCTCTGATGGTAAGTTTAGTAAAGAGACTAAGTATTTGACCTTGACCTTGGGATCAGCGGGGGTTGGACGGTCGTGGATTTGGCACAGCATGGTAGTAGAGCCTTACAGGAATGCATGTGTGAAATATTAAGCATTTTAGATGAAGGAAATAGAAGTTATAACAATATTTCTCTGATGTTAGGTTTTGTAAAGAGACTAAGTATTTGACCTTGACCATGGGATCAGCGGGGGTTGGACGGTCGTGAATTTGGCACAGCATGGTAGTAGAGCCTTACAGGAATGCATGTGTGAAATATTAAGCATTTTAGATGAAAGAAATAGAATTTATAACAATATTTCTCTGATGTTAAGTTTTGTAAAGAGACTAAGTATTTGACCTTGACCATGGGATCAGCGGGGTTGGACGGTCGTGGATTTGGCACAGCATGGTAGTAGAGCCTTACAGGAATGCATGTGTGAAATATTAAGCATTTTAGATAAGGAAATAGAAGTTATAACAATATGTCTCGGATGTTAAGTTTTGTAAAGAGACTAAGTATTTGACCTTGACCATGTGATCAGCGGGGGTTGGACGGTCGTGGATTTGGCACAGCATGGTAGTAGAGCCTTACAGGAATGCATGTGTGAAATATTAAGCATTTTAGATGAAGGAAATAGAAGCTATAACAATGTTTCTCTGATGTTAAGTTTTGTAAAGAGACTAAGTATTTGACCTTGACCTTGGGATCAGCGGGAGTTGGACGTTCGTGGATTTGGCACAGCATGGTAGTAGAGCCTTACAGGAATGCAAGTGTGAAATATTAAGCATTTTAGATGAAGGAAATAGAAGTTATAACAATATTTCGCTGATGCACGGACGCACGGACAGACGCACGGACAACACCTGACTCCAGTATACCCCCCACACAACGTATAACAAGAGCCGTAGGAGAACAGCATAGCTCGACTACGAGGGTTGTCAATGTACACATAGCTTGACAAACAAGGTGGCTGCGGCCTGCATAAAAACCTTAACCAAGGTTGACTAAAAACCTTAACCAAGGGAAATTAAGTAAGTCATTCAAGGTTAAATGTAGGTCGTTGTCAGATATAGGTCAGGGGTTATTGATGTACATCACTAGGAGATGAAGTTTTCCAAGTATGGTTGCTGTAGGCCCAGCATTATTCCATATACAAGCTTGACTAAGAACCTTAACCAAGGGGAAATAACTAAGTAATCCAATGATAAAAGTAGGTCAAGGTCAAATATAGGTCAGGGATTATTGATGTACATCACTAGGAGATGAAGTTGTCCAAGTATGGTGGGTGTAGGGTCAGTAGTATTCCATATACATGCTTGACTAAAAACCTTAACCAAGGGGAATTAACTACATAATTCAAGAGGAAATGTAGGTCAAGGTCAACTATAGATCAGGGGTTATTGATGTACATCGCTATGAGAAAAGGTTGTCCAAGTATGGTGTCTGTATGCACAATAGTATTCCATGTACAAGCTTGACTAAAAACCTTAATCAAGGTTGACTAAAAACCTTAACCAAGGGGAATTAACTAATGTAATTCAAGAGGATGTAGTCAAGGTCAAATATAGATCAGGGGTTATTGATGTACATCACTAGGAGATGAAGTTGTGCAAGTATGGTGGGTGTAGGGCCAGTAGTATTTCATATACAAGCTTGACTAAAAACCTTAACCAAGGGGAATTAACTAAGTAATTCAAGAGGAAATGTAGGTCAAGGTCAAATATAGATCAAGGGTTATTGATGTACATCGCTATGAGAAAAGGTTGTCCAAGTATGGTGTCTGTATGCACAATAGTATTCCATGTACAAGCTTGACTAAAAACCTTAACCAAGGTTGACTAAAAACCTTAACCAAGGGGAATTAACTAAGTAATTGAAGAGGAAATGTAGGTCAAAGTCAAAGGTAGGACATCACTAGGAGATGAAGATGTCCAAGTATGGTGGGTAGCCGCCATATACAAGGTTGACTAAAAACCTTAACCAAGGCGTGACGTGACGGTGACGCCGACGCCGGGGTGACAACATAAGCTCTACTTATTCTTCGAATAGTCGAGCTAAAAATGTATTTGTCTATGGGAATTTAACATGGGGGGAAAGGAGGTAGAGAAGCTATGGGAGGAGTCCGAAAACGAAAGAAAAATTGACTCCAAAACCTGGCTAGATAGCTTGGAAATGATCTAAGAAAACAAAAGTAAAATTTTGAAAATCAGTCCAGTATTTCTGAAATTCAAAAAATTTCCCGATGTTAAATCCCCATAGACATCTTCACTCTGTGAAGCTATCTATGGGGATTTAACATGGGGAAATTGTTTTTTCGTCAATAATTGACCAAATTTCACGAAATAAAAAGAAGGCTCATTCTTAATTTTTCCTTTAATTCAATATTATCCAAAAAAATATTGTTTTTGAATTGTTTATATAGCCGTAAAATTTGGGCAGCTTTCGTAAAACAGACAGTAGAAATTTTAAATTCCAGTGTCTCAACTTCTAGGTCACAATCCATCCCCACAATGGAACTAGAAGGTACAGTCCACCCTCCGGCAACGGCCACCTCCCTACAACGGCCACCTCCCTACAATGGTCACCTCTCAACAACGGTCAGTTCAAATTCCCCCAGTTATATTTTAACAGTATTACACCTCTCTCAAACGGTCACTTATCTACTCCGGCCAAAGGCCACGTAATTTTCAACAAAGTCGTCAAAAAGCCTCTGAACGGCCAGCGTATCACCCTAGGCAGTTAATTCAAGCACTCAAGATCACGTGTTTTCACAATCGGATAACATCAGTAATCACTCAATAATTGTTTTGTAAACAAAACAAACTCGGTGTATTCAGAATTAAACCTGGCCGACATATTAAAAGTTTTGTGTGAAGATCACAATTTGTCATTTGAAAATTTTTAATCGATTCAGTCAGTAATTGAATGTGAAATAAATCAGCCCTTCTCCATATTTCCATAAACATCGTACACAACAGGAGTTCCAAGAAATCAATTTTTTTGACTCTGGTTGACAAATCAGCTGATTTCTTGGAACTCCTGTTGTGTACGATGTTTATGGAAATATGGAGAAGGGCTGATTTATTTGCAGGGGGTGGAAAAATGTTTATGGAAATATGGAGAAGGGCTGATTTATTTGCAGGGGGTGGAAAAATGTTTATGGAAATATGGAGAAGGGCTGATTTATTTGCAGGGGGTGGAAAAATGTTGACTTGTTTACTTTGCAGGGTGCAGAAAAAAAGAAAAGTGTCCGATATCACTTTTTTGTCTTCTCTTTTCATGAATTTGTCAGATACAGGTGATTTAATTGGATCTACGGTAATCTGGTTTATCAGTACATAGCAGTTACATTGAGAAGGCACTATTGTGTCGGTGGCTGATCATATATGACCCCTCTCTAAAACAGCCACCTCTCTACTCTCTACAACAGCCACCACTCTACAACAGCCACCTCTCTACAACAGCCACCTCTCTACTCTCTACAACAGCCACCACTCTACAACAGCCACCTCTCTACAACAGCCACCTCTCTACTCTCTACAACAGCCACCACTCTACAACAGCCACCTCTCTACAACAGCCACCTGTCTACTCACTACAACAGCCACCTCTACTCTCTATAACAGCCACCTCTCTACAACAGCCTGCTTTGTGTCTTCCCATGGATGGCTGTTGTAGAGAGGTTGCAATGTAATTTATCAGGTATCTAGCTATTAGTAGATTGACTGATTGAGGTTTTACATCCGTTCATCAGTAACGTCAATTTGTCTGTGACTAGAGAAATGGAGCTTATGGGTTTTGCACCAGCACAGATCCAGATCAGCCTATGCATCAGCAGTCTGATCAGGATCTGCATCGTTCGCAATTCCATCAATGAAGCACCCGTCATGTTTATAACAAGCAATATAGATTGTATCAGGCTACAGGAGCATGCTATTTGACCAGGACCTACACTGGTCACAAATCCCATAAGCGCCACTTCTCCAGTTACAGCCATATGTACAGACGGTACAGAGCACCATACATTCAACATTGAAGTTACAACAACAACTTTCTGCACTGAAAGACGATGTCCTTATACCAGTAGCCTATTTCACCAACATTGCAAAGTATACTTTTCTAGCAAAGTATACTTTGAGGGAGAAATTTTCTATTGATGGATAAATTTAATAATTTTTATTATACTAAATTTATTACATTATCACAGCCAAAATGGCCAAAATGGCTGTGATAATGTAATAAATTCAGTATAATAATTCTGCATACTTTTAATCATCAAATATATGCAGTGTTTGTTCCATATGAAATAATGCATTTTGGCAAAAATAAACGATTACTCCCTCAAAGTATACTTTGTTAGATAAGTATACTTTGCAATTTTGATGAAATCGGCTACAGATCATTTAGCATAACTATGAATACTGGTAATAGGAATATAATAGAATAGGGTTGGACTCACGGAATAGGGTCACGAATATATATATAAATCTTTAAAAGTCGTTACGGCCTTCACCCAGTATCAATGTATAATTGAACTTTTAAAAGTTTATACAACAATCAATTCTAAAAAAAACTGTTGTTCATTCCTACAACAGAAATAAATAGGAAGTACCTGCGGAATGATGGAGATTTTGTTTCGGAGGTCATGCAGCCCGATGTTCTGTATGTTGATGCCGTCCATCATTATTTTCCCGTTCGGCTCCACTAGTCGGAACAGCATCGTGATCAAAGAGCTCTTCCCAGCACCCGTTCTTCCCACAATTCCTACCTACAACATGGGTAAAAGTGTGACCTTGTGAGGTCAAGACGGTCAAGGTCATGTTAGTACGTACACTGTGTCTACATGTATAAAGTGTTTGTATGTGAAAGTAATCCATGTAGCAATATTGAAATTATGGAATGATGGGAGAAACTCTTACAACCATTTTGACGTAACTGACGGATATGCGGACGTACAGACAATATGCAGCTTATCTGGAGCTCTGGGAGGCATATTGCTTGCTCTTCAAGCAATATGCCTCCCAGAGCTCCAGATAAGCTGCATATTGGCATATTTTAGACTTATTTTTAGCAAATACGCATTGATTAATCAAAAGTGTGAGTACAAAATACAAGCAATGTGAAAACACATATTAATTTTCAAATTCAGTAGCGAAATTATTGTAATAAAGTTGAAAATGTAGTTATTTGAGCTGCACAAATTTGCAGCTCAAATAAGTGAATTTTTAAATTTGTTATCATTTGTTCCCTATTTAACAAGGAAGAAAATCAATAATACATTTGTAAAAGTAAAATACGCATTGAATTTGAAATATCGGGTTATAATACTCTTTAGATACAAAACTTATCTGGATTTCTGATGCCCCCCTTGCTATCGTAGGAACGTATTGGTCATAGATTCCTTGGAAACGACCATACTATGTATCTTTACACAAACAACCTACCTTTTCCTTGGCCTTGATGTAGAACGTAAGATCTTTCAGCACGAGGGGTGAGTCTGGGTAGTATTTGAGGCTTGCGTTGTCTGCGGAGATCACACCCTGCTGGGGCCACTCCGGGGGTGGCTGCTTCTTCTCCTCCACCTCTAGTGGGGCCTCGGACGGAGATGCGATGTATTCCATTACCCGCTATTAACGAGTTCATGTGGGGGGAAGTAGAGGATTATTGGGGGATTCAGAATAATACCTCTTCTCCTCCTCCACCCCTAGTGGGGCCTCGGAGGGAAGATGTGAATAGTCCAATACCCGCTCTACCGAGATCATCTGTGGGGGGACATAGAGGATTATTGGGGGATTCAGAATAATACCTCTTCTCCTCCTCCACCCCTAGTGGAGCCTCGGAGGGAAGATGCGAATAGTCCAATACCCGCTCTACCGAGATCATCTGTGGGGGGACATAGAGGATTATTGGGGGATTCAGAATAATACCTCTTCTCCTCCTCCACCCCTAGTGGGGCCTCGGAGGTAAGATGTGAATAGTCCAATACCCGCTCTACCGAGATCATCTGTGGGGGGACATAGAGGATTATTGGGGGATTCAGAATAATACCTCTTCTCCTCCTCCACCCCTAGTGGGGCCTCGGAGGGAAGATGCGAATAGTCCAATACCCGCTCTACCGAGATCATCTGTGGAGGGACATAGAGGATTATTGGGGGATTCAGAATAATACCTCTTCTCCTCCACCCCTAGTGGGCCTCGGAGGGAAGTGTAGTCCCCAATACCCGTGATCATCGGACAGAGGTTATTGATCAGAATAATACCTCTTCTCCTCCTCCACCCCTAGTAGGGCCTCAGAGGGAAGTGTATGTCCCGCAATCCACCCGCTCTACCGAGATCATCTGTGGGGGGACATAGAGGATTATTGGGGGATTCAGAATAATACCTCTTCTCCTCCTCTACCCCTAGATGCGAGTAGTCCAATACCCGCTCTACCAAGATCATCTCAAGCTTGACAAATTGGGTTACCAAAAAGCTCTAATTAGTACCAATCGTTCCGCAATTCCCACCTACAACCATGGTATATGGTATATAACCTGCAGGAAATTGGGTTATGGAGTGATATATTGGTTGTTTGTCAGAGCTCCAGATAAGGTCTGCATTGGCATATTTTACGCCCTTATTTTAGCTGAATACGCATTGATTGTGGGAGTGGGAGTACAAAATATTCACAGCAATGTGCAAATATGCATTGATTTTCAAATTGAGTAGTGGAAATACTGTAATAAAGTTGAAAATTTACTGCTTTTTGCAGCTCAACTAAGTAAATTGTATTACAGTACAAATAAGTGAACAAGTATTAATACTTGGGGTGTAACGATACACCTACAGAGTGGCCTGCGTTCTCTTACCAGGCGAATTGCAATTCCTGGAGCGCAGGATTGCAATTCGCGTTCCCATTAATTGCAATTGGACCGCAATCGGACTGCAATCATGTGATCGCGGTCCAAAGAGTTGGTTGCGGAATTGCAATACTTATAGCGCAGTTCGCGCTGCGCTCCGCTTTTAATTGCAATTTACGCTCCTTTGTTTCTGTAAACTGCGAAAGAATGACCGCTTTACGCTGCGCTCTGCGGTAAAACCAGCGGACCGCTCTGCTTAACCAATGCGGCAATAAAATCGAAATAGTTGACAAACGTATCCGTGTTCCAATCCAAAATTTTACCCCATCTATCTAATTCATAGTGACTACCCTAGAAAGTCAGCGGTATTTGTGATCTGTTTTTTTTGGTGCGCAATATAAATCGGCGGGTTATTGCGAGACAAACAGTGAAACATTGACCTTGACAATTTCTTGGACAAAACAAAATGTCGTCACTCACTCACTGCCATTCCGAATATCAAGAACACATTAATAGACACCACCATGCTGACAATATATTTATTTTCATATAAAATCAAATGATAATGTGTGTGGTCTACGGTATAATATAGCAAAACAAAGCATCAATTTTGCGTTTTGTTTACTTTTTCGTCGTATCAAATTACGTTTTCCAATATTATGTTGACATTATTTCGACGCGATCCTATAGTCGACATGACAATTTCTGAGATCAGTACAACTTTTCATAATGTCTTTCAATTTCAAACTGCAAGGAGACTGTGAATTGCATATTAACCATAATAACATGGTGAACATATTGATAATAATTTTAAAAGAAAAGCATATTTTAATTTTCGAAACCTGATCATAAAAATTAAAATATTAAAAATTTATTTTGGAATAAGATTTATATTACTGCAAACGTTCTGTTCTAGCTGTTGATTTCTATTGGCCAGATTCAAATTTTGTGAAGATAATATTTATTCCGGTGATAGCCATTTATTTAAAATAAAACGGTTTACTTGTGTCACAGAGTGAGAAAGATAAATAACGGCCCGGAATCGAACCAGGGACCTCATGTTTACCGTACCATGCCCATGACTCTACCGAGCAAGCTAACAAGGCACAGATCATACACACTTCATCCCCATGGTCAGATGCGTACTGTGACATTCTTCTCCGCCAAATTGAAATTCGTCCTCAAATTCTATGTTTAATTTTTGTCTCCGAATTCCATATGTTTGGGTACAATTTGGGAGTATTTATCAGTCGCGGTCCTTTGTTGGGCAACAGAATACTCAATTATCGTCCGTACCCAGAGTTCCGGTGCTCCATAGGTTTTTCCTGCAGAGTACCGAATCGGATCTCATTCGCGCTTTAGCTGTTAATTGTGACATATTTTTTTGTACTTATTACACAGAAATGAATAAGTATAATACTGACATTTCTTTCAATTGAAAAATACAGAAAATATGTCGCAATTAACAGTTGAAGTGCAAATCAGATGTGATTTGGTACTTTAGCAGGGGAAACCTACGGAGAGCACCATTATAAACTCTCGGTACGGACGATGCGGGAGTATTCTGCAGAGTTACTTCGCAACTACGTTGGGCGCTAAATGTCACAGGGTGAGAAAGATGTGCACCAGCCCGGAATCGAACCGGGGATCTCTGGTTTACCACACCATCGCTCTACTGCTGAGCAAACCGGGCACAAATACACACTTATTCACATAGTGATCACTTCATTCAACCAAAAATTCACAAGCTAGAAGTTATGCCAAATTATTACAGTCAACGTCACAGATTATGCTCTTGGCGACATTAGCGGACACAAATTTGTCCATCAATTTGATCAAATAAACAACGGAATCTGACAGATAACACTACGACGGCGCATGGAAACATCATTATTCTGGTACTTGGAATCAAAATGGTGGATATTAAGATCAATATGTGAGGCGCTGACGGAACCTTTAACATTTTTTATCACGATAGCAGCTACAGGGATTGTTGGACGCATTTATTTAGAGAAACAAGAGATTACAATGGATTGGATAATATACTAAGTGACATTTTGTTCAACGTACACCAACATAGAGGATTAAATTTGCGACAATGTTGGATTCTGGATTTTGTGGACAGGTGACAGAAATCGGAGCTGGATAAGAACCGACAGACGTGATTCTGAATATGCGTGCTTGGTCTGTGGTTTTTCTTCCAGATCATGTCATGCATGTTTTAATTTCACGTCATGTCAAAGCAGCACTATTGAATATAATGAATAACTTTAATATTCTACACCAGAATTAAAGTTCATTCATCGTCTGATGTGTTAACTGATAAATTAAGGTAAGTTACTTGTATATGACAACTTTTGCCTCACCACGATAGAGGAGGGGGCATTTAGTGTTACCCTTGACCTTGTCCGTTCTTCCGTCCGTCACCAACCTAGTAATTCGAAAAACTTTTAAACCGTAATAGCTACATACCTGAAACTTGGTACATGTATGTTTGATTCGACCCCATGGTCATGGATTATCTCCCCCTTTTCAAGTTAGAATTTTCCAATTTTGTCTTGTAGCACCTGAAACTTGGTATGTCCTTATGATGAGTAGATTTGCAAAGTTTATTTTCATTCGACCCCCGAGTCATGGATTATCTCCCTCTTTTTGAATTATAATTTGAAAATTTTGCCTTGTAACTCGTAAAACTTTTGTAATAGCTACAGCACTGAAATTTGATATGTAGCTTCCTTCTGATGAGTAGATGCGGAAAGTTTATTTCGATTTTTGATTCGAACCCCGTGTCATGGATTATCTCTCCTTTTGGACACTGGAATTTTTGCCTTGTTTACTATCAAAGCGATATGTGGGGTATCCGTGTTCTATGAACACATTTTCTAGTTTAGTTATCTCCCTTTGTTTTTTCGCGCATTGATTTGTCCGGAGCATAACGCGAACATCCTTTGCAATATTTTTTATGAAACTTAACGCATGCATAGGTCTCACTGGACAGGGCGGAGCTAGCGTTAAAGGTACATGCCCACTCACTAGGCACAAAATGTTCTTTATGTCAGAGACATCATCGGATACATTTTCTGGCCAGATAAACAATCATTTACCATTACCCACGTATTGTTTGGCATTATTATACATTTTATATCAGAAGAAAATTTCCACATTGATATCAGGGACGATAACCGTGTTTCCTTAAAATTTTAACGGACATTACTATTTATTCTCTGTATTTATTTTTTGATGTGCAATGATCATACTTTATAATCTGTCAATTTTGTTTTCAGTTGATGCATTTAATTTAATAGTATAAATAAATTATAAAATACATGCCCCATTTGCACATGAAAATACCGATACCACCGCGCGTCACTATCAGTAAAATAAATATTACCAAATGATTATATCTGTATAGCGGGCACTCCTAATGTTTATATTAAAGTAGTGGAATAGTGACAATTATACACTTATTTAATTCCCATAAAGAGCATTTTTAGCCTACTGAGTGGGCTTGCACCTTTAAAAAGGGGTTGGACAATTGTTGTCGCGACCGCCTGCGGACAGTGCGATATAGTCTGCACATTGACGTCCATCTGTATTTTTCTTGCCGAGCCTGCTTGCGGAAAGCGAGACTTAGTGATCACAATGACGTCCGTGCGTCAGTCCGTCCGAAATCGTGTATGTTTTTAAAATACCATATCCTAAGTCACATTGACTTGAAACATCAAATGCTTATTAGTCATAACCATCCATATTCATTCTGTGTCCCACTCATGTGGCCCCTGTGCCCCAAGGTCAAGGTCAAATGACATTGAAATTTTTGTTAAAGTTTTTGCATACCTTATATCTCCACAACACTTACCCAGATTTGCTTCAAACTTCAGATAATTCTTTATTATCATCCATAATTTTCATATTATAGCCCACGCATGCGACCCACAGCCCAAGATCAAGGTCAAATGACTTTCAAATTTGCGTTAAAGCTTACATACGTTAATTCAAACTTCAAATAAATATACTCGGACACCATCAAATGCCTCGGTGGGCTCAACATGCGGGCCATGGCCATCTGATTTTTATTTACTGTAGTTAAAGTTTTTAAGAACACTATATCTCAGAAACAGCTTCGCCAATTCACTCGAAGCTTCACATGTTTGTTTATCATCATCCATATTTTCATTCTATGCTCAACTCCTGCAACCCCTGTGCCCAATATCAAGGTAAAATTACTTTCAAATTTACCTCAAAGTTTTTGACATGCCTGCATGTGGACAGTGCGATATAGTTGTCACATTGGCCTACATACGTACGTACGTACATCCGTCCGGTTAAATTTTTTTGATTTAAGGTTAAAGTTTTTAAAGGTACATGCCCACTCAGTGGGCACAAACTGTTCTTTATAGCAATTAAATAAGTGTATAATTGTGTCACTATTCCACCAGTTCTAAAAATTATGTGTTCCCGCTATCCATATATAATCATTTAGTAATATTTATTTTACTGATAATGACTAGCAGTGGTATCAAGCTATTTTCATATTCAAATGAGGCATGATATTTTTATGCCACCGGGTTTCGAAGAAACGGGTGGCATATAGTGTTTGGACCGTCCGTCCGTCTGTCCATCCGTCACACTTTTCGGTTAACCACTTTGTCACAGTTTCTCAAATATGCTGCAGGTGGCATCCGCGTTCGACAGACGCATTTCTTGTTTTTAATAATTTATGCTAATTAAAGGTACATACCCACTCAGTAGGCACAACAATTAAAGTTATGTGTATTCTCAGTTATTTGTAGGAATTAAATAAGTGTATAATTTTGTCACTATTCCACCAGTTCTAAACATTACAAGTGCCCGTTATATGGATATAATCATTTAGTAATGTTTATTTCACTGATAGTGACACGCGGTGATATACTAATTAAATGTGTTTCCCTGAAAAAATAATGTTTTCGACAGATTATAAAGTATGATCATTGCACATCAAAAAATAAATAGTAATGTCTTGGTAACATTATAGCAGTGTGGAAATTTACGTCCGATATAAAATGTATAATAATGCCAATAAATATGTGTATTAATGGTGAATTAATGTTTATTTTGCCAGAAAATGTCTCAGATGATGTCTCTGATATAAAGAACATTTTGTGCCTACTGAGTGGGCATGTACCTTTAAGAATACTATATCTCTGAAACCGCTTCACCAATTCACTCGAAACTTCACATACGGTGTATTTGTCACCCACATTTTCATTATTATTTATATGTGCCCAATGTCACGGTCAAATTACTTTGAAATTTCCCTTAAAGTTTTTGTTGGTTCCCGCTTGCAGACAGAGCGATATAGTTGGCACATTGGTGTGCATTCAGGATAAAGTTTTTGGTTAAAGTGTTTTTTAGTTAAAGTTTTTTGGGTATACTATCAAAGCCTCGGCGGGTGCGGCATGTTTTTATGTCAACGGGCTAAAGCTTTGTTGCAATAAAAAAAATTTTTTTGTACTATCAAATGCCTCGGCGGGCACGACATGCAGGCCATGGCCATCTAGTTATTATGGCATGCGATTTGATCAGTCGGCCATCACACCATGACTAGTTTAGCACTTGATCAGTCGGCCATCGCACCAGAACTAGTTTAGCACTTGATCAGTCGGCCATCACACCAGGACTAGTTTAGCACTTGATCAGTCGGACATCGCTCCAGGACTAGTTTAGAACTTGATCAGTCGGCCATCGCACCAGGACTAGTTTAAAACTTGATCAGTTTCCCATCTCACCAGGACTAGTATAGCACTTGATCAGTCGGCCATCGCACCAGGACTAGTTTAGAACTTGTTCAGTCGGCCATCATACCAGGACTAGTATAGCACTTGATCAGTCGGCTATCGCACCGGGACTAGTTTAGCCCTTGATCAGTCGGCCATCACACCAGGACTAGTTTAGAACTTGATCAGTCGGCCAGCGCTCCAGGACTAGTTTAGCACTTGATTTGTCGGCAATCTCACCATGACTAGTATAGAACTAGATCAGTCGGCCATCGCTCCAGGACTAGTTTAGCCCTTGGTCAGTCGGCCATCATACCAGGACTAGTTTAGCCCTTGATCAGTTGGCCATCGCACCAGGACTAGTGTAGTCCTTGATCAGTCGGCCATCGCACCAGGACTTGTATAGAACTTGATCAGTCGGCCATCGCACCAGGACTAGTTTAGCCCTTGATCAGTCGGTCATCGCACCAGGACTAGTAGAGCACTTGATCAGTCTGTCATCGCACCATAAGTAGTATAGCGCTTGATTAGTCGCCCATTGCACCATGCCCTGTATAGCACTTGATCAGTTGGCCATCTCACCATGCCCAGTATAGCACGTGATCAGTTGGCCATGCCGAGTATACATGTAGCACTTGATCAGTCGGCCATTGCACCAGGACTAGTAGAGCACTTGATCAGTCTGCCATCGCACCATAACTAGTATAGCGCTTGATCAGTCGGTCATCGCACCAGGACTAGTAGAGCACTTGATCAGTCTGCCATCGCACCATAAGTAGTATAGCGCTTGATCAGTCGCCCATTGCACCATGCCCAGCATAGCACTTGATCAATTGGCCATCTCACCATGCCCAGTATAACACGTGATCAGTCGGCCCATGCCGAGTATAGCACTTGATCAGTCGGCCATCACACCAGGACTAGTTTAGAACTTGATCAGTCGACCATCGCACCAGAATAGTTTAGACCCTGATCAGTCAGCCATCGCACCGAGAGACTATTTAGCCCTTGATCAGTCGGCCATCGCACCAGGACTAGTATAGCACTCGATCAGTCGGCCATCGCACCATGACTAGTTTAGAACTTGATCAGTCGGCCATCGCACCACGACTAGTTTAGAACTTGATCAGTCGGCCATCGCACTAAGACTACTTTAGAACTTTATCAGTCGGCCATCGCACCAAGACTATTATAGCACTTGATCAGTCGGCCATCGCACCAGGACTAGTTTAGCACTTGATTAGTCGGCCACGTCATCCTGCGTTACAGACAGAAGTGGTGGTCGGTGGGGGGGGGAGGGTGTAGTGTAGTCATAGACACAAACTGGTGGTGGTGATATAGACCGGAACTTTTAGGATGCCAAATGTAGATGGCTGGTGTGTGTGGGGGATCAATGTTTTGTGTCCCCCGCGGTGGTGCGGAGTACAATGATGAATTACTTATGAATTGCAGGCGGGAGTGTAGTATTTCACCATGCCCAGTACGTATATCACTTGATTAGTTGGCCATCTCACCATGCCCAGTATAGCACGTGATCAGTCGGCCATGCCGAGTATAGCACTTGATCAGTCGGCCATCGCACCAGGACTAGCAGAGCACTTGATCAGTCTGCCATCGCACCATAACTAGTATAGCGCTTGATCAGTCGCCCATTGCACCATGCCCAGTATAGCACTTGATCAGTTGGCCATCTCACCATGCCCAGTATAGCACGTGATCAGTCGGCCATGCCGAGTATAGCACTAGATCATTCGGCCATCACACCAGGACTACTTTAGCACTTGATCAGTCGGCCATCGCACCAGGACTAGTATAGCACACAATCTGTCGGCCATCACACTAGGACTAGTATAGCACTCGATCAGTCGGTCATCGCACCGGGACTAGTTTATAACTTGATCAGTCGGCCATCGAACCAGGACTAGTTTAGAACTTGATCAGTCGACCATCGCACCAGGAATAGTTTAGCCCTTGATCAGTCGGCCATCGCACTGAGACTAAGGTTTAGCCCTTGATTAGTCGGCCATCGCACCAGGACGACTAGTATAGCACTCGATCAGTCGGCCATCGCACCAGGACTAGTTTAGTGGTGGTCGGGGGTGGGGGGTGTTGTGTAGTCATAGACAAAAACTGGTGGTGGTGGTGATACACATTGTTCCCACTGTGGGATATAGACCGGAACTTTTAGGACGCCAAATGTAGATGGCTGGTGTGTGTGGGGGATCATTGTTTTGTGTCCCCGGCGGTGGTGCGGAGTACAATGATGAATTACTGATGAATTACTGTATTGAACACACATGTATATGCACTGTGATACCGTACTTCACAATCCTCAGTTTTAAATTGTTTCTGTATCGTAAAACTGAACATTTATTCATTTTGAAAAACTTAAAATTGTGGCAGATGATCGAAATGAAAACCGGATGTTTACATGCGAAAAATTAACCGGTGCATCGGTATATTTTAACCGCACGATGACCCACTGTATATTCATACCATATCCGTACGGATATATCGTATATACGAACGGATATCGTATGTTTTTGTATAATTATACGTATAGTACGGTTGTATAATGTAAACAAACTGTACTATACGATGATACGGTAAGTTATTTTTAACGGAAATAGCGAAAGAATGACCGCACAAACGGTATCGCGAAAGAATGACCGCACAAACTGGACCGCGAAAGAATTACCGCACAAACGGTATCGCAAAAGAATGACCGCAACAACGGGACCGTCGATTGGACCGCAATTAGACTGCAATTTCAGAGCGGACGAATTGCAATTCAACGACCGCTGGATTGCAATTCTTGGTAAGTGAATCGCAGGCGGGAGTGTAGTATTTCACCATGCCCAGTACGTATAGCACTTGATTAGTTGGCCATCTCACCATGACCCAGTATAGCAGATCGCAGCACGTGATCAGTCGCCATGCCGAGTATAGCACTTTGATCAGTCGGCCATCGCACCAGGACTAGCAGAGCACTTGATCAGTCTGCCATCGCACCATAACTAGTATAGCGCTTGATCAGTCGCCCATTGCACCTGCCCAGTATAGCACTTGATCAGTTGGCTATCTCACCATACCCAGTATAGCACGTGATCAGTCGGCCATGCCGAGTATAGCACTAGATCATTCGGCCATCACACCAGGACTACTTTAGCACTTGATCAGTCAGGCCATCGCACCAGGACTAGTATAGCACTCAATCAGTCGCCATCACACCAGGACTAGTTTAGAACTTGATCAGTCGGCCATCACACCAGTACTACTTTAGCACTTGATCAGTCGGCCATCGCACCAGGACTAGTATGCACTCGATCAATCGGCCATCGCACCAGGACTAGTTTATAACTTGATCAGTCGGCCATCGCACCAGGACTAGTTTAGAACTTGATCAGTCGACCATCGCACCAGGAATGTTAGCCCTTGATCAGTCGGCCATCGCACTGCGACTAGTTTAGCCCTTGATTAGTCGACCATCGCACCAGGACTAGTATAGCACTCGATCGGATCGGACATCGCACCAGGACTAGTTTAGAACTTGATCATTGGCCATCGCACCACGACTAGTTTAGAACTTGATCAGTCGGCCATCGCACCAAGACCAGTTTAGTCCTTGATCTGTCGGCCATCGCACCAGGACTAGTTTAGAACTTGATCAGTCGGCCACCGCACCATGACTAGTTTTGCCCTTGCTCAGTCGGACCATCGCACCAGGACTAGTTTAGAACTTGATCAGTCGGCCATCGCACCAGGACTAGTTTAGAACTTGATCAGTCGGCCACCGCACCAAGACTAGTTTTGACCTTGCTCAATCGGCCATCGCACCAGGACTAGTTTAGAACTTGATCAGTCGGCCATCGCACCACGACTAGTTTAGAACTTGATCAGTCGGCCACCGCACCATGACTAGTTTTGCCCTTGCTCAGTCGGCCATCGCACCAGGACTAGTTTAGAACTTGATCAGTCGGCCATCGCACCAGGACTAGTTTAGAACTTGATCAGTCGGCCACCGCACCAAGACTAGTTTTGACCTTGCTCAATCGGCCATCGCACCAGGACTAGTTTAGAACTTGATCAGTCGGCCATCGCACCACGACTAGTTTAGAACTTGATCAGTCGGCCATCGCACCAAGACTAGTTTAGCCCTTGCTCAGTCGGCCATCGCACCTGGACTAGTATAGCACTCGATCAGTCGGCCATCGCACCATGACTAGTTTAGAACTTGATCAGTCGGCCATCGCACCAAGACTAGTATACATGTAGCACTTGATCAGTCGGTCATCGCACCAGGACTAGTTTAGCACTTGATCAGTCGGCCATGTCATCCTGTTACAGACAGAAGTGGTGGTCGGGGGCGGTGGGGGGGGGGGGGTGTTGTAGTGTAGTCATAGACAAAAACTGGTGGTGGTGGTGATACACATTGTTCCCACTGTGGGATATAGACCGGAACTTTTAGGACGCCAAATGTAGATGGCTGGTGTGCGTGGGGGATCATTGTTTTGTGTCCCCGGCGGTGGTGCGGAGTACAGTGATGAATTACTGTATATTGAACACACTGTATATGTACAGTGATACCGTACTTCACAATCCTCAGTTTTAAATATTGTTTCTTGTATCGTAAAACTGAACATTTATTCATTTTGAAAAACTTCAAATTATGGCAGATGATCGAAATGAAAACCGATGTTTACATTCGAATGAACCGGTGCATCGGTATATTTTAACCACAGGATGACCCACTTTATTTTATATTCATACCATATCCGTACGGATATATCGTATATACGAACGGATATCGTATGTTTGTATAATATTCGTATAGTACTTTTGTACAATCACTGATAATGTAAACAAACTGAACTATACGATGATACGGTAAGTTTTTACCGGAAATAGCGAAAGAATGACCGCACAAACGGTATCGCGAAAGAATGACCGCACAAACTGGACCGCGAAAGAATGACCGCACAAACGGTATCGCGAAAGAATGACCGCAAAAACGGGACCGCGTTTGGACCGCAATTAGACCGCAATTAGACTGCAATTCCAGAGGGGAAGAATTGCAATTCAAGGACCGCTGGATTGCAATTCTTGGTAAGCGAATCGCAGGCGGGAGTGTACCTCACCATACGATACGTATCGCGATATTTGGGTCACGATACGATACGTATCGCGATACTAGTACCTCATTCACAAAATACAATTTCAATGGTCAATTTTCTTGATATAATGCACAAATTCAAATAAAACGTATTCCCCACGGCATAGGTAAACCGCGTTATAAATTGTCCAAATTACATTTTCATGTCGCTAATATTCAATACCCCACCCAATTTTTGTTACACGCTCCCTCATACACTGCAGCTCCATTAATTTCGGGACATGCACGGGTACTGGTACTGCACGGGTTACTGGTATCATCCGCATTTCGGTTACCAACTATTGCGGGAATTCCATTAGCAACGGACCCATATAAAATCATGTCATTTGAACAGAAGTTAAAGTAATTATTAATAATGCCTAAAATCATGCTTATTACATTGTATAGTGCTCGCGATAGACAGACGCTTATTACAATGTATACTACTCACGATCAACAGGCGCTTAAAAGGATTAATTGATAATAAATAATGCCTATGGTCACGTGTCCTGCTTATTCATGCGGACGATTAGCTGTTGATACGTGCATAATCTCAGGATGTGGGGTCACGTGATCTATTGTTTACGCTGCAACAGTCATATTGATGAATGAGATTGCCGTGGGCTGCAGTGTAAACAATAGACCACGTGATCCCATACCCAGATAATGCTGAAACACTAGTCTATTTATAGAACACCTGGGAGTAGAGAATAAGAAAGGCGATCCAATCATTTATTAGCGACAATTATGTGTTAACACAGATACATTGACATTACTTGGTGACAAAAAGCGGTACATTTACGTGACTGGAGAAATGGTGCTCATGGGATTTGTGACCAGTGTAGCTTCTGATCAGGCGTTACATTGGTCGGCATGCTCCTTTGATACGACCATTACTGCTAACATACTGATAATAATCCTTTCATGGACTTTGAACTTCGTTGTTTGAATAAACTTACAGAAATCACGAATCAACTAATTACACGATGACTACGACGTCCGACGATTTTTTTTGATTTTTTCTCGATTTTCCAAAAAAAAAATTGGAATCCACGAGAGACCCGCGTTATAATGGAGATCGCGCTATCCTGCAGAATCGCTATCGGGTCCTTTCGCCCCGGGTCTGATCGCCCTAATTATAGTATACCGTTATATGTGGCGGGTCCGTTCGGCTCGCCGTGCGACTGTCAGAAGAAATGGAGTTTGTGATCAGTGTACACCCAGACCAGCCTGTGTTTCTGCGCATTCTGATCAGGGTATGCACTGTCATTTATTCAGTGAAACATCTGTCGTGCTTCTTACATGCAGTATAGATAGGTGACAGGCTGCCATAGTGTGCTAGAGGACCAGGAGCTAGGCTAGTCACATTCATAGCCAATATTATAAAACAAAAAGAAATTAAAATCTATAGGTGGTGGGATAAAATGGAAATCGAAATATGTAGGTGGTGGGTCGGTAAAGGAAAATCCATAACTGTAGGCAGTGGGGCACAAAAGAAATACAAAATGTACTGGCGGTGGGGTACGAAGGAAATCAAAATACATAGGCAGTGGGGTAAGAACCAATTACAAATATGTAGGTGGTGGGGGTGAAAAAAAAGTGGAGTCAAACCCCCCCCCCCCCCCCCATGTCTTTTTTTATGGAATAGCCCTCAAGAAATATAGATGTTTGTCCACATTTGTTCTATTAATTAATAACAAGAAATGCGTCTGTCGAACGCGGATGCCACCTGCAGCATATTTGAGAAACTGTGACAAATTGGTTAACCGAAAAGTGTGACGGACAGACGGACGGACGGACGGACGGACGGACGGACAGACGGACTGACGGACTGACGGACGGTCCAAACACTATATGCCACCCGTTTCTTCAAAACCCGGTGGCATAAAAATATGTTTTTGCAGCACATGAGAATCGTCTCCTAAGACAATGTTTAAGTGTCCTATACCTCGCGTTTTCGAGCTTTGGAGACGAAAACGAGAAATTCTATCATATTCAATCTCGCGTTTTGCAACCTTGCCGCGCTATCTCGTGTTTTTGCTTCGCGATCTTTAATGCGTGTTGGAATTGCGTTCTACATGCATGAGCAAAACTAATCCGAATGTTCTGTCTGTAACGCAGTGATAGTCGCCCCAAGTTACAGACAGACAATTTGAGTTAGAGCAAAACTTATTTTCAAAAGCGGAAGGCGAGATCGAGAAAACGCGAGACGATTCTCATTATTTTAGAAAACGATTCTTATTTATTTTTATTGTTGATAAATGTGTTTCGAGTATTCTAGCATATTCAATCTCGCGTTTTGCAACCTTGCCGCGCTATCTCGTGTTTTTGCTTTGCGATCTTTAATGCGTGTTGGAATTGCGTTCTACATGCATGAGCAAAATTAATCCGAATGTTCTAGCTGTAACGCAGTGATAGTCGCCCCAGGTTACAGACAGAACATTTGGGTTAGAGCAAAACTTATTTTCAAAAGCGGAAGGCGAGACGATTCTCATTATTTTAGACAAAAATTCCGCCACGGAAGCGGTGTCGCGCCTGCTGAGGCATTTGACAATGAACATTACAAGTAAATAAATTACCTTGACCTTCAGAATTTGGATGTGGGGGTGTGCATAATGAAGCATCATCCGTAGACAAACATTGATGTGAAATATTATCAATGTCTAGAAAGGGGTTAAAGAGATATTGTGAAAAAACAATAACTTTAACGCATTTCTGTTACAAATTCGGTGAACATTACAAGTAAATAAATGACATTGACCTTCAAAATTTGGATGTGGGCGTGTGCGTAATGAAGCAGCATTCCTAGACAAACATTGATGTGAAATATTATCAAAGTCTGGCAAGGGGTTAAAGAGATATTGTGAAAAAACAATAACTTTAACGCATTTCTGATACAAAACAGGTGAACATTACAAGTAAATAAATGACCTTGACCTTCAGACTTTGGATGTCGGGGTGTGCGTAATGAAGCATCATCCCTAGACAAACATTGATATGAAATATTATCAAAGTCTGGCAAGGGGTTAAAGAGATATTGTGAAAAACAATAACTTTTAACGCATTTCGGTTACAAAACCGGTGAACATTACAAGTAAATAAATGACCTTGACCTTGAGAATTTGGATGTGGGGGTGTGCGTAATGAAGCTTCATCCGTAGACAAACATTGATGTGAAATATTATCAAAGTCTGGCAAGGGGTTAAAGAGATATTGTGAAAAAACAATAACTTTAACGTATTTCTGTTACAAAACCGGTGAACATTACAAGTAAATAAATGACCTTGACCTTGATAATTTGGATGTGGGGGTGTGCGTAATGAAGCATCATCCCTAGACAAACATTGATGTGAAATATTATCAATGTCTGGCAAGGGGTTAAAGAGATATTGTGAAAAAACTATAACTTTAACGCATTTCTGTTACAAAACAGGTGAGCATTACAAGGAAATAAATTGCCTTGACCTTCAAAATTTGGATGTGGGGGTGTGCGTAATGAAGCATCATCCCTAGACAAACATTGATGTGAAATATTATCAATGTCTGGCAAGGGGTTAAAGAGATATTGTTAAAAAACAATAACTTTAACGCATTTGCCTTACAAAAAAAACGGCGCTGACGACGACGCGGACAACGACGACGGAAAAAGCGCCGACTATAGTCGCGCCTCTGCTAAAGCAGGCGCGACAAAAACAATTTTTATTTATTTTTATTGTTGATAAATGTGTTTTCGAGTATGCTGAGTATAAATTCAGTTATGTTGGTAGTGGGGAACAGCTAAATATCAGTGCTGTTGGGTGTGGGGATGAGACATAATTAAATTCTGTGGGTGGGGGGGTAAAAATAAAAGTGCGGTCCGACCCCCCCAGAGAATTTTTCCTGGAATAGCCCTAAGAGAGTTTGATTGTTCTAGTGCTCAGTCTCAGGCAATCAAACTGCTTGATTTTAGAGCAAGACATGAGGGAAATTGAATTATTGAGTGAAGTATGTGTTGATTGTTGATCAACAGCACTCGAATTTAAGGTTGGAATACCTGGTTTTCGACCTCTGCACTCTGTCTCACTCCCCACTGGAACATCCCCATCAAGGTCATCGCGTAGGTCATGGACAACCCCACCAGTCCAGCGCTCAAATTCTCGGCAGCGAACACGCAACCAAACGACACCGTCATTACAAACATCGCACACAGCCAGTCGAGTCGAATGGCGAGCCATCGGGAGCTCGTGAGAAACAGGAACCAGGCCTCTGTGTGGAGATTCTGGTGATTGTCAAACTCCTCAATGAATTTGTCCTGCACGGCGAAGGCACGGATGGTCTGGAGGCCCTGTAGGGTGGCACTGAGGTGGGAGAATACCGGGCTCCGGGCTGCAATATAGACATTTATTGATTGATTGATTGATTGGGTGGCACTGAGGTGGGAGAATACCGGGCTCCGGGCTGCAATAAAGACATTTATTGATTGATTCATTGATTGGGTGGCACTGAGGTGGGAGAATACCGGGCTCCGGGCTGCAATAAAGACATTTATTGATTGATTCATTGATTGGGTGGCACTGAGGTGGGAGAATACCGGGCTCCGGGCTGCAATATAGACATTGATTGATTGATTGATTGGGTGGCACTGAGGTGGGAGAATACCGGGCTCCGGGCTGCAATAAAGACATTTATTGATTGATTGATTGATTGATTGGGTGGCACTGAGGTGGGAGAATACCGGGCTCCGGGCTGCAATAAAAACATTTATTGATTGATTGATTGATTGGGTGGCACTGAGGTGGGAGAATACCGGGCTCCGGGCGGCAATAAAGACATTTATTGATTGATTCATTGATTGGGTGGCACTGAGGTGGGAGAATACCGGGCTCCGGGCTGCAATATAGACATTGATTGATTGATTGATTGGGTGGCACTGAGGTGGGAGAATACCGGGCTCCGGGCTGCAATAAAGACATTTATTGATTGATTGATTGATTGGGTGGCACTGAGGTGGGAGAATACCGGGCTCCGGGCTGCAAAAAAGACATTTATTGATTGATTGATTGGGTGGCACTGAGGTGGGAGAATACCGGGCTCCGGGCTGCAATAAAGACATTTATTGATTGATTCATTGGGTGGCACTGAGCTGGGAGAATACCGGGCTCCGGGCTGCAATAAAGACATTTATTGATTGATTCATTGATTGGGTGGCACTGAGGTGGGAGAATACCGGGCTCCGGGCTGCAATAAAGACATTTATTGATTGATTGATTGGGTGGCACTGAGGTGGGAGAATACTGGGCTCCGGGCTGCAATAAAGACATTTATTGATTGATTGATTGGGTGGCACTGAGGTGGGAGAATACCGGGCTCCGGGCTGCAATAAAGACATTTATTGATTGATTGATTGATTGGGTGGCACTGAGGTGGGAGAATACCAGGCTCCGGGCTGCAATAAAGACATTTATTGATTGATTGATTGATTGGGTGGCACTGAGGTGGGAGAATACCGGGCTCCGGGCTGCAAAAAGACATTTATTGATTGATTGATTGGGTGGCACTGAGGTGGGAGAATACCGGGCTCCGGGCTGCAATAAAAACATTTATTGATTGATTCATTGATTGGGTGGCACTGAGGTGGGAGAATACCGGGCTCCGGACTGCAATAAAGACATTTATTGATTAATTGATTGATTGGGTGGCACTGAGGTGGGATACCGGGCTCCGGGCTGCAATAAAGACATTTATTGATTGATTGATTGGGTGGCACTGAGGTGGGAGAATACCGGGCTCCGGGCTGCAATAAAGACATTTATTGATTGATTCATTGATTGGGTGGCACTGAGGTGGGAGAATACCGGGCTCCGGGCTGCAATAAAGACATTTATTGATTGATTGATTGGGTGGCACTGAGGTGGGAGAATACCGGGCTCCGGGCTGCAATAAAGACATTTATTGATCGATTGATTGATTGGGTGGCACTGAGGTGGGAGAATACCGGGCTCCGGGCTGCAATAAATACATTTATTGATCGATTGATTGATTGGGTGGCACTGAGGTGGGAGAATACCGGGCTCCGGGCTGCAATAGATACATTTATTGATCGATTGATTGGGTGGCACTGAGGTGGGAGAATACCGGGCTCCGGGCTGCAATAAAGACATTTATTGATCGATTGATTGATTGGGTGGCACAGAGCGGGAGAATACCGGGCTCCGGGCTGCAATAAAGACATTTATTGATCGATTGATTGATTGGGTGGCACTGAGGTGGGAGAATACCGGGCTCCGGGCTGCAATAAAGACATTTATTGATCGATTGATTGGGTGGCACTGAGGTGGGAGAATACCGGGCTCCGGGCTGCAATAAAGACATTTATTGATCGATTGATTGGGTGGCACTGAGGTGGGAGAATACCGGGCTCAGGGCTGCAATAAAGACATTTATTGATCGATTGATTGGGTGGCACTGAGGTGGGAGAATACCGGGCTCCGGGCTGCAATAGACATTTATTGATCGATTGATTGGGTGGCACTGAGGTGGGAGAATACCGGGCTCCGGGCTGCAATAAAGACATTTATTGATCGATTGATTGATTGGGTGGCACTGAGGTGGGAGAATACCCCGGGCTCCGGGCTGCAATAAAGACATTATTATTGATTGATGATGATGGGTGGCACTGAGGTGGGAGAATACCGGTCTCCGGGCTGCAATAAAGACATTTATTGATCGATTGATTGGGTGGCACTGAGGTGGGAGAATACCGGGCTCCGGGCTGCAATAAATGACATTTATTGATCGATTGATTGATTGGGTGGCACTGAGGTGGGAGAATACCGGGCTCCGGGCTGCAATAAAGACATTTATTGATTGATTCATTGATTGGGTGGCACTGAGGTGGGAGAATACCGGGCTCCGGGCTGCAATAAAGACATTTATTGATTGATTCATTAGATTGGGTGGCACTGAGGTGGAGAATACCGGGCTCCCGGGCTGCAATATAGACATTGATTGATTGATTGATTGGGTGGCACTGAGGTGGGAGAATACCGGGCTCCGGGCTGCAATAAAGACATTTATTGATTGATTGATTGATTGATTGGGTGGCACTGAGGTGGGAGAATACCGGGCTCCGGGCTGCAATAAAAACATTTATTGATTGATTGATTGATTGGGTGGCACTGATGTGGGAGAATACCGGGCTCGGGTCGGCGGCAATAAAGACATTTATTGATTGATTCATTGATTGGGTGGCACTGAGGTGGGAGAATACCGGGCTCCAGGCTGCAATATAGACATTGTGATTGATTGATTGATTGGGTGGCACTGAGGTGGAGAATACCGGGCTCCGGGCTGCAATAAAGACATTTATTTTGATTGATTGATTGATTGGGTGCACTGAGGTGGGAGATACCGGGCTCCGGGCTGCAAAAAAGACATTTATTGATTGATTGATTGGGTGGCACTGAGGTGGGAGAATAACCCGGGCTCCGGGCTGCAATAAAGACATTTATTGATTGATTCATTGGGTGGCACTGAGGTGGGAGAATACCGGGCTCCGGGCTGCAATAAAGACATTATTGATTGATTCATTGATTGGGTGGCACTGAGGTGGGAGAATACCGGGCTCCGGGCTGCAATAAAGACATTTATTGATTGATTGATTGGGTGGCACTGAGGTGGAGAATACTGGGCTCGGGCTGCAATAAAGACATTTATTGATTGATTGATTGGGTGGCACTGAGGTGGGAGAATACCGGCTCCGCTGCTGCAATAAAGACATTTATTGATTGATTGATTGATTGGGTGGCACTGAGGTGGGAGAATACCAGGCTCCGGGCTGCAATAAAGACATTTATTGATTGATTGATTGATTGGGTGGCACTGAGGTGGGAGAATACCGGGCTCCGGGCTGCAAAAAGACATTTATTGATTGATTGATTGGGTGGCACTGAGGTGGGAGAATACCGGGTTACGGGCTGCAATAAAAACATTTATTGATTGATTCATTGATTGGGTGGCACTGAGGTGGGAGAATACCGGGCTCCGGACTGCAATAAAGACATTTATTGATTAATTGATTGATTGGGTGGCACTGAGGTGGGAGAATACCGGGCTCCGGGCTGCAATAAAGACATTTATTGATCGATTGATTGATTGGGTGGCACTGAGGCGGGAGAATACCGGGCTCCGGGCTGCAATAAAGACATTTATTGATCGATTGATTGATTGGGTGGCACTGAGGTGGGAGAATACCGGGCTCCGGGCTGCAATAAAGACATTTATTGATCGATTGATTGGGTGGCACTGAGGTGGGAGAATACCGAGCTCCGGGCTGCAATAAAGACATTTATTGATCGATTGATTGGGTGGCACTGAGGTGGGAGAATACCGGCTCAGGGCTGCAATAAAGACATTTATTGATCGATTGATTGGGTGGCACTGAGGTGGGAGAATACCGGGCTCCGGGCTGCAATAAAGACATTTATTGATCGATTGATTGGGTGGCACTGAGGTGGGAGAATACCGGGCTCCGGGCTGCAATAAAGACATTTATTGATCTATTGATTGATTGGGTGGCACTGAGGTGGGAGAATACCGGGCTCCGGGCTGCAATAAAGACATTTATTGATTGATTGATGATTGGGTGGCACTGAGGTGGGAGAATACCGGGCTCCGGGCTGCAATAAAGACATTTATTGATCGATTGATTGGGTGGCACTGAGGTGGGAGAATACCGGGCTCCGGGCTGCAATAAAGACATTTATTGATCGATTGATTGATTGGGTGGCACTGAGGTGGGAGAATACCGGGCTCCGGGCTGCAATAAAGACATTTATTGATCGATTGATTGATTGGGTGGCACTGAGGTGGGAGAATACCGGGCTCCGGGCTGCAATAAAGACATTGATTGATTCATTCATTGATTGGGTGGCACTGAGGTGGGAGAATACCGGGCTCCGGGCTGCAATAAAGACATTTATTGATCGATTGATTGGGTGGCACTGAGGTGGGAGAATACCGGGCTCCGGGCTGCAATAAATAGAGAATAGTAGGTTAGTGCCGTGAATGGGAAAAAATATCCGGCAAGGCCCAATAATTTCTTTATTTCTCATCAGAAGTATATGTTGTGACCACTCATTTGAAGCGTCTCGCCGAGACGGTTCAAATGGGTGGTCACAACATATACTTTGGTTCAGAAATAAGGAAAATAGATAGAGAATAGTAGGTTAGTGCCGTGAATGGGAAAAAATATCTGGCAAGGCTCAGGAAACGGGATGGGCGAGGTTCTGCCGAGCACATCCCGTTTCCGTGCCGAGCCAGATATTTGTTCCCATTCACGGCACTAACCTACTATTCTATTTATCCCGTCAACACCTACAAATGGCTGTAAAATGCAAAAAATAGTAGACTGGATATCAAAAATGTTTCACGGCACCGTGTTTCACGGCACATACGCACTGTGTTGACGGGATAAAGACATTTATTGATTGATTGATTGATTGATTGGGTGGCACATTTTTGCGAGAACATGGGGCCTCAGGCTGCATTATTGGTGGGAGAGCATAGACTTAGGGATACCGGATTAGATTAGATCCACCTCTCTGAGAAAAGTTGTTCAATTCACTTCGCACCACTTAGCATAGCCTATTTCTTATGAAATCAGTAAACTTTTTAAATAAATATACTTTTGTGATATGTTAATTTCACAACCAATCCAACCTTCACAAAATGCAGACTACCGGTAGTCCATTTATAAAAAGGGGGTGTTTTTTTTGTTGTGAAAAATATGAAAAGTACTTTCAAAAAGTGCAGATCATGATGAGATGGCTCGTTACGAGAGAGAACTTTTCTCTGAGAGTTCAAAGGGTTAAGTCATCACTCATGAAACATCCTCTATAAGTACAAAACCAATTACTTACTCGTTCCCTCGAGACGTTTTATATGGCGTGACGTCCTGAGGTAGTACCGTCGGATTATCACAAACAGGACGGCTAGTGGCACGACAGGTATAAACACCCACGGGTTGACTACACCCGCTACTATGATGATGCCGAGGATTAACAACGAACACTGGATAAAGTCGAAGAATGTGATCGGCAACATGTCGTCCATGTGACCGACGTCTTTGGAAAATCGGTTCAAAATACGACCTGCAATAAAAAAATGTTTGTTGGTGGCTGTTGTTTATCGGTGTTTAACGGCCTATCAACAGCTAAGGTCATGTAAGGCCAGGCAAACAGGTTCTATCCCGTTTAACCTGATGCATTGGGGGGGAAATCCCAAAATCAGAACGGAATATTTACATTCAGAAAACATACATTCAGCCCTGAAATTAGAATAACCTGACCTGGTGCCAGGTCCAAGACAAATTCCGGTAAGGATGAACGGCGATCGTTATTCCATTCCTCTGACAAGGGGTGTGCATAAAAATCTTAAAATACAGTCTGCACTTGTTTACTCAAAGTCCAGAAAATACTACGAGTTAACGGGAGTTATTATATAGGAAAACATGTACTTTGGACCAATAATTTGACTTGGAGTGATCCATGACTTTTAAGAGAGTTGGAGGTAATGAGTGTAGACGGTACTGGCAAAACTGTAGATCCAGATGAGAGCCGGCTCTCTGGATCTACAGTGTTTGTAAATATTGGAATTATGGACTGTGGGATTGAAATGTTTAAACTATTAAACTTTATTTTTAAATGATTATGAACAAGAGCGTGAGCACCAAATCAATATGAGAGGAAACTGGAGTACCCCCAGAAAACATGCTCAGCCACCATACAATCACACATACAGAATCGAACCTGAGATGGTTTAAAACAGTGGTCGAAAAAGATGGAAAACAGTAAAACTATTCCGAAACAGCAAATGTTGACGTTGACGAGTGTGTCCAGTTGTGAAGTGTTTCCACAAGAGTCTATTATGGTAGATGTGTCAGTTTTCGGTATGCCCAAGTTTTCGGCCCCCTAAGTGTTGATCGTTGCACTGCGGTTATTTAAATAACATTCACCAAGAGCAAATAGTAATAAATGTAGCATGAATTATCAGCGTCGGCTGCATGAAAAAATGTGCATGTTCGTTTCGCGAGTCGATTCTAACATAGATTATCCAAGTGGGCTGAAAACTGGGGCATCCATTATACTCACCAACTGGGTTAGTATCAAAGAAACCAATCTGCGATCGCAGTATACTCGTGAACATTGTGTTGTGTAGTTTCTGTGACGCATCAACCGCAACCTTGAAGAACATGAGAGCGCGAAGAAGCCCGAAGACGAACACACAGCCAATAATAGCGCTGAACACGCCCACATTGAAATGGGTGTCGACGACGGGAATTGTGACATTTGTGACGTTGTGACCCTCCGAGATGAGTTGTTTATCTTGCGCTATGGCTGCGAATCTCTCCTCTTCCTGGTTCGACCTGTAAGGTAAAATGTCAAGGTCGTTTAGAGAAACTGTTTAGGGATTATTTATAAGTCATTTAGGGATTATTTATGTCATTTAGGGATTATTTATAAGTCATTTAGGGATTATTTAGTAGATTATAGGCCCATCACTAGTATGATTGTTACCGGTATTGTAAGCAGGTGATTTATAATCATCAAATCACCTTCGTTATTGCCACGAAAATGTGCTGATATCATAAGTATAAAAGTAATTTATTGCATAAAATGAGTTTTCACATGGCGATAACATTGTGTACTAGAAATCATAATACACTAGTGTAATATGCAAAGGAGACCACAACAGTATAAAACACGTTAGTACAGCTTAAACTAGAAAATGTGGTCTGTCAACGCACTTAGGGTCCCTGTCTGAGAAACTCTTACAAAAACATTAAAAGAAATAAACAGACAGACGTAATATCAGTACGAAACAGACAGTAGTTATGTTGTAAAAATGGACCATTACCAGTAAGCGAGCCACCAGTCACTCATGATGTAAGCGCCCTGGGCGGACAAACACAGCACGGTGAGTAGAATGAATTTTATAAGGCCCGCCCCCGCTTTGAAGTACTGGTAGTAAACACCGCCCCCAACCGTCCCCTCATGTCGCTCTTCCTCCTCCTGTGATTGTACCGCCTCCGCCTGTAATGGATTGGTTGATATATTGATTAATGGCTTGAAGTACTGGTAGTAAACTCTGCCCCCAACCGTCCCCTCATGTCGCTCCTCCTCCTCCTGCAATTGTACCGCCTCCGCCTGTAATGGATTGGTTGATAAATTGATTAATGGCTTGAAGTACCGGTAGTAAACTCTGCCCCCAACCGTCCCCTCATGTCGCTCCTCCTCCTCCTGAGATTGTACCGCCTCCGTTTGTAATGGATTGGTTGATATATTGATTAATGGCTTGAAGTACTGGTAGTAAACTCCACCCACCGACCATCCCCTCATGTCGCTCCTCCTCCTGCAATTGTACCGCCTCTGCCTGTAATGGATTGGTTGATATATTGATTAATGGCTTGAAGTATTGGTAGTAAACACCGCCCCCAAACGTCCCCTCATGTCGCTCCTCCTCCTCCTGCGATTGTACCGCCTCCGCCGGTAATGGATTGGTTGATATATTGATTAATGGCTTGAAGTACTGGTAGTAAACACCGCCCCCAAACGTCCCCTCATGTCGCTCCTCCTCCTCCTGCGATTGTACCGCCTCCGCCGGTAATGGATTGGTTGATATATTGATTAATGTCTTGAAGTACTGGTAGTAAAAAACGCCCCCAAACGTCCCTTCATGTCGCTCCTCCTCCTCCTGTGATTGTACCGCCTCCGCCTGTAATGGATTGGTTGATATATTGATTAATGGCTGAAAGTACGGGTAGAAAACTCCGCCCCGACCGTCCCCTCATGTCGCACCTCCTCCTCTGATTGTACCACCTCTGCCTGTAATGGATTGATCGATATATTGATGAATAGCTTGAAGTAAACTCCACCCACCGACCATCCCCTCATGCCGCTCCTCCTGCGATTGTACCGCCTCCGCCTGTAATGGATTGGTTGATATATTGATTAATGACTTGAAGTGCCGGTAGTAAACTCCACCCCCCCCCTCCCCATCCCACCATCCACTCATATCTCTCCACCTCCTGCGATTGTACCGCCTCAAGGAATTAATTCCTTGAAAAATACCTTGTACCAAAATGTTGGAAGAGTGGGTTTTTGGTTACTGATTAATTCCTTGATAACGGCCTTGTGCCAAAATGTTGGAAGAACCCATAAAATGGTGGAAGAGTGGGTTCAACATTCCGTATTAATGCGGAAAGCTTGCTATAGTATACATACCACAAACCCCATGGAGTTCAGTTGAGAAAGCCGAGTTGATGAAAATAAAAATTTTCCAAATAGAAAATTAGTTTTTATTATACTTACCTGTGATGTTACTTTTGCTATCAGCATGTCTAAAAAGACCCTTTCTGACCTATTATTTATATTAAATAAATTATCCTACCAAGGTCTGCACTTTAGCCATAACCCTTCGTGAAAAGCGTCTATGCGCAACTTCCGGTAGCCATATCCGTCATCTAACGTATCCTGTAGCGGGGAGGGAGGATAAACAGAAGGTTTATAAAGGGCATTTATAAAGTAACATCACAGGTAAGTATAATAAAAACTAATTTTCTATTTGGAAAATTTTTATTTTTATCCCTTCCCACCCTGTGATGTTACTTTTGCTACAGAATTTGTCTCCTCGGTGGGAGGTAAGGATGCATTATCCTTTCTGTGTCAATGATTAAATTGATATCGGTTATTCTACCAAAGTAAACTTCTTTGTCCTCTATTGAATAACGTACTTTACCCTAATGGCTAGTGAAGACCTTACCTAACGACTTATCTTATTTGAATCTATCCTCAAATATGCATAATCGAAATGCGGCCCCCCATTTTTGTTACCACAAAAAAGGTAGGTTTCCTACCTCTCTCTCTCTATATCTCTCAGATCTATTGTGTGAGCCTATCCATATTGCGAAACATTGCTACGGGCGGATTAACTGAGATGGCTGAAAAGAAGAAGTATTAGACTGCCTGCGACTTACGCACATCAGTGAGTCTTGTTTTTCTTCCTCATGTGTAATGTGGCGAGATCGAACCACTGACTGCTTTCGTACCGCTACACGTTGATAAATGTGTCTGCGCCATCCGTCTCGTAGGTTGAACTTAACTTTGCGTAATGAATAATAATCCAGCCCGCATGCAATGTTTCACAATATTATTGTTCGAGCATGGACACATGATATACACAATATGACACTCAAACCGAGGAACATTCTTGAGATAGAAATGAAATTGGAAGAATAGTTATACACATTCCAACCATATCTTGGTAAAGTGTACTCTCTACCTGTGTGACCTTGAAAATTGATATTATGCGCCTTCAAACTCACACGCGTTATATGTCACCGGTAAAGTGCACTATTTCCCTCGAGTATGCTAATGAATAATTAACGTTTATGCACAATTCACTAGCGATCACTTGTTAAAGAACACTTTTTAACTTCGCCAACTGATGGAGAAAAGTCAATGCACATCCTCGACGGTAATAGTAAAGTGCACATCTTTACCAGAGTCTCAATTATAGTTCCAACCTAGCCCCCGGTCCCTGCAGGACTTGTCCTGCAGCAACGAGTGGGCCTAGCTTGTATAGGTCTCCACATTGTTCAGACATCGACCTGAGATAGAAGGTGGAGAACGTGGTATTGTTTCTCCAGGAAGCAGTTTCCATGATTCTATTCAACGGAATTCTGTTTTTGAAAGCCCATGAAGTAGAGATTGCTCTCACCTCATGGGCTGTGATCTTAAGATTTGAACTAATCTTATCGGAGAAACCTTCGTATGCCCTTCTAATAGCCAGCGTTACCCATTTTGACACCGTGGCTTTTGACACATTATGCTCACCCGATATAGGAATGAAAAGCTTGACTCTCTTAGCTCTCGTCTTCTTAGCGAGTGAAATGTATTTCCTTACTGCTCTAACAGGACATAGGGTAGTATCCGTAACCGAAACTCCCTTGGCAGTTTTGAGGGCTGGGATACGAATAGGGGCCATCACCTCGTGAGGTGCCGCTGTCTTGGGTAAAAAACCCTGCTCGTAGACTAGCGTCATTGATTCCTTACCAACTCTAAAACTAGGATCATTAATGACCAGTGCATGGAGCTCGCTACTGCGCATAGCTGTTGCAAACGCTAATAAAAAAAACGGTTTTGATAGTCCAACACGCTATACTTGCCTGTTCCATAGGCTCATATGGAGCCTTGGTTAATGCCCATAACACTGCTGACAGATTCCATTTTGGAATGATTGACCTACCTATCGGCCTTTCTCTTGCAAAGCTCGCGATCATCTGCGAAAGTCGCTCATCCGTCCCAATAGATCTAGCTTGGTGCTTCGTGAACTTCAACGAGCTAGCCAAAGCTGACCTATAACCCTTAATGGTAGGGACGGAGAGTTTCCTGTCTTGGAAAAGGTAGATCAAAAAATCCCCCACTTGTCCTAGAGCTGGTCTGCCAGGATCGATTTTCCTCCTATCACACCAATCTGACCAGATACCCCACTTCTTCTGGTCATAACACTTGGAGGTGGACAATCTCTTTGCCCTGGAGATGATCTCGGCAGCCTTGTCCGAAAACTTGTCTGCTCGGATACCTCGCTTGATAATCTCCAGGCGTGTAGGTTGAGACCTGTCACGCCTGGATATGAACTGTCCTCCCTTCGTGCTGTGTGATAATGTTCCCGACTACCGGTAGTTTTACGGGTATCTCTATGAGGAGCTCCAGTAGTTCCGTGAACCAGCTCCTCGTCGGCCAGCAAGGCGCAATCAGAGTGATCTTGCACCTTGCTGCTCGAATCTTCTGGAGCACCTTCGGGAGAAGCACAAACGGTGGAAAGGCATATGCGTCCATCCGGTCCCACTCTAATGATAGAGCGTCTACTGCCCATGCGTGGACGTCCGGCACCGGGGACACATATAACCTGAGCCTGTTGTTCATCATCGTGGCAAACAGGTCCACCCAGGGATCGCCCCACCTTCCCAGAACAGTATTGCACACTGTCTGGTCTAACGTCCATTCCGTTAGGACCGGAGCCCCCTGGCGAGACAGGTAATCTGCTAAAATGTTCTTCTTCCCTGTGATGTGCCTGGCCGACAACTGAATGTCGTGACTGTGACACCACATTAGCAGATCCCTTGTCTCTATGCAAAGGGACACCGAGTGGGTGCCTCCCTGCCTGTTCAGGTATGCGACCACTGTTGTGTTGTCCGTAACTATGCGAACATGATTTCCCCGAAGATGCTCTCCACACTGGTGAACTGCTAGCACTACCGCTCTGAGTTCCAGCATGTTGATGTGTTGTTTGCCCATCTCCGATGTCCAGCAACCTTTCATCAGAGAGCCCAGAGGTTCTAGATGTGCTCCCCAACCTGTGCTCGATGCATCTGTGGTGAGGAAGATCTTGGGCTCTGGCTCTACCATGGGAACCCCCAGAAGGTAATGATTCTTCTGGGCCCACCATCTGAGATGTCTCTTGAAATCTCGGGATAGATGAATAATCATATCCAACGGGTACTGATGTGGCCTCCAATGGTAGAGTAAGTAGATTTGCAGGGGCCTCATGTGTAATCTTCCCATACAAACCAACTCCGCCGTTGCCCCCAGGACGCCCAGCAACGATAGGATCTTTCTCGCGGACATGCATACAGCATCCATAGCCTCGAAGACTGCTTTTAGCGCGCTCTGAATCCTGTCTGGTGGTACCCTCACCCTGCCTACGTCCGTCAGAAAGTTCATCCCCACATAGCAGAAATCCTGGATGGAACCAGTTCTGATTTCTCTATGTTGGGAATGAGACCTAGACTGGTCACCAGTCGCCAAACTCTGACCAAGTCTTCCAAGAGCATCACCCTCAACTGGTTGTGAATCAACCAGTCGTCGAAGTATTGTAGCAGAGCAACACCTCGTGTCCTTGCTGTTGCTGCTACAAACCTCCATCAGTTTGGTTAGACACCACTTGGTGCTGTCGAAATTCCAAAATGGAAGGACCATAAACTGGTAAACCTTTCCTCCCCATTGGAACCTCAGATACTTCCTTGATGCCTGTGAAATTGGCACATGGAAGTATGCATCCTTCAGATCTATGGAGACTGACCAATCGTTCACCTTTATGGCTGTTCTGATCGATCGGCGGTCTCCATCTTGAACCGGTCTATCTGAACCAATTTGTTCAGACTGGATAAATCTAACACGGGGCGTAGTTTGCCGTTCTTTTTGGGAACGACAAACAGTCGACTGTAGAAGCCTGGAGTGGATGAATCCAGGACTTCCTCGATCGCGTTCTTGCTCAAAAGATCCTGTATCTCCTTGTCTAAGGCCTGTCTTTTGAGCAAGTCCTTCGGAGGAGTCCAAACCGGACAGCTCCTCCGAAGAGGGGGGGTGGACTTGAAGGGAATGGAATATCCCTTCTTTATGATCCCCAACGTCCATGGACAGTTGGTGATATTCTGCCATTCGCTTAGAAAGAACGATAGTCTGCCTCCTACAGGCACTGAGGGTCTTGGAATGGACCACTCCCCCCCACACGAAACGCCCCCCGCGCCATCAAAAACTTCCCCTTCGAGGCCTCCTACTGGAGAAACGCCCTCGAGGGGTCCTGCCTCTTCTGCCACCCCTACCCCTTCCTCTGCCAGGAGGGGCCGGGTGCACAAACTCCTCCGCCACATATTGTGGCTGAGGCAAAAACCGTTGTCTGCAACGGTAGAGGTCTAGATCTACCTCTCCCCGCTCTAGTGGCACCTCTCATCCTAGATGCTCCTCTAGGTGGCCTACTACCCCGAAAACTGGTTTTCGGTGCAGAAAACCCCCTAGCCAACTGCATCCTCTGCCGCTCAGCAAGGTCAGTTTCTGCTACTCCGGAACAGCGTCCTCCGAACAGCTGTTCCGATTGTAGAGGTGCCGCTCTCAGGAATTGCTTACCTTGTCCCGGAAGCACTGAGGCTTTCGACAAGGTGGCGTCCCTTCTGGCTAAGAGCAAATCAGACGATGTAATTAATGACGTGGTCATCATGTGTTTGTTTGCTCTTGCCGCCGACTTCAGCAGTGCGTGTACTGCTCTAGTGTCCCTTTCTCTAGCGCCACCTTTGTAGCTGCTAAAGAAAGGTCTACCTGAGACGCCATCGAAACCATGGCTCTCGATCTAGTATCCATGACCTCAGACATCTTCTGAGATATCACTGGAGTCTCTACATTGAGTATGCCCACTTTCTGGCATCCTTATCTAACGTAGGTGTCATAATGCGACCACGTTGAAGAATGATTTTTTAATAAAACTTCAACGAGGTCGCATGGAATACATAATCTCTTGGGACAAACTCGGAAGTTTTTCCCATGTCCCATGATGCCTCTTGCATCTCTGCCAAAATCCTAGCCACCGTGGGCGATTGTGGCAGCATTGGTAACTCCTTAGGAGGTTCCCTGTCAATATCCGCCTCAAACAGAGACGTGACTCTGGGCGGTTTAGTGGGTTGCGTAGGGCAAATATCTGTCGGTAAATACTTATACACCGCCTGAATGGCCTCCATATAGGATGGTGGGGTATCCTCATCCAGTTCCTCTGCCTCCGGAGTTGGATTAGTGGAAGCAAGGGTATCGTTGTATACCTCGACTTCTTCCATATCCTCCTCTATAGGATCAAACTCCTGTTCTACAGGCTCCACTGTCGCTGACTGTGTGTCTATGAACTTCTTCATCATTAGATGCATAGATTGCATAAGTGCCTCAGATTCGGATTCTCTTTTCTCTAAAGGGATATCTGATCCGTGCTTCGATGAAGATCTTTTATTCCTGTGATGCGACTTATGTCTACGTCTATGCTTGTGCCTCCGTTGTATAGACGACGAGCTAGACGCCGATGAACTCCTTCGCCTCCTCGAGGACCGGCGTTTGATTCATCCGAGGACGACGAGCTCCTGTATGCTCTAGGTCTCTTATCAGCTCTGGCCTGTCTAATGGTAGCTCCCAACCCGGTTCCAACCAGGTGTGGTAGCTCCGAATCATAAAAATTCTTAGTGCTCTTGGCTTCTTGCCTTGTTTTAGGTGTCATGCTTTTCATCACCTGAGCACTAACGGGTGACTTGTGTACCCGTTCCGTATCTATGTCTATCTGTGTAGTATGATACTCTGGTAGTCGATTAATTCCTTACCCGTGGCAAATGTGCCCAACGGTGTAACAATGTAATGCGAGTCTATGTCTGGGTATTGTTGACCATCTATCGGTATACTCCCCGTATGATACACAATTGACTCAATTGTGTTGTCGTAACTTGAACTAGCCTGGCCCTCTATTTGTGTAAAGGTTGCCGGCTGTTCTGTGGTCCCATTCCCCATACTACCAGACCTACGGATCAACTCTCTACTGACACTACTCTGTCTACCGACACCGGACACCAGACACCTGACATAGGACTACTTCCCACCAGAGCTCCGTCCCCGGCCTCCGGACCACCGGACACCGGACTTTCATTCTCCGCCGTCTCGGCTGCCTTCTGGCCGCCGGACGCCGGACCACCGGACACCGGACTTCCAGTCTCCGACTTCTCGGCTGCCTCCTGGCCGCCGGACGCCGGACCACCGGACACCTGACACCTGACACCTGACATCGGACTATTGTCCCTCACGTGATCCGTAGTCAGCTGATGTGAAACCCTGTGACCAGTTTCTATCAGGTCATGTGTATCGAACTTCTTCTGCACGTCTACCACATGCCTTTCAGCTGTCGGCTGCGGTGGTAAGCCAGACTCCAAGGTTCGGTCCTTTGCACCATCCCCTCGGTCTGACTTATTGCTAGGTGGAGATATCACCTGCAAACTCGTTGGGCCACCTAACCGCCGTTCTGTCGAGATACGCACAGAATCGGTTTTCCCGTTCGGATGCCTGGCCACCTCACTACGACGAGATACTGTCGATTTTAATTTGTGAGGTGTTTTGATGACGTACTTTCCGTTAAGGTCATCCTTACCAGGTCTTTTAGGAGCAGGTTTACGATCAGGAACAATTGCTTTCCTGTCGGCAGACCTTAATACTTTCTGTGCATATGTTTTGCCCACTCCTATCTGTTTCCAAGTGGTTGCCCCCCAGAGAGCCGATACAGTGCAAGGACTCTCTTGGGAACAACCACAGCAAGTGCGGCACATGACTTCATGATTATCTAGAGGAGAAGCCATGTGTCCGCACTTTGAACGAATCTGTCCAGGCCTTTTGGCCCTTCCAGATAGTTGTTGTTTGTCAGACATTTTGATTCCTACAGCCTAAATTATGTCAGAAAACATCATAACATAAATAGCGAAAAAGAATTCAACCCGTTGGACGATATGGAGAGAAAAGATTTCGAAAAAAACTATAAAAATATATTATTTTCCAAAAATTTAAAAATTCCCGAAAAAATAATTTTTCCAAAACCACCCAACACTATGTCTGAACTTGATACAAAGTGTCAAATGCAAATCCCAATTTCACACTTTGAAACCAACCTATTTTGGGCTCAAATCGGCCCTCCTACTACTGAAGTATTTTTGACAACTTTTCCTCAAAAAAAAAATCTGGATTTTTTTCCCAATAAATTCGTAACGTGTAACAATCTTCCTAGAATGGAATAATTGTTCACCGTATACGCCGAATTGGCGACAGAGCCGCAACGGTCTGTCCCACAAGCCACATCAAAATCCTTACAAAATGTCGACCGTTATACAAAACGTGTCGCTAAATAACAAACACAAGTTGTCGAAATACCCCCAAAACTACCAACCCTAGGGAAAAACCCTTTAGTGGAGTTGTACAGTAGATAAATGTGATCAATTAGGTAATAAAATTTACCACGAAAGGATCCAATTAAACTCAGAAAAATCGAATAAACCTGACCAAAAAATTGACAGCCTCCTTCGATGTTTTCTGACGATAATATGGCTACCGGAAGTTGCGCATAGACGCTTTTCACGAAGGGTTATGGCTAAAGTGCAGACCTTGGTAGGATAATTTATTTAATATAAATAATAGGTCAGAAAGGGTCTTTTTAGACATGCTGATAGCAAAAGTAACATCACAGGGTAAGGGATAAAAATAGTTTTTGAATACAGACTGACCAATATACTCAATGGATTTCTACAGTATATGTACACACCTCAAACTCTGCTCCAATGGAGTTCAGCGAAATCATGGAACCTTCCTCAGTCACAGAATGTCGTGAACTGGACGAATCGACGCGTGATCGCTGGGAATCGACTCGCGATCGCTGCCGCAGTATCGAGTGTCGGATCTGCTCATGTGACTTGTGGAGATCATGTGATTGGTCCTCGTCTTCCTTGTCGCGTTTCAGCAGCGAAGTGAAATCAATCCCGGAGATCGAGAGAGCGTTGAATGTGCCAGAACCAATCATCTCACCCTGGCAAAAGACAATAAAGGAAGTGAACTTGCAGCTGAAAATTTGAATTCATCTTGTCGTAACACAAGATGAATTAACATTTTCAGCTGCAAGTTTCCAGCTTATTCAATGGCAAACAAAGGTGAATGGCGAACAGTGTCAGCTACGCTGGTCATAAATGTTGTATGGTATCTATTCTCAGCAGGAGGTTTACAGTAATCATAATATGAATTAAAGGACATATAACTAGAAAAAATACATTTCAAAACTATTTTGTAAATAAATAGATAGAGGATATTCCATTGTACATTTTGAATAGCGGGAAATAATACACGAGAGTGCGCCGTCTTCCGCGTAAGCAACGAGTGAGTGTAGCGAACAAGTTGCATGCATGGACGCCGACGGACACGAGTGTATTATTTCCGCTATTCAAACATGTACGATGGAATATCCTATTTATTACATTTCCATGGCGGATATATATGCACATTTAGTCTATTTTTGAGTTTATAATCAATGAATTGTGATGTGCGTATGATTAGTTATACAATGACGTGTTTTCCCGCGTTTTGACATTACGTTGTGTGACGTCATGTAAACTTTTTGAAATCCAAATTACGCAGCAGTTTCTATGAGCCAGATATATTTGAGTGCATGTTTGGAATGTGTTCAATCACATTAACATTCTAGATTAGTCGAGACCCTTTCCAAATTTTCAAATAACTTTATTTTGACTGTAATAAAAATTAAACATTTTGCATGGTAGCTCGTGGTTTCCAAGAAAACAGGCACACAATTACGGGTGTTCTCTTCACCGTGTATTATTTGTAATGAGTTGATTACGGGTTTTCTCTCACAGTAAATCCCATGCAAATAATGTGCAAGAGTGTAATAATAAATGATAATCCAAATAAAAGGTACATGCCCACTCAGTAGACACAAAATGTTTTTTTTATATCTGAGACAACATCTGAGACAATTTCTGGCAAATTAAACATTCATTCACCATTACCCCACGTATTGATTGGCATTATTATACATTCATTCACCATTACCCCACGTATTGATTGGCATTATTATACATTCATTCACCATTACCCCACGTATTGATTGGCATTATTAAACATTCATTCACCATTACCCCACGTATTGATTGGCATTATTAAACATTCATTCACCATTACCCCACGTATTGATTGGCATTATTAAACAATTCATTCACATTACCCACGTATGAGGCATTATTATACATTCATTCACCATTACCCCACGTATTGATTGGCATTATTTTATACATTCATTCACCATTACCCCACAAATTGATTGGCATTATTACATTCATTCACCATTACCCCACGTATTTGATTGGCATTATTATACATTCATTCACCATTACCCCACAAATTGATTGGCATTATTATACATTCATTCACCATTACCCCACAAATTGATTGGCATTATTATACATTCATTCACCATTACCCCACGTATTGATTGGCATTATTATACATTCATTCACCATTACCCCACGTATTGATTGGCATTATTAAACATTCATTCACCATTACCCCACGTATTGATTGGCATTATTAAACATTCATTCACCATTACCCCACGTATTGATTGGCATTATTAAACATTCATTCACCATTACCCCACGTATTGATTGGCATTATTATACATTCATTCACCATTACCCCACGTATTGATTGGCATTATTATACATTCATTCACCATTACCCCACAAATTGATTGGCATTATTAAACATTCATTACCATTACCCCACGTATGATTGGCATTATTATACATTCATTCACCATTACCCCACAAATTGAATTGGCATTATTATACATTCATTCACCATTACCCCACGTATTGATTGGCATTATTATACATTCATTCACCATTACCCCACAAATTGATTGGCATTATTATACATTCATTCACCATTACCCCACGTATTGATTGGCATTATTATACATTCATTCACCACTACCCCACGTATTGATTGGCATTATTAAACATTCATTCACCATTACCCCACGTATTGATTGGCATTATTAAACATTCATTCACCATTACCCCACGTATTGATTGGCATTATTAAAACATTCATTCACCATTTACCCACGTATTGATTGGCATTATTATACATTCATTCACCATTACCCCACGTATTGATTGGCATTATTATACATTCATTCACCATTACCCCACAAATTGATTGGCATTATTAAACATTCATTCACCATTACCCCACGTATTGATTGGCATTATTATACATTCATTCACCATTACCCCACGTATTGATTGGCATTATTATACATTCATTCACCATTACCCCATTGATTGGCATTATTAAAACATTTCATTCACCATTACCCCACGTATTGATTGGCATTATTAAAACATTCATTCACCATTACCCCACGTATTGATTGGCATTATTAAACATTCATTCACCATTACCCCACAAATTGATTGGCATTATTAAACATTCATTCACCATTACCCCACGTATTGATTGGCATTATTAAACATTCATTAACCATTACCCCACGTATTGATTGGCATTATTAAACATTCATTCACCATTACCCCACATATTGATTGGCATTATTAAAAACATTCATTCACCATTACCCCACGTATTGATTGGCATTATTAAACATTCATTCACCATTACCCCACGTATTGATTGGCATTATTACATTCATTCACCATTACCCCAGTATTGATTGGCATTATTATACATTCATTCACATTACACCACGTATTGTTGGCATTATTAAAACATTCATTCACATTACCCATCGTATTGATTGGCATTATTATTCATTCTTTACCATTACCCCACGTATTGATTGGCATTAATTATACATTCATTCACCATTACCCCCTCGTTTTGATTGGAGTTTTAACATTCCATTAACCATTTACCCTCGTATTTGGATTGGCATTTTATACATTCATACCATTACCCCACGTATTGATTGGCATTATTATACAGTCATTCACCATACCCCCACGTATTGTTTGGCATTATTATACATTCATTCACCATTACCCCACGTATTATGATGGCATTATACATTCTTCACCATTACCCCACGTATTGATTGGCATTATTAAACAGTCATTCACCATTCCCCCACCCCGTATTGATTGGCATTATTAAACATTCATTCACCATTACCCCCACGTATTGATTGCATTATTAAACATTCATTCACCATTACCCACAAATTGATATTGATTGGCATTATGATTACATTCATTACATTCCCCCATTACCCTCCCAACGTATTGATTGCATTATTAAACATTCATTCACCATTACCCCACGTATTGATTGGCAATGGATTTATACATTCATTCACCCCATTACCCCACACGAATATTGTTATTGCATTTATTTTTTAAACATTCATTCACCATTACCCCCACGTATTGATTTGGCATTATTAAACATTCATTCACCATACCCCAGTATTGATTGGCATTATTAAATTACATTCATTCACCATTACCCCACGTATTGAATTGGAATTATTATAAACATTCATTCACCCCCCATTGAGCCCCTTACGTATTGATTGGCAAAAAATATTAAATTATTATATACATTCATTCACCCATTTCCCCATTACCCCCCCGTATTGATTTAAGGCATTATTTTTTTACCATCATTCACCATTTACACGTTATTGAATAGGCAGTTATTTAACATTCATTTCACCCCATTCAAGTATTGATTGGCATTATTAAACATTCATTCACCATTAACCCTCCACGTATTGATTGGCATTAATTATTCATTTCCTTCCTTAACCCCACGTATTGATTGGCATTATTAAACATTCATTCACCATTAACCCCCACGATTGATTGGCATTATTATACATTCATTCACCAATTAGCCCCACGTATTGATTGGCATTATTATACATTTCATTCACCATTACCCCACGTATTGATTGGCATTATTAAACATTCAATTCACCATTTACCCCACGTAATTGATTGGCATTATTAAAACATTCATTCACCATTACCCCACCCGTATTGATTGGCAATTATTAAACATTCATTCACCATTACCCCACGTATTGATTGGCATTATTATGCATTCATTCACCATTACCCCACGTATTGATTGGCATTATTAAACATTCATTCACCATTACCCCACGTATTGATTGGCATTATTAAACATTCATTCACCATTACCCCACGTATTGATTGGCATTATTATATATTTAATATCAGACATAAATTCCACACTGATATCAGGGGTGATAACTATGTTTCCTTGGACTGTTCTAATTATTCTCTGTATTTATTTTTTGATGTGCAATGATCATACTTTATAATCTGTTTTTTCAGGTGGCGCATTTAATTAATATAAATAATTAAAACATATCATGCCTCATTTGCATATGAAAATAGCCCGATACCACCGCGAGTCATTATCAGTAAAATAAATATTACTAAATGATTATATCAGTATAGCGGGCACTCGTAATTTTTAGAACTGGTGAAATATCGACACAATTATACACTTAGTCAAATCCTATAAAGAACATTTTGTGCCTACTGAGTGGGCATGTACCTTTAAATGCCAAAAACCCTGACCCCAAAATTTCAAATAACGGAACAGAATTTTCCATCAATTATACAAATATATTCCCCAATTTAAAAATGGAGATTGTAAAAAAAAATGGAAGGACGGAATGATGAAGACTATATACTTTTCGGCATACTTTGTATGCCAGGGGTGTAATAATGCGTCTCCTTAATTATAGTACAGGTACTGACCTCCTTCAGCACAACTATGTGATCTGCCTCCTTCAGGTACTGCAGTTGGTGGGTGACCAGGATCCGCGGCTTGCTCTTCAACACACCTTGTATCACCCTGGGGACAGTCAACATTGATTGATTGATTGGGCTGGGCTGGGCTGGGTCTGGGCTGGGGTTGGCTTGGGGCTTGGGGCTGGGGCTGGGGGGTGGCTGGGGCTGGGCTGGGCTGGGCTGGGCTGGGCTGGGCTGGGCTGGGTAGGGCTGGGGCTGGGCTGGGCTGGGCTGGGCGGGTTGGGTTGGGTTGGGTTGGGTTGGGTTGGGTTGGGTTGGGTTGGGTTGGGTTGGTTGGTTGGTTGGTTTATTATTGACTGATTGATTGATTAGGGTTTTCGTTTGTTCTCTAGTCACAGCGACATATACAGACAGGCACCCCAACACCTACAGAGCATCCTTATTAAACGAACACCGAGTCCAGGGTGTGAATTCCAGTAACGTATACCATTATGATATGAATACATATGGATGGATTCATCGTTAAGATATATTCATACCCTCCCATCAATTCTCATGTACCGAAAAGGGCCCAACCAGGAACATTGGAATTCCCATAAAGATGAACCCTAGCGTCAAGTAACACTTGTATGTTCCAAACCAACCACCTGTCACAAAGTCAACATACTTGGGTTGGTCATCTAATATCATACAGACACACCAACCCGACATGGCATTCGCAAATTACACACCGTGACACTATACTGCAAATCTAACCATACTTTTCAAACAGATGTCTACCGACTGAGGCGTCCACGGCACTAAGTGGGTCGTCTAGGAGGTAAACGTCTGCATCCATGTATAACGCACGTGCCAGACAGACTCGCGCTCGCTGACCCCCGCTCAGACGCACACCGCGATCGCCGATCAACGTGAAATCTCCGTGAGGCATCACGGCAATGTCCTGAAATACATAGTCAACTAGATTGGTCAGTAAGCGAGGCTTACGGAATACCCCCCGCGTAGGCCCAGGTACCCCTCAATATGTAAAATTTTCCAAGTGTGGGCTTGTGACCTTGACTCTGGGCTTAGCGGGGGCGGCACGAACGTGAATGTGAAGCAGATCCGAGCAAGGAAATAGAAGTTATAACCGATTTCTCTGATGTTAAGTTTTGTAAAGAGACTAAGCATGTGATCTTGACCTTGGGATCAGCGGGGATATGTCACAGCATGATAGTAGAGCCTTATAGAGGAATGCATGCATGAAATATTAAGAATATTAGATGAAGTTATAACATATTTCTCTGATGTTAAGTTTTGTAAAGTGACCATGTATTTGACCTTGACCTTGGGATCAGCGGGGGTTGGACGGTTGTGGATTTGGCACAGCATGGTAGTAGAGCCTTACAGGAATGCATGTGTGAAATATTAAGCATTTTAATGAAGGAAATAGAAGTTATAACAATATTTCTCTGATGTTAAGTTTTGTAAAGAGACTAAGTATTTGACCTTGACCATGGGATCAGCGGGGGTTGGACGGTCGTGGATTTGGCACAGCATGGTAGTAGAGCCTTACAGGAATGCATGTGTGAAATATTAAGCATTTTAGATGAAGGAAATAGAAGTTATAACAATATTTTTCTGATGTTAAGTTGACGGACGCACAGACGGACGTTCTTACAGTACTATACTTATGTGGCTTATCACACCTTAAATATTAGCCACATAAAACGATTTTTAGCCACATAAAAGGATATTTTAAGTGGCTAATTGTAACCAACCCTATCCTTTACCAAGTCCATAACCTTGTGGGGCTAGCCACATAAGTACCCTAATGTGTGCCCGGATGGATGGACGGACGGACGGGCGGATGGGCGGGCGGCGGGCGGCGGGCGGGCGGGCGGACGGGCGGACGGGCGGACCGAACGGACGGACGGACGGACGGACAGACAGACGGACGGACGGACGGACGGACGGACGGACGTTCTTACAATACTATACTTATGTGGCTTATCACATGTTAAATATTAGCCACATAAAACGATTTTTAGCCACATAAAACGATTTTTTAGGTGGCTAATTGTAACCAACCCTATCCTTTACCAAGTCCATAACCCTGTGGGGCTAGCCACATAAGTACCCTAATGTGTGCCTGGACGGACGGACGGACGGACGGACGGACGTTCTTACAGTACTATACTTATGTGGCTTATCACATGTTAAATATTAGCCACATAAAACGATTTTTAGCCACATAAAACCGATTTTTTAGGTGGCTAATTGTAACCCAACCCTATCCTTTTACCAAGTCCATAACCCTGTGGGGCTAGCCACATAAGTACCCTAATGTGTGCCCGGACGGACGGACGGACGGACGCGGACGGGCGGGCGGGTGGTCAACCTGACTCCAGTATACCCCCCCCACAACTCGTTGCGGGGGGTATAAATATACTTTCAAACATAGGAGATATTTGTAAATTGATAAAGAAAGAAGCACGTAGAACACTGTGGTCACATGTGGGGCATGTCCCGACGTACATAGTCTATTTTCAAAATATGGGATTTATTACCCAGAGATATTTGTAAATCTGATAAACCAAAGTGTAAATATCACTGGAAATACTGTATTTCAAAAACAAATATGTGAATAAATTTCATGCACTATGTGCAAGTGAATCTGTCATTTAGAATATGTGTAACGTCTAAAAATCAACATTTGAATGCGAGAGTAAGAAAATAGGCTACACCAGATGTTAATAGATGTATGATAAGGCCTATCAAAAAAAATTGTTTGTTTAGGGGCACCCGACCCTACCTGCTATTTTATTAACAAAATGTGCCGACCCTATTTTTTTTTCCACATTTCAGAAGAAAACAAGTTTCTGTCTATTTTGTTAATGTTGTTAATTTTTATCCCTCTCCTTGTGACTTTTGTTTCGCAAAATATCATGCAACTTTGTTGGTAAATGACATTTTAATACCCGATATATTAAACAACCCATCCTTTTTTACACTCGCGACCGTCTTACGACTCTAGGTGCGACGAAATCGAAGTGCCGGGACAAGCATTGCGGTAACTGCAGAGGTTATCCGAATATACAATTGTGTCCGATGATTTCGCGCGTCCGGTGATTTCGCGCACCTCTTTAATTCGCATTGTCAACCTTTCGCTACCTGGTGTTGGTATATTAGAAGTCAACATTATCATAAACTATACAACTTCTGACGATATTTGGCCAGTCTAATTATATTTGGGGAGTACAAGTTTTTTGTGTCAGTTTTACTCTTCGTATCCGAATACATGCATACGTTTTATTTCTCAAAAACAATCACATTTTGCAGAAGACATCGTCTGTCAAAACCATGTTTACTTCTGTTTTGTGAATGAAATAGTTGGCCCCGGATCGAGTATATTAAAACATACAAATGACGTCATTGGGGAAACTACTACAAAATGTTCAATGTATGGAAGTCCAAACTTGTTTGAATATATTTTTTTTGTAGTATTTTGAGTACTTGCATTAATCTACGCTGGATGTGTTATACTGTCATTAATTTGTTCCCTGACTGTAATTTATCACATGCTGACTTATTGACCCCCTTCCCTGAACGTAGAAATGACAGTCATGTTGGCGTGTATTGGCCACCATAGACAAATATAATTAACTGACGTCACTAAAATCGCACTGCGCAAGTACACCGGACATCCAGATTTTAGGGGAATACCCAACGTGAGTTCACAATTGGCGGCCGTTTACATTGATGCACTTTGTTTTATTGCATGATATTTCGTAGAAATACGGCGAAATGGCGAGTTATTATGCATATAAAGTTGTAGGTCTGAATATGCGATATTTATAGATCGGTTACATTATTGTTTCCTTAGCTGCGCGAAATCACCGGACAGCACCGCAAGCCTACAATCAACAACAACAACAGAAATTGCCAATTGGCACGATGGCTGGGGTTTCGTCTAGTGCGACTCGCATCTTGTTACATATAAACATAGATGTATGCCAACATTCTCCAGAAAGACGAACATTTGACATTTTCCCTATAGAGCTAGTTCATCAGTGTTTGCGCACATGATACCATTGTATTGCGAGCAGTGCACGTGTAGAAATCAGGCATCAAATCAGGATTATTCTGATTTCAGGGCTGAATATATAGTTTTCTTATTGTAAATATTCAGTTCTGATTTTGGGACTTTCCCCCCATTTGTACAGGCAATATATGGGATTTAGTACTAAACCCATTGACCCGGCCTTAAATGACCTTAGCTTTTGAACGGCCGTTAAACCCAAACAAACAAACAAACAAACACCTGTGCATCAGTGTCTTCGGCATTAAACCATGGATTATGTTTTGGGTCAAGTGTTATTTATTCTCAACACTAGTTCATGTACATTTACAGATGCCTTTTGGGTTTGAATTAAACACTACAATTGATACAGTTTCATGTGCATTCTGTGTGTTCTTTTAATGCAAAATATCCACCAGAATATACAATGAATTGTGAGCTTAATTAATATTCATACTACAACTAATGGCATATAAAGTAAACAAGGTACATGTTGTATTTAACGATTTACAGCTTCATTTATAAAAAAAAAAAAAAAAAAAATAACAAAAATAAAATCCCTACCTACCCTACCTACGGATTTTGAGCCTGTTCCCCTAAACAAACAATTTTTTTGGATAGGCCTAACATTGTGTTGAGCCTTAAGGAATAATTATTTTCGCAAGAATGTATTTATTTCCGCTAGAATGTATTTATTTCCGCTCGGATATATTTTTCTCACTGAATCTCCAAGCTCCAAACCTGATGCCAGGTGATGTTACAACACGAAAATGTGTAGCCCTATCCATATTTAGTCACATTTAACACATTACAGACAGGATTCGATAATAGTACATGTAATATGAAACTTCTGAGAAAAAAATATCCATATTTTCTTTACAATATTTTATATTTTCTCTGCAACGGCCATCTTTCGGCAATGGTCAATTTTATTTTTTCTGGCTGAAAGGTTGGGACTATATTGTTAAAATCCTGGTCACGGCACCAAAATAAACAATACATGCGACACATTTTCGTTATTTCATCTCAAAAGTAGATCAAACAAGTTTGTTTGTTGGTGTTTAACGGCCTATCAACAGCTAAGGTCATTTAAGGCCAGGCCAACGGGTTCAATCGGAAACGGAATATTTAAATCGTAAATGTTTTTTTATTCAGCCCTGAAATCAGAATACTACACCAAAGCCATTTGGCTGGCCCCTTCCCATATTACGAATAATCGTAATACTCATATAAGGGGTATAACTAGATTCAACTGTCGCATACAAAATGCCAAAGACACATATGTGAGGGCCAACCAGATCTCCATTCGGGATTCCCGATCATTAAATTACCCATCGCATGCTCCCACTTGCCAAGTATGAAAGTAGTAACAACATATATCTTTATGTGGAAAAACAAAATAATTTTTTTTTTTTTTTAAACAAAAATAATTGTGTTCTTGACTGAAAAGGGTTAATAACCATAAGCAGGGGATACTACCATCGATTTGCAAATATTAAACACAGTACCTTGTTTAATGCACAGGCTTTCAAGATTCTTTCGTATTTGGCTTTCTCAAATTTGTTCCCAAACGTGATGTTTTGACGAAGGCTTGCTGAAAACACCCATGGTTGCTGGGAAACGTAGGCAACTGTTCCCTTAACATTCACGGTCCCGGACAGGATAGGTAACTCCTTCATTATTGACATCAGCAGGGACGACTGAAATTGAGAGGTTTCTATGTTTGAAAATTATTAGGATACATGAAGTCACATTGACTCTGTCTGAATAAATTCTTTAACCAAATATTACATAAGAGATTCAGGTGTAAGTCACAATAAATAGCACTTCAAAACTTTTCCATTGAAAATGACAAAATTTCACTTTTTTGCTCACACTCGGCCGATCAAACTTCTCTCTTTCGATGCTCCAAAGATTTTGTAAGTACGTGCTAAGTTTGTTCCCAAAGAGAAATTACATGTACCGGGTGTCCAGTTTAGAGATATTCCACTGTAAATCAGGCATATGACCATTCTCTCTTTCGATGCTCCGAAGATTTTATAAGTACGTGCTAAGTTTGTTCCCAAAGAGAAATTACATCTACCGGGTGTCCAGTTTAGAGATATTCCACTGTAAATCAGGCATATGACCATTCTGGGACATGCCTATGTCTATTGCAATCATAAAAATGCATTATTATCTGAGATGCGTTACCAAGAAAACTCTCAAAATGAGATCACATATAATTATGTTCTTGGTGTCCGGTTTAGTTCCACTGTATGATGTACCTTTCCAGCTCCCACCGGTCCAATGACAGCGAGAAGTTTGCCAGGTGTGACCGACGCCGTCACATTATGTAGAGTAGGCTGCTCTAATTCCTGTCAATAAATGGAGGATCTTGCATGAAATTTCACAATTTCTTCCTTACTGGCACATGTATAGCGAATGTTCCAAATTATGCCAAGTAAAATTATCTCCCCTGCTCATCACCATTTCTGATAGCATGTACTTGAATATAAGACATGTTTCTGGGAAAAAGTGAAAGGGTTTAACGTCCCAGCAACAGCTATGGTCATATAGAGACGGGACCACAGTTTAAAGTCTCGTCCGACAGACCAGTGGGATGGAAATACTATGAAAGTATTTTTTGATGCCCTATGCAAGGTTTGAACCCACAACCTCCGGATTGGAAGTCAGGTGTTCGAACCCCTAGGCCACAACCAATCCCTATGTTTCTGGGAAAGTGATCAAATAAAATGGTGACATTTATTTATATATGTCATTTACTGTGCATGAAGCGAAAACCCACATATTGGATACACGAGACATCATCTGAGACATAGTCACGTTTGATCATGGTAAATTGTACACACAAATAAAAGACATATACATGATTGTATTGAATACTGAAGAAATGATGGATGAGATTGGGGTTTTACGTCCGTTAGCAAGGTGAGTGGTTAACAATTAAAGTAATGACACTCATTAAATGTGGCTGTGACTGAAGAAATGGGGTTGATGGGTTTTGCGATCAGTGTAGATCCAGATCAACCTGTGCATCCGCACAGTCTGATCAGGATCTGCACTGTTCGCCATTCCATCAATGAAACACCTGTCAATGCTTCGTAAAGCAATGTAGATCGATATCGGTCTACATGAGTGTGCTAATTGATTAGGAGCTACACTGGTCACAAATCCCATAAGCCCCATTTCTCCATGGTTGTGACTGAATAAATGGGGCTTATGAGATTTGTGACCAGTGTAGCTCCTGATCAAATAGCACAACCTGTAGCCTGATAATGATCTTTATTGCTTGTTAGAAGCAAGAAGGGTGTTTCGTTGATGGAAAAACAAACAGTGCAGATCCTGATAAGACTGTGCGGAGATCCGAATCAGACCGCGTGGATGCACAGGATGATCTGGATCTACATTGGTTGCAAAACCCATACACCCCATTTCTCCAGTCACAGCCACAAATACACAAATAAAAGACAAGGACGTGTACTGACTACAGAAGATATGATAGCCGTGACCACAGGTGGAAGACTCGGACCCGTGACATAAAAAAATGCCCATTACCCCACCCACCTGGTGTCGTACTGCGTGCTACGTTATATATAGATAGATAACGTAGTGTACATTGAGACACCAGGTGGGTGGGGTAATGAAATTTCTTCACTGGGCATTTTTTATGTCACAAGCCCGAGTGTTCCACTTATGGACGATGACTCACGGTGTCCCATTTGGCGGTGACGTCACTGATCTCCACCCTGCACTCCTCAGTCACTACATACTCATCGTCATCTCCGTCAACTTTGGCTCCCGGCTGCGATAATTCATCCAGCTGCAAAAATTTCTGTAACAGACACCAAACTAAGGTAAACCACAGGTTGAAGTAACAAACCAAGGTCTATAAATGCTACAATATACCTAAATATATCCGTAAGTCAAAATAAAGTAAGTTAATGACAGTTTGTTTTACTCCCTGTTAACCCATTCCTTTTGGAATACACCTTTACGGGTATGAAATTAATGAAATATTTTTATGAAAGTATATGTTGTGACCACTCATTTGAACCGTCTCGATGAGACGGTTCAAATGGTGGTCACAATATATACTTCCGACGAGACACATAGACAATATTTACAATTTTCCATCAGTAAGATCGTGTATCCACAGAATGTAATGGGCCAGCACTTATTTGTTTACTTACTGATACTTTTAGTTGTATTTAATGCATTGATAGACCTTGGTCCGTCACTGCAACTTGTGTTATAAACATGAAATATGTGACAAATAATACATAGAGGATCTTACATGAGTGATGATTGAACATGATATTTATTAAACAAGTTTACTGATTTCATAAGAAACGAGGCTATGCCGAATGCATGACCTTGGATAATGAAGTCAAATTAGATGACCAACTCATCCCTACTTTTAGAAAGGGGGATGTTATTAGAGTAAATATAGCACACATGGAAACTATCGAAAGTGAAAGTTGATAGAATTATTTATTAATTGATTGATTAGTGGTTGATTGGTGATTGATTGAAATGATTAATTGATTGATTAGTGGTTGATTGGTGATTGATTGAAATGATTAATTGATTGATTAGTGGTTGATTGGTGATTGATTGAAATGATTAATTGATTGATTAGTGGTTGATTGGTGATTGATTGAAATGATTAATTGATTCTAAACAAGGTTAGGTACACTCAGTGGTTACGTAATCTAATTTTCACATTTACTTGATTAAAAGTATTCTAAGAATCTTAACTAGAAAATGTGTTCATAGAACATGGATGTCCCACATATCGCTTTGATAATAAATGAGGCAAAATTCCAAGTTCAAAAGGGGAAGATAATCCATGGCTCAGTGTCGAAGCAAAAATAGAAATTCACTTTGTGCATCCACACACCTTAAAGAAGATACATACAAAGCATTAAGCCTCCAGCTATTACAGTTTAGAAGTTTTACAAGTTACAAGGCAACAAATGGGGAAATAATCCATGACCCCGGGATCGAATCAAAAATCGAAATAAACTTTGCGCATCTACTCATCATAAGGAAGCTACATACCAAGTTTCAGGTATGTAACTAGTACGGTTTAAAAGTTTTACAAGTTACAAGGCAAAATTTCCAAATTCTAAGTCGAAAAGGTCGAGATAATCCATTATCTGAGGGTCGAATCGAAAATCAACTCACCTTAAGAAAGCTACATATCAAGTTTCAGGTCTGTAGCTAGTATTATAATCCAATGGTGACGGACGGACGGATGTAACACTAAATGCCCCCTCCACTATATTGGTGGGGCATAATAAAACTTAGTGAAGTGTTGGCGGGTGGGGGGATGGAGCCTGTATAAATGTTCAACATGCAGTCATGGATAGATGGACAGGAATACGGAATACCAGGCTCGTGCCTTTTGATACAAGGTTTATCAAGCAAGGCAAGGTATAGAGAATACTAGGCTAGTGTATTTTGATGTCAAATTTATCAGGCAAGGCTAGGAAACACGTAGGAATTCCTACCGTTTGTGAGCCGGGCCTGATAAACTTGATACAGTGAATACCAGGCTTGTGTCTTTTGATATCAAATTTATCAGACAAGGCTAGGAAACACATAGTAATTTTAAGGCTTGCCGAGAAATTCCTACTGAAATTCCTATTCCAAGCCGAGCTTGATAAACTTGATATCTAAAGATACTAGCCTGGTATTCTCTTTATCAGGTAACATTTCATGTTAAGAAATACGCCTACATGTATATAATGCTGTTTTGTTGAAAGGGACATGGACTGGCTTACGTCGCATCATGACACTGACATCATTCGCTAATGTCACATGACGCGATAAACAAATGTCAGCGAAGGTAGTTTTCGAATATGGATTGACCGTGATACACTGTATCGGCGTCGATGCCAGATGCACCATGCTGTTATCAGTCAGCGTGTGTTTGGTCAATGTACAGCTAGGTGCCTAATAAAGCAGTATAAAGCAACTTTTTAACCCTTTCAACACTACAGTACAGACCTCTATACACTATAGCAATGTTTGCAAACAGTGTATATCACGATGAGCCGTCTCGTAAACAGCCGTCTCATCAGGATCTGCACTTTTTGCAAGAAAAAAAACACCTCCTTTTTATCAATGGACTTGTCTGAAAATCATTTTATGACAATTGGATTGGTCGGAAAATTTTCATATCACATGTACAGTCCGTTCCAGTTATTTAGGGTTGAAAGGGTTAAATGAAAAGACATGCTGAAGGTATTTGTTAGTGTATTTTATTTAGTCAATATGCAGTTTGCTACCTCATAAACGTCAAGACACTTCTAAAGGCGCTCTATCAGTGCCGTCTTAACTACACAAGGTCTGCAACTATTTATGCTATTAGGGTCAGTGGTTGACAAAAGGGATCTGAAGATGTTTATGACTAGCATAGCTCCAGCTCATCCATGAATTCTGACCAAGGCCTGCCTACTAGATGCCCCACCGCAGCAAAATGACTGAACCCTAAACCTACAGTGTGAATGTACATAACGATCAGGATCTACAAATGGTGTAAATGAATTACCAGTGTTCCAGATAAGCTGCATATTTGCTTAAATACCCAATTAAAATTTCCAAAAACCTAATTGAAATCATAAGTAGCGAGTTTCAAAATGCAATAAAAAATTTGTGGTACCTTTATCATGCTACAGAAAACAATAAACAGACCACAAATATAGCATATTTTTCTTATTGTCCATCAAAACACATCTTGGTATTTCATTAGAATTGTCTCCAAGGAGACAATTCTAATTAAATGCCAAGACATGTTTTCATTTCGAAGCAATCTATTCAATAATGGCTGTCTGTTCATGTGTAAACAGTAGTGTGATTTTATTTTACCCAATTACAATTTTGAAATACCCAATTGCTTCAGAAATGATAGTGACATTACTCAATTACTAATTCCTTATCTGGAGCCCTGACATACTCTATTTCAGCCAAATATTGCTAAAACACACAAATACACACACATTTGAATATATACCACCATGGCATACTGTTTAACATTATAGGCAGTTGTAGTATGTGTAGACCTTGTACCCCATGTACCCCATGTAGACTAGTCTACAAACACGCCTACCAGGGAGTCTGCCATGATTTCTTGCCATATATGGCATCCTGACCAAGGTCGACGCAAATTGCAATTAGCAAAAGGACTTTAAGTGGTTATATACAGAACTCTACGGAACTCTACGGAGGCCCGCAGGGGACGTAGAATTCTTTTTTTAAATTAATTTGTGGGAACAAATTGTGATATTGTGGAAATAAATTGTTAACTGGAGGGAACAAATTGTCAAATTGAGGGAATGAATTGTCATTTCATGGGAATGAATTGTTGATTCGAGGGAACAAATTGTTATATCGTGGGAACAAATTGTTAATTCGAGGGAACGAATTGTTAAATTGAGGGAACAAGTTAATAAAAAATTCATGTCCCCTGCGGGGTTCCGTACAACTCTGCTTATGGTCCGCTATTATGTTTTCCTATAATTCAATCAAACACATTCAATTTTGTGTCTTTGAAGTCTTCGAAGAAGTATTATCATACTTTACAGTCAAATGAGGACTTTGTAGCTAATAAGTTTAAACATGACATCACACTGACAAATTCTGCTAATTCTAATGCTGATTATGCCTTCAGTACGGTAACCTATTTATAAGGTACCGGCAGTAGCAATATGTATATATGTACACATATTTGTCTTGAATAGATATGGGTAGATTGCTAATAAAGGAAAGCTTCATGATATCTGTGACATGTAAAACACTCAAATGCATATACATGTATATACAAGGGGCTGTATCTTTTGCATTTATTAGGCAATCAGCTTAATTTTGTGACACAATTTGAATACAGATGTGTAGAAGATGTTCCATAAGTTTCCAGAAAGATAGAAACACACATGCTGACATATCATTACTATAGCAACAGCTCTTTGGGGAATGTGGCACAACTACATATTCAATCATAATGTACGTCAGATATTATGAAATCAACACTTTCCGCATAACATCTCGGTGTTGAAGCATTGTATTACAAAAAACAATCACTGAGACAGAATTATGTGGTGCCGCATAATTCTGTGTTAAAACCAAAACGCATCAATTGCATCTACAGGTGAATGTATGATAGCGTGCAAAAATACCAAGTACCCCGACTGGTTTTATTGAAACGAATTTGTCTCAAATAGTAGTAGTAAGGGAGTCAAAATGATACCACCTACCGTGGTATCATTTATAACCCTCTATAATACCCCCACCACCCCCGAAAATCAAAAAATTGGTTAACGAGGAAAATTGGGTCTCCTGACAGCAAATTTATGAATTTTTGGAGAAAATAATTTTGAAAAGAGGGAGTCCCAATTATATTGGTAATTGACTTTTGAAAGTATATATTGGTGTCATAAATACATCATGTTTTTTTTCACGTCCAATTGAACAGAAAAAACGAGTACCAATATTATTAGAGAAAATGGATAATACAATACAATTTGAATTGAAAATTTTTATAAGAGCGCAAAAATCCCGCCGACAACCATGTTTTCGACAACCACAATCTAGAGAAAACCAAAGCAAGCATTTCTAGCACCAAAATCTAGATGTTTGTAGTACATTTTCTGTCTACGATGGTCTCGATAGAATCTTTCGAATAGTTTCCCAACAGTACCAAAAATTGCCAAAAATTGTCGAAATGTTCTCGAACAACCAATTGAACATATGTTGTTGTACATGTATTCAACAACAAAGTTTGAAAAATGACAACTACAACAACAACTTTCCAAGCGATGGGAATCCGTGCAGCGAAAAGTCTTTCCAAGCATTTGCTCTTGGAGAACGCATGCGAAAACAATCTTGTGTCCGACATTGGGCGCGTAGACTACCTCGAAAACCACGAGGGACAAACAAATTTGCAACCTCTAGAAGGTTTGCCAGCATTTGTAGACGATTTGTACGTGTTTGGGTACCTAGATAGAGAAGAATGCGTAGTAGTAGGAAACAAAGCATCTTGCACAACTGGGGAAAAGGGGTCTGCGAAAAATTGTTGTGTGGGTAGAATAGCAATTGCATCTAGAGAAACAATTGGGAAGGATAGCAAACCACTGCACACTACAATCGTGCATACAATTCGACGCGAGAAAGAGTTTGGAAATAGTTCCATTCGAAATACTGTAGAACGCATAGAAGAAGCTAGTGGAAGCATAGCAAAAAGAAGGTGGGTAGAAATACACCAAGGGGCAAACCCCTTCGCATTGTTTGTGGCAAAAATAGCGGTGTCCGAAATAGCGATAGAAATTCTAGAAGAGCAGCTACCAGCTCTACAAAATAGATTGCGAGCAGTTGGAATGGAAATCTACTGTGTGGACTACACGAAGGACTTTTCCGGTACACTAGATAGACCGGCTTTGGTAGAACATCTAGAGAAAGAGAAATACTTTGCGATGCAAGGGAAAAATAGAGGATGGGGAGGGTTCGAAGAAGAATGTAGGAACAATTCTAGACAACACAGGTACAGTAGGGAACCATGTTTGCTCTTGGGTACAAACCAGAGACAACAGAACCACTAGAACGAAATTGTACAACAAGGTAGTTTCCAATTTCGAGGCAGGAGAAGTACGAACAAGCATTGGTGGGCATCTAGCAGACTACGCAGATTGCACAAACGACCATCTTCGGAAAACATTCCAACATGCGGATGTACAACGAAGAGGTTGCACTAGAATCGAGGTTTCGGTCTACGGTTCTCCAGATATTTCCAAAGAGACAGCACTAGAGGTGCTTGCAGAAGCAGAAGAGAAAGTGTCGGGGGCAAATCTATTCGTCGTACAACCTCCGTACAAACAATGGGAAAATCTAGCAAAATCCATCGATAGATGTTTTGTGCTAGGAGACAAACCATGTGGAGAGATCTTTGTAGCATGGTATGTGCACACAGGTACAGGTAGGATTGCTGGAGTTTGTGTACGACCAACTGCGGCCACTATTGCAGATCCTTCTAGATGGAGTAGAGCAATGGAGTGGGCAGCTGCAGATTTTGGTTTCCGAGCATGTCCGATCTTTCTAGCAGAGATTCTGTCTGCGGAAAATGGAGAAATAGAAATGTCTCCGCTGCGTTGCTACACAAAAGCAAAAGATTCTTCGACAATACTGTGTGGCAGCAAGCATCCGTGCGAAGTTCGTGCTAGAGGTGTGGAAGTAGATCTTGTAGAGGTACTACCACCTACGGACTACGTATGTTGGAAGTGGAGAACCACAAAATGCCACGCTATAGGAGTGGAGAAATCCAAATTCGAAATTCTAGAAGTTCCGGAAATAGCAGCTACTAGGTGTGTTTCTACACTCTCTGCATACAATAGAGCACAGAGACTGGTACAATTGCAAGATGCAGAGGAAGCAGAAATTTGGAGAAGGACAACTCTTGCAAGAGAGCTAGAAAACTACTCTAGAGAAGAGTACAATAGAAGAGCCATCGAGCTAGAAAAGCTTGCAGAAGCTGCCAAGGAACATACAGAACACATTCGCAAAAAGGAAGAACTCCGTCTAGATGTTCGAGAAATGCTAGGAGACAAAAGAACGTGCAAAATATCGGAACTACCAGATGAAAAACGAAGTGTGGCACATTCTAGGTTTCCGTAGTAGACCCGGTGGCATTTGGTTTGGAGATAGTACTAGAGTAGTTTTCTACCAACAAAATGCCACAAAACATCTTTTGTGTTTGGCCAACTAGAGGAATTTCCAAACCAAAGTTCTAGACAGTTGCAAGGATGCATTCGAATGGAGCGCGAAGAGCACCTAGAGAGGGAAACATTCTGGCTACCACCACGTGTTTCTCTTCGAATTCGAGTGTGTAGTGGGAAGGAGTTCCAGAGCCAAGGTAGTACCATTCGATGGAACCCCATAGAAGTTGTAGAAACCCCGATCCAAGAGAGTTGGAGAGAGTACAAAAATTGGCTAGAGAGATGGAAGAGTACAATTCTACAGAGAGATTGTGCGTAGAGGAGACTTTCTTGCAACAGAAAACGGAAACATACAGAGATCTAGATCTAGAACCAGGCTTGTACAGTTGTAGTAGATACGCCAATACAACATACAGGGGAGCAGATAGAACAATACTATTTCTAGTAGCTACAGACGAGGATGGTACTCCAACAACGGGAGTGGAAATTCTACCTACGGATTTTTCCTACAGAAAGAAATAGAGAGAATTGGTAGGCCTCTCCGCGAACTACAGAATCCACTACGATGTAGAATGGGGGAGCCTCGCACAACCAAAAGCAAGAGAAAATCTAGAACATTTGTAGTGTGTCCAGTGGTAGCTACAGTGCCAGACAGAAGTCTAGAATAGAAAGCATACATATTTCCACTATTTTTCCAAAGAGAGCTACTCCATGTAGAAAGGGTCGCCAGGGCGTATGGAACTCGCTAGGAGTTTTCTTTTTTCCTCCGGTTTGGCGGACTGTTTGGTGGGGTGCGCGAACTGGGCGTCGGGATCTCCATTCTTCCAGATTCTACAAGACTCTAGGGACACGAATGGGAACAGTGGTTTGCAGACCGCGTACGCCACCACGAGAACCCCGAGCCACCACTTCGCATTCTCTACGGTTTTCCAAATGTCGTGCACCTCCCGCTCGTCTTTCTTCGGACACTCGGAATCGATAGTTTTTCCAAAACTGCTGGCATCGTCGGAAATCGCGTCCAACAACAGTCTACGTTCCAGCGCGTCCAATCGTCTCTCCATGTCGGACAGGCGCGTCGATTCTTCGAACGAGCTGGCGTTTCGTACATCTTCGAGTAGATCACGAGGGAACTCGGTGGGACCAGGCGCGGTCGCCCTTTGTACTACGGGGGTAGGGGTTTCTTGTTCTTCCGGTTTTGTACTACGTTCCGCATCGACGGCGTCCCATATTCTTCGAAGACGAGTTGTACCGATCCTATATTTTTTCTTCGTGTCGTGCGCAGACTCGGCACCTCGAAGATTGCGAATATCTTCTATATCCTGCGAAGACAAATTTTGTTTTTGTGGCATTTTGTTGGTACAAAATATGCAAGCAAATGTATATATATATATATATATTTGCCCACTGTACAACAGGAAAAACTAGGCAAACCTAGGCAAAACTTGCCAAATAGAAGTCGACCTGGGCCAAATAGAAGTCGACCTGGGCCAACTAGTAGTCGACCTAGGCCAACTGCCGGTATGCCCGGGCAGACGGTAGAAAATACAATACCGACCACGGCAAGTTTTCGAAATAGTAGTCCAAAATATTCTAGAATGTCTATATACACGGTTTTGTATTTTCTACCGTCTGCTCTGGAACTCCTTCCCACTACACACTCGAATTCGAAGAGAAACACGTGGTGGTAGCCAGAATGTTTCCCTCTCTAGGTGCTCTTCGCGCTCCATTTCGAATGCATCCTTGCAACTGTCTAGAACTTTGGAAATTCCTCTAGTTGGCCAAACACAAAGATGTTTTGTGGCATTTTGTTGGTAGAAAACTACTCTAGTACTATCTCCAAACCTGCCACCGGGTCTACTACGGAAACCTAGAATGTGCCACACTTCGTTTTCATCTGGTAGTTCCGATATTTTGCACGTTCTTTTGTCTCCTAGCATTTCTCGAACATCTAGACGGAGTTCTTCCTTTTTGCGAATGTGTCTGTATGTTCCTTGGCAGCTTCTGCAAGCTTTTCTAGCTCGATGGCTCTTCTATTGTACTCTTCTCTAGAGTAGTTTTCTAGCTCTCTTGCAAGAGTTGTCCTTCTCCAAATTTCTGCTTCCTCTGCATCTTGCAATTGTACCAGTCTCTGTGCTCTATTGTATGGAGAGAGTGTAGAAACACACCTAGTAGCTGCTATTTCCGGAACTTCTAGAATTTCGAATTTGGATTTCTCCACTCCTATAGCGTGGCATTTTGTGGTTCTCCACTTCCAACATACGTAGTCCGTAGGTGGTAGTACCTCTACAAGATCTACTTCCACACCTCTAGCACGAACTTCGCACGGATGCTTGCTGCCACACAGTATTGTCGAAGAATCTTTTGCTTTTGTGTAGCAACGCAGCGGAGACATTTCTATTTCTCCATTTTCCGCAGACAGAATCTCTGCTAGAAAGATCGGACATGCTCGAAACCAAAATCTGCAGCTGCCCACTCCATTGCTCTACTCCATCTAGAAGGATCTGCAATAGTGGCCGCAGTTGGTCGTACACGAACTCCAGCAATCCTACCTGTACCTGTGTGCACATACCATGCTACAAAGATCTCTCCACATGGTTTGTCTCCTAGCACAAAACATCTATCGATGGATTTTGCTAGATTTTCCCATTGTTTGTACGGAGGTTGTACGACGAATAGATTTGCCCCCGACACTTTCTCTTCTGCTTCTGCAAGCACCTCTAGTGCTGTCTCTTTGGAAATATCTGGAGAACCGTAGACCGAAACCTCGATTCTAGTGCAACCTCTTCGTTGTACATCCGCATGTTGGAATGTTTTCCGAAGATGGTCGTTTGTGCAATCTGCGTAGTCTGCTAGATGCCCACCAATGCTTGTTCGTACTTCTCCTGCCTCGAAATTGGAAACTACCTTGTTGTACAATTTCGTTCTAGTGGTTCTGTTGTCTCTGGTTTGTACCCAAGAGCAAACATGGTTCCCTACTGTACCTGTGTTGTCTAGAATTGTTCCTACATCTTCTTCGAACCCTCCCCATCCTCTATTTTTCCCTTGCATCGCAAAGTATTTCTCTTTCTCTAGATGTTCTACCAAAGCCGGTCTATCTAGTGTACCGGAAAAGTCCTTCGTGTAGTCCACACAGTAGATTTCCATTCCAACTGCTCGCAATCTATTTTGTAGAGCTGGTAGCTGCTCTTCTAGAATTTCTATCGCTATTTCGGACACCGCTATTTTTGCCACAAACAATGCGAAGGGGTTTGCCCCTTGGTGTATTTCTACCCACCTTCTTTTTGCTATGCTTCCACTAGCTTCTTCTATGCGTTCTACAGTATTTCGAATGGAACTATTTCCAAACTCTTTCTCGCGTCGAATTGTATGCACGATTGTAGTGTGCAGTGGTTTGCTATCCTTCCCAATTGTTTCTCTAGATGCAATTGCTATTCTACCCACACAATTTTTCGCAGACCCCTTTTCCCCAGTTGTGCAAGATGCTTTGTTTCCTACTACTACGCATTCTTCTCTATCTAGGTACCCAAACACGTACAAATCGTCTACAAATGCTGGCAAACCTTCTAGAGGTTGCAAATTTGTTTGTCCCTCGTGGTTTTCGAGGTAGTCTACGCGCCCAATGTCGGACACAAGATTGTTTTCGTATGCGTTCTCCAAGAGCAAATCTTTTCGCTGCACGGATTCCCATCGCTTGGAAAGTTGTTGTTGTGGTTGACATTTTTCAAACTTTGTTGTCGAATACATGTACAACAACATATGTTCAATTGGTTGTTCGAGAACATTTCGACAATTTTTGGCAATTTTTGGTACTGTTGGGAAACTATTCGAAAGATTCTATCGAGACCATCGTAGACAGAAAATGTACTACAAACATCTAGATTTTGGTGCTAGAAACGCTTGCTTTGGTTTTCTCTAGATTGTGGTTGTCGAAAACATGGTTGTCGGCGGGATTTTTGCGCTCTTATAATTTCGACTTTTTTCAAAAGTCAATTACCAATATAATTGGGACTCCCTCTTTTCAAAATTATTTTCTCCAAAAATTCATAAATTTGCTGTCGGGAGACCCAATTTTCCTCGTTAACCAATTTTTTGATTTTCGGGGGTGGTGGGGGTATTATAGAGGGTTATAAATGATACCACGGTAGGTGGTATCATTTTGACTCCCTTACTACTACTCAAATAGATGTTCAAAGCCAAGTTAGAGATGTGGATCAATGAGATAGACAGCTGTACTGGGGCACGTTTCACTATAGGAATGAATGGCCTTATTGTGGAATTTATCGGGGTATAAACTTGGAAAAGTCGCGGGAATACTGGACGAAGGCCGGAAGGCCTCGTCCAGTATTCCCGCGACTTTTCCAAGTTTATATCCCCGATAAAGTCCACAAAAAGGCCATTCATTCCTAATAATTCAAGCATTTGAAATAAATTCATCAATAAAATGTGTTTATTTTCCGTTTTCTTAAGAATTATCATAATTAAGATCATAATTTTGCACTTACATACATTTTAGTCGTACAAAGTTTAGTAAAACTGGCCCCTGGTGTAGATGTTGCCTAGTACAACTGTCTATCTTGAGAAAATTTGATATCCATGCTCTTTCAATTGGACCGGACTTCATTCTGTTGATTTTGACGTAACATCAAAAGTGCGCCGCAATGTCATGACTGTATTGGTTCTTAACTGATTATGTCAGAACTGTATGTCGGATTGAAACATAATTTATATATTTAGTGTTCAATATATTGTATATGTGTCGAAATATGTGTCCAAATATGAATATCTATGTATGAATATTCAAAAGTTACAGCCTCTGTATCGGGAAATTTTCAAGGCTCCTCCTGTATACCGTGTTCTAGGTCTCGGATGTACCGGTAAGCAAGTTTAACCCTTAGAACGCAAGAAACATAAATGCTCGTCTGCTGTTATATTTTGTCTTGATTCTCAATAAAAACAAAATTTGAGAGCACTTTAAAGGATTCTAACGTGTTGTTAAACCATGTATTAAATGAGGAACTTGGAAAATACAAAAATATACAGCAGACAACAAATTTAATTCAGCATTGTAAGCTATCTTAATTTTTGTCGTCTGCTGTTTATTTTCTATTTTCCATTTTTATCATCAAAAACATGCTTTGACAGCACTTTAGAATAATTTACAACATGCTTTGACAGCACTTCTGAAGTGCTGTCAAACCATATTTTTATTGAGAAATAAGGCAAGATATAAAAGCAACAGCAGACGACAATTGTTGTGAGTAGTGGTCTAAGGGTTAACAGACTTCAAGAAAGAAAGTAGTAAAATGAAGAATGCAATGGCAATCAATTAAATGTTATATAGCGCTTAAATAACAGAGGATCTTACACAAGTCACTATTTACTATGGTATTTATTAAACAAATTTACGGATTTCATAAAAAAATAAAAAATGAGGCTATTTACCTCTGACCGTTGGACAGATGTCCATGCTTCTTGTAAGAGAAAAATCCTGATAATTGATCGTTCGGAACACGATTGTCTCAACAAACAGAGCTATGAGTGGGAGACTGGTGAATATGGTCTCTGGCAGTAATGGCGTTCCTAGTAACACAGGCAGTATAACAGCCCCTAACACAATTAACCGCGTATAGACATCGAACGTCAGGGATATATTCATTGAAAGCCAAAGCCGACGCTGGAGCCATTTTATCTCCTGCCTGAAATAAAGTGGAAATACAAGTTCTTGTACAATGGAATTTAACCCTTTCACCCCCAAATAATTGGAATGGATTTTGATATGTTAATTTTGCAACCAATTCAATCGTCACAAAGTGATTTTCAGACTAGTCCATTTATGAAAATTGTTTTTGTTCTCAAAAATATGAAAATTACTTGCAAACAGTGCAGATACTGATAAGACGGCTCGCCACGAGCCGGCTCATCTGGATCTATACTGTTTGCCAATACCACTATACAGGCCTGTGGGGTTGAAAGGGTTAAAGCAACTGTCGAGTCAAATCTTATATACTGTGCGGCAATCTGGGGAAACATACTATATATATATATACAGTCTCCAAACAACATAACAAGCAAAGGGGGGAAGCAAGAATTGCATGGAGAGGTGGCGGATTTAGACTGCAACACATCTCGAGAGACAGGAAATGGACAGCGAAACAATTCCTCGAATGGGGATATTAATCTCCACAGGTCTGTGAGTAATATTGGCTATATAGAAAAATCTTGTTCCAATCACTGGTAATTAGATGCAGATATCAATTGAATGCAAATTCGATTTGATCAAATTACAAGTGCTTTGTACTGTTTTAAATTAAATGTACTAGTATTACCTTAACAGAGCATGAAACAGGAAAGATAGATGGATCGCATATTGCTGCTATAAATATTTCTGCTATAAGTGTAACATTAATCATAAATTGTGAAACATAATGCTAATGTGTTGTGGAAGTGTTCACAGGCTCACTGGTCATTGGCTGTCCCCTGGACTGCACAATCAAAACTTTAGATAAAAATCAAGTACATGTGTAGACATTAAAGTCACATTATGTTTGTAAAACACAGGTATGATAAACAGCCATTTCATCAAGATTTATATCATTTCTATTTTCACATTTTCATTGACGTTGGAATAGTATGAAACTCAAGCTTAATTGTTTGTAATATGCTGAAGACGACAAAGCAACTACACAGAGAGATTACAGGGCCAAGAAGTGAATATCATACAGTAACGGACAACATCCTACAACGAAGGACAAGGTAATATACACAAAACATTGACACACCTCATAAAGAAAACAGAACTGTCCACTAGCTACTAAGGAAAAGACAGAACACACACTTTCACAGAATCATTATTCATTTACCTCCGACCTTTGGACAGATGTCCGTGCTTCTTGCAAGAGAAAAACCTGATAATTGATCATTCGGAACACGACTGACTCAACAAACAGAGCTATGAGCGGGAGACTGGTGAACATGGCATCTGGCCGCAATGGAGTGCCTTGCAACACAGGTAGAAGAACAATTCCAAGCACAATTAGTCGTGTATAGACATCAAACGACAGGTACACGTTCATTGATAGCCAGAGCCGTCGCTGAAACCATTTCTCTTCTTGCCTGCAATACAATGAAAATACAATCCTTGCTATTTTAACAGTTATCGCGTTGACGATAAATCATTTTCTAGATACCACAATTGATGTAGATATACCATTATTGTCGACATCATTTTTATTTTGGTAGAATTTGAAACAGTATGAAGCATATCAATACAAGCCATTAGACAAAACATTACAAACCCAAGTTAAAACAAACTGAAAATAAATACATGTACACGCTTATCAAAAGCAATCAAAATCATACAAACAGCCTTGTTGTCAACGTTGATTGCATAGCCATATGTGCTCACTATAAGAGCGGCTAGCATGATACATGAACGCCGATGGGTACATTAACTCTTTGCATGTTGAGAAATATGTGGGCTATAAATGGTTCAAAAGTAGTAGACGATAATTCTTTATATTTTCTCTTATTTTTGTCCGTAAATCTCATGAATATGCCTTGTAATTTCATTAGAATTGCGTCCGGAGGACGCAATTCTAATGAAATTCCAAGACATATTTACAGAGAGAAATAAGAAACATACCATAAAGATTCTAATAGACGCCCGGGCGTCTATTAGAATCACCACTGGCTCCGAAGTCCAGGGTGGGCGTTTAATAGAGGCAAGTGTTATTCAGCAATGGGAAAATGATAAAAAAATATACGATGTTCTGCTATCTGAATAAAAACATAACTAAGGGACGTTACTCTCAAATGCCAGACTTGATTGTACTGTCTGTTAGTTTATAAACATTTGGGCCAAGACGTTTAGGCCCACTCTGGTCATTATGGTACAGTCGGTAGAAATGTTAAATTTAATGGTAATGTATATCAAGACTGCGTCAATCATTAATGATGATCAGATTTACGCCTACGGATGTTTCGTCAGCGTCAGCGTTTCGGATCTGGGTTTGAGATGCTTTGAAAATGGCGTCTCCGTAACCGTGTAAATTCTGATCACCCTGTGTCCGTGCAAATAGCTACTGCTGATGAGGAATTTACAGTGACACCGGAAACAGTCGAATTTCGCTTCCGCTTTTGAAAGTGAAAGTAGCAATTATGTTTTTTCCCCGATTTAAAAGGAAGTTGCTTTCGAAATAATGGGAAAAAAAAAATCTAATTGAACAATTAGCTCCGATTTTGTTTCAAGTCGGTACTGGGCGTTTATTAGAGGCACTAATTTCGTGAAAATCGGCCCAAAAATGTGTCATTTTCAACGTAAAAAATGGGGGGTAGGCGTCTATTAGAGCATGGGCGTCTATTAGAATCTTTATGGTACTCACAATTTGTTGGATGATATTTTCACCGCTAGCATGCAAAGAGTTAAATCATGGAGTCATAACTAACGTCATACATTACACAGATAAGCATATTCTAGGACACTAAAATTCAAAGCATATAGGCATCTAGCCGTACAGTAACCACAACTATCCAATTACATGTACACTGTACTTAATTATGGATTGGAATAAAAAAGCGTTTAGGAGATTTTGTACTTAAGAACATGTGTTTACAATAATTGGCTTAAATGATATCGAAACTTGACGAAATTTTCATAGCAAATGCGGAATTCTATTCCGCATTTGCTATGAATATTTCATCATCTTTCGACGTGAATTACAGAAACTGTCACAGTTTATATTTCATGAAAAATCACATGGCGTGTCTCTCGCTATATAGACAACCACATCTAGCCTACTGCACAGCTATCTGGGGTACACATGCAGTTGATTCCACAATGGACAATTACAAGCATACACAGAATTGAATTCTATATTTTTGTCAACTTTTGACATAATTTACAAATGATAACGCAGATTGTCAAAATCAATTTCAGAAAAAAATTAATGTGACAAGGAATACAATGTTACACACTGGCCCATACAGTAATTGGCCAAACACAGTTGTGTAGAGTTACTGAAGAGTATTAAGGTTACAAATGAACCCATTTACTCGTTTAACACATTTTTCAGACTGTTGTGACTTAACCTTTGAAAAAATATGCTATAATTATGGACCATAAAAAAAGAAACATACATTTATACACAGCTTGACATAAATAATGGTTTTCAAGGTCAAAAGGGCCAAGGACATATTAGTGATGACACAAGAGTCACATATGTCTACATGTATCTAATCGGTAAATATTACAGTAATCTATTAATATATGTATATTGAATTTTTAGCAAGAAGAAGAACCCCTTACGAACGATTTGACATAAACATTGTAAGTGTTTCAGCGACGTTGTGAAGGTAAAAGGTCAAGTTCTTGATGACGTGAGCATGCTTTGTATGCCTGTATGTATTAAGTCTGTGAATATTAAAGTAATCAATCAAGTTACAGAGCCCCAGATAAGGTGTGTATTTGCATATTTTAAACACTTATTTTAGCAGAATACGCATTGATTATCAAAATTAGAATTGAAAAAAAAACGCATTGATTTTCAAATTGAGTAGTGAAAATAATGTAATAAAGTTGAACATTTACGTTATATTTTTTTATCATTTGGAACAAATAATAAGGAAGAAAATCAATAACACATTTGTAAAAGAAAAATATGCATTGAATTTGAAATCTGGGCGTACAATACGCTTTAGATACAAAACTTAACAGGAGCCCTGAAGTTATGGGAAGTTATGATGAAGAATCTCTTACAAACCTTTTGACATAAATGACCATGGACACGTACATATGGAGCTTCAATAGCAGAACAATATACCCTCTTTCGATCGCATAGGGACAAAGTAAACTACAGTATATTATTACAAACTAATTGCCAAGACATCGGTACATCTGTTTATATATGTGATGCATCAAATGGTTATTCCAGATATAACTGTCTATAGGTACATGCTACAAGTTCCTAATATAATTTCCGACAACAACATGCTATCATTCACAGTCTGGTATAATTAAGCAATGTACATGTATTACAGTTCAGTATCGTTTTTCATCAATCTGAAAATCATCCTATAAATGTTAATCCTCACAATGCTGAATTATCTATATATTTTTTTACATTCCCTTCTTTTATGAAACCATATTTTATCAGCACATATGAATTGTCCCCATTGGAGACAATTGTCATGTACTGCCAAAACATGAGTGTGCTTTGCCTCTTAAGGGCTTAAAAGGTAAGCTAATGCATAAAATATATTAATTACAACCTAAAGTAAAAGAGCTGAAAAGACATAAAATTTGTTCAGTCACCTGTAATCGATCCACAACAACTGTTGTTTCAGATATGACTCTCACATTGTCGAGAATCATGTAGTGTATGACAACCCTCACAAATGTGTATATGAACGGAACACACATGAATATCTGCTCTGCTCGAAGGTGTGTCCCCAAAACCATCGGCACAATGAAGACAAGATATTGCAGGAGGCGAGGATAAACGTCCATTGAGAGTACGAGGCTGAATCGAGCTAACGTCGCCTTAAGAATCCAGTAATATTCCGCACTGTAAACAAGAAGACGACTAACAAATTGAGAAAACAGAAAATAAAATATTGGATAATAACATTTGTTGATGTTGAATAACAAGAGTGCTGAAGGTCACAATGTACGCCCATCGAGGCATTGCGCCAGGATACATTAAACAGAATACCAGATGAGAGTCTTTGATATCAAGTTTCAGACTCGGCTCTTAGCCTTTCTCAGCCTTGACTGGTAAACCTGATGTCAAAAGCACTCCCATAATAACCATAAATATTGAGACACCATTTGTTTTTGGAAACCCCTATAAAAATAGGGAACAAATGATAAACTAGAAAATGGGTTCATAAAACATGCATGCCAAACGTATCGCTTTGATAGTAAATAAGGCAAAATTCCAAGTCCAAAGAGGGAGATAATCAATGGCTCAGTGTCAAGGAAAAATAAAATTCACTTAAATCGAAAAGGGGGAAATAATCCATGAGCCTGGGATCGAATAAAACATCATAACAAACATTGCGCATCTACTCATCATAAGAAAGCTGCATACCAAGTTTCAGGTCTGTAGCTAGTACGGTTTAAAAGTTTTACGAGTTACAAGGTTGATGATGGATGGACGGAATAGATGGACAAGGGTAACACTAAATGCCCCCTCCACTATCGTGGGGCATAAAAATAAAACAAAACAAATTGTATCTAAATACATTGTTAGTGATAAATCAGTACAAACATTGAATATAGGGATACTTGGTTGTTGGAAACCAAATACATATAACTATATGTGTTTCCCAGAGTAAACTTCATCTAAACATTTAGGGTTACTATGGTAATCCTATATTCTCCATATATGGGATGTTATAACTGGTATGGTTGATATTATGTGGATGGGAGCAAAAGTAGCAGGCACTTGGATAAATTCTCAACTTCTGATCACTAAACTTTGTAAGACTAAAATGTTCGTAAGTGCAAATTTATGATGGTCTGTAAATTTCACATTAACAACGTTTTCTTGTAAAAAATTAATTAATGGATTTACATTTATTGCAACTTAGCCTATGCTCAATAAATGTAACTCCATCAATTGAAATTTCCAGACGATCCTAAATTTGCACTTACGAACATTTTAGTCGTACAAAGTTTAGTGAAACTGGCTCCTGATTAGGTGCAAGATACAGAGAATACCAGGTCAGTGTGTTGATACCAAGTTTATCAGGCAAGGCTACGACATGTGTATTTCATGTCATCTGAGGCTTTCCAAGGAATTCCGACCGTTCCCGAGCTAAGCCTGATAAGCTTGATATCAAAATACATTAGCCTGGTAGTCTGTTTATCAGGTAAGAGTTTATACGGCAAAATAAGTAGCCAGCTATAATAATGCGGGTGTCATTGAAACGAATGTGGATATTTATGTTCATCAAACTGCCATCAATTAGCACAAGTTGTTTTTGATTCGGATTGGCCATAATGCATTGTTTCAATGCCTGATATAAAATGGTATTATCTGTGAGCCTGTATTCAGTTTAACTCTTTGCATGCTGGGAAATTTGTGGGCTATAAATAGTTTAAAAAAAATATATCAGACGAAAATTCAGTAAATATTATTTTATTTCTCCCCGTAAATATCATGAATATATGTCTTGGAATTTCATTAGAATTGACTCCATTCTAATGAAATTTCAAGACATATTTACAGAGAGAAATAAAACATATACTCCTAATTCGTTTGGCGGATATTTTCACCGCTAGCATGCAAAGAGTTAATTGTGATAAACCAGTAAAACCAGGCTAATCATAAATATTGGGACACTGTTTGTCTAATGAAGACATACATCACCGCCTGTGTCAATCTTGTCAACGTTTCTGAACATTTATTGGCAATATCAACTCGCAACCAAGCAGTTTGATTGGCTGTGCATGTGCTGTATCACAGCGCATGCTCAGCCAATCAAGCTGCTTGCTTTCAAGTATTTTGTAAGAAAGAAATTGAAAAATATTGGCAAGATTAGCGCAGGCGGTGGTGTATGTTACCCAAAATGCATTGCGTCCAAATATTTACCGGTATGGTTATTACAGCGGTACAATATTATCATGTGTCGGAGCTACATGATTTTCAACATATGTGTATATTGTCTGAGTATTATATTTTGGCATCCATCTCCGTCACATCACAGTCATGCAGCGAATCTATTACTGGAGCATGCAGAGTTTCTTACAATATAAACGATGTTTACGCACCTGAATCTACCCTCTTCGCAACAGTGGAAAATTTAATAGGGCTTTTTACCTCATTAATACATTTTGATCAACTGATGTATTGTTTTGACAATCGAACGGGGTGAAAAAGCTGGCAATGAAGTCATGTACCCATTGAACCCTTGCCAGGTATCATATAAGTTTATGACATAAATTATTGACAACTATAAAGATTTGATTTAAAAAGGTACAACGTTACATAGTTTCAGAATTGATTTCATTGTCTGATATATCATAAAATACCATTTATTTACTGATTGACGACATAAATTACCTGAACCCGATACGAGGTAACGCTCGTTTCCACAGCAAGGAAAATCTGCTGATTCAGCACTTTAAAGTTCTTGACAAAAACTCTAGTTAGAACGAGACAGGGAAATATGGTCGCCGGGAACAATGGCGTCTTCGTGAGAACCAGGCCAACTACAGACCCAAAGACAATTAGCCGTGTATAAACATCATATATCAGACTGGTATTTATGCCTAGTCGATGTCGTCTCCCAATCCATAGCATCTCTTGTCTGTAAACATAACAAGAACGTAGTGATTGAAATTGGCAATTACTTCACCTAGTGAAGTAATTGCCAATTCCAATCATTACGTTCTTTAGAATGATTGATTCTTAACATTCAACAGCAAGGTCATATACAGACGGGAATGCACCTGTATGGGGGATAGAATGATTGGGGACTAAGTACATTCAACAGCAAAGTCATATGTGAATGTACCTGTATGGGGAATAGATTGGGGACTAATCCATTCATCAGCAAAGTCGTTATGTCCGCGGTGGTACAGTGACAAAAGACCACAAGAAAAAATGTGTACCTTTCCTAGATCACTTGGCACCAAGTGTGAATCCAAGAAAAATTCACTGCTAAGATATATATGAACAATGAATTCATCCCGAGGTTGTGCATACCCGTCCATCCTCCCATCCCCAATAGGAGTTTGGTTAAATGTGGTTTTAACTCTTTGCATGCTGGGAAACTTGTGGGCGATAATAGTTCAAAAATAGCGGACAAGAAATCATCATATTTTCTTTTATTTCTCCCTGTAAATATCATGAATATGTCTTGGAATTTCCTCAGGACTCAATTCTAATGAAATTTCAGGACATATTTACAGAGAGAAATAAAAGATATACTCCTAATTCGCTTGGCGGATATTTTCACCGCTAGCATGCAAAGAGTTAAACTCTGTAGTTGCAGGATACAACAGTTCTCCAATTTGAGGCGCTTAATAGAAACTGGATCATGTGCGTTGGCACCGTCACAAATGAAGATTTCTATGCTCACAAAGTGTGTGTGTGTGTGTATGAGATGAGCTCAAGGAAATTGAAGTGTTGCGTCGTTAGTTCATCAATAATGTTGACAAGACTAGATGTATAGCAATTCTGGCACACACTTAATGTGTTTGGGATTTATATATACAATCAGAACTCAACTCTTGCGCAGAGATGTGGGGATATAAATAAGAAATGTAAGCTAGGTACTGCCAAGATTGTTAGTCCTTACAATGTCGAATTACATTTTGTCAACTGCGGTTTATCTTTATTTACTGCAGACGATTCTAATATGCTGCCAAAATATATTTTGCTAAGGAATAAGACATATATTAAAGGTACATGCCCACTCAGTAGGCACAGAATATTCTTTATATGAATTAAATAAGTGTATAATTGTGTCACTATTCCACCAGTTCTAAACATTACGAGTGGCCGCCATACATGTACATGTATTATCATGTAGTAATATTTATTTTACTGAGTGACGCGTGGTGGTATCAGGCTATTTTCATATGCAATGATATTTTTTAACTATTCTATATTTTCCAGAAAATGTCTCAGATGATGTCTCTGATATAAAGAACATTTTGTGCCTACTGAGTGGGTATGTACCTTTAAGAAACAACAGTAGACAACAAATTTTGGTTTCCACGGTTTAATGGTTAATGATACCGGTAATAATTGTGTGCCTACCATGTGTTTAGGCCATAAAAACTAAGTACTTTGTTTCTCAGACACGGGGTTTGCAGAATGTGAAGCGGGAGGGCGGATTTTTTTTATTATTTTATATTTTTTTGTTTGCATCTGGCAACTTGAAAAAATTCAGAGACGAACATCTCAAACAATAAAATATGTGCTATACAGTTACTATATATAACCTCTTTAGACGTGAAAAATCACATGATTTTCGCCAGACAAAAAAATGCTCGACACGCAGGATTATTGAGACGCAGCGATATCTGAGAACCAACATCTTATCATGATGTGTTGCATTAGTCGTTTTGCATGAGTCTCATGAATCTCATTTTATCTTGTTCTCTATTTTAGTTAAGCATATTAACCCATTCCTTGTGGAATACCCATATATATATATGGGTATAAACATTTCTAATAACAAAATGCAATTTTGCTCATTTCTCATCCAAAGTATATGTTGTGACCACTCATTTGAACTGTCTCGGTGAGACGGTTCAAATGGTGGTCACACCATAATACTTTTCTATCAGCAAAATAGGGAATCACCAGCATTAAATGGGTAAAGCTGAATATCAAGTTTAATCATTTCACCCCTAAGCAACTGGTTTGGACTAATTTTGAGGCCACAGATTAGAAAAGGGTACATTTTGTAGCAACTATCTACAGAGGACTGCAATAGCATGATGGCAGCTAAACACATACCGGCATTGAGACACGACATCAATTTCAATTTATTTAATGGTGTTTAATTTGTCAAATTAACCTTCACATACTTGCAAGACGGAAAAAACGGCGACTATAGTCGTATTTGCTACTGTGTATGTGACAAAAGTGCCTCAGTGTTTCTGCAACCATGTGAAGATCGAAAAGGTCAAGGGCAATCCCCATGTTAATAGTGGCATGAGTGTGTTCCAAATGCTCACATGTATGAATCAAGTGTCCAAATATTTAAGCAATCCGTCCAGCAATATTAAAGGATGTCGACGATGACAACTGGTAGGTGCGACACAAATGAATTGGGTCTCCTTGAGCTAAAAGAATCTTTCAAAAGTAGTGAAACAATGTTTGTTAGTCGACCACTGCCTCCAATATTATACACCATCCAAGCAAAGAGACATCCCATGTGCATCAAGTGAATAAGTATAAAGAAGGAAACTCGCAATAGGTTACCATTCAGACCAATTACACCACCACCTGCGCAATATTTCCAATATTTGTACATGTGTTTATGAAAAAAAAATTGATCAGCTTGAATGGCTGAGCCTGAGCTGCTTGATGCGAGTTGATATTGCCAAAAAATGTTCAGAAACATTGACATCTTGGCAAGATTAAGGCAGGCGGTGGTGTAGCTAAATTTCTATTTTATTACTCAGAAATCACTCTATCCTCACAAACAACTGACCTCACCGTCTCCACCAAATCCTATTTGTGTCGGCAAAGCGAAATTTCTAGTGAAAGCCAATGCAAAGGCAAAAGCATTAACCCTTACACCGCTATCTTAATTTTTTGTCCTCTGCTTTTTATTTTCTATTTTCAATTTGTTATCATTGAAAACATGCTTTGACAGCACTTTAGAATAATTAACAACGTGCTTTAACAGCACTTCAGAATCATTTCCATTGGAAATGATTCTGAAGTGCTGTCAAACCATGTTTTTATTGAGAAATAAGGCAAGATATAAAAGCAACAGTAGACGACAATTGTTGTGTATAAGGGTTAATTTTTTCTATCTCCACTTCTAAATTGTAAAAGCTCTCACATATAACCGGTCCTAGACATATCTGTGCCATATCATCTGGGTCTACAGTGTTTGCTATATACAGTCAATGAAACATCCATGAAACAATTGGTGAGCTATATAAATCATTCCAGAAGCTAATGAAAATAATCCAAACTGGTCATAAATGGAAGACACACCATTTTAACAAAGGCATCGTTATCCCCTCCCTGCCAGCCTTGATAATAACCTTGACGTTGGGCGGTCTGACGTGGGTCGTATGCAACACAAACCACCTTCCCTAGACACACATTGTGGCCAAATATTATCACAAGAATTCCGCCTTGTTCCGCCTTGACCTTGACCCTGGGGCCCCGTGAATAGTCCTATATTCATCTAAATATCATCGTAAAGGTATGTATAACGTTTGATGACTGTAGCTGATAAGGTGTTGAAGTAATGACCGCAACACGAACACTTAACATTGAATGATGACGCCGCTGCCGACGACTCCGCCGACGACAACTCCGGAAAAGCAAAACCTATGTCTCGCATTCCACTTTCGCGGGCGAGACAAAAATCGGTGAAGTGGTTCATGAGTTATTGAAACGTATGTGCGTGGAATAAGGTTACCTATCAGTGAGGGAATAAAAAGCAGATTGTGGATCAAATTACCTCAATTCTGTGAGAAACCGCTCGTGCCTCGGACAATCGCCAAACGTTTGCCGTAACCGTTCGGTATATGAAGTTCTCCATGAATAAATTTATCCACATAATCGAGGAGAAAATGTTTTTCGGTCGTATTGGTTCACCTTGGAGAACCGGACCAGTAATGGCCGCTAGGGTAACGAGCTTCACGATGACGTCGAATGAGAGAAATATATTTAGGGATGCGAGAAGCCTTCGCGTCACCCATTTAATCTCCTCTCTGTAATGAAGGGCAACACGATATGTGGATGTGACTGAAGAAACGGGGCTTTTTGTGACCCGTGTAGCTCCTGATGATTAGCGAACTGCTGCAGCCTGATAACAATTTATTTATCTTGCTTGTTAGAAGCATGACCGGTGCTTCATTGATGGAATGGCAAACAGTGCAGATCCCGATCAGACTGTGCGGATGCACAGGCTGATCTGGATCTACACTGATTGCAAAACCTGTAAGCCCCATGTCTACAGTCACAGCCACATGTCCTTGAGGTAAGCTTAGCGTGGGCAGGGTGTCGTGGATTTGCTCCAGCATGATAGAGAATCAGATGCATGTTTTAGCATTGTTTATACAGCTGTAAAATTTGGGGAGAAAACGTGAAACAGACAGTAGTGTCTTTTGATATCAAGTTTATCAGAGAAGGCTAAGAAATGCATAGGAATTCTGTATATATAGCAGTTTCAGTAGGATTGTGCATCAGAATGCGGAAAAAGCGTAAGCAAGCAGGTTTAATAGTTGGGCTTGCAAAAGGCAACATTTTGACACTTGAATCATTTGAAATTCTGATTTCATTTTAGTTGCTTAATATTGGGGACAAGCACAAGCTCAGAATTGTTTAACCAGACACAAAATTTCACATATTTTCTTTGTCTCTCATCGGAAGTACATTTTGTATATATTTTGACCGCCATTTAAACCATCTCATCAAAACGGTTCAAATGAGTGATCACAACATATACTTTCATTGAGAAATAAGAAAAGTAGAAAATAATTTTTGAAAAATTTTACCTACACCTAAAGGATTATTCTGATAGTAACGAGTAAATAATCTGAAATTCTGATTACCTGGCACCTACGACAAGCCAATCTGATCTCTGCCCTGTGCCAGGTATTGCCCACAATAACCCGATACACAACGATCTCCATAAACAGTCGAATAAGAGGCAGACAGACAAATATCTTCTCCGGACGTAACTCCTCACCGGCAAACACCGGCACAATTACTGCGCCAAGGGTAACAAGTTTCGTGACGACGTCGAAAGTGAGAAATATGCTTAAGGAAGCCAGAAGACTCCTGGATATCCACTTAAGTTCCAGTCTGTAAAAGAATGCAGAACAATTCTGGCTATCTTGATGGTACAGACAGTCACATGTTTGGTCAACAATCCAACCATATAATATTATGTCAGCTGGAGTATTATTTCTTGTTTAAGAAATAAAAACAAAGCCAAAAAACTGAAATGTGTCTGTGAGACAAAGATGATGCAGAACTTAGCTTTTCCTTAACCTTTTCACCCCTAAGTAACTGGAATAGATTTTCATATGTTAATTTTGCAACCAATCCAATTGTCACAAAAAGTATTTTAAGACTATAGTCCATTTATGAAAATGGGGTGTTTTTGTTCTCGAAAATATTAAAATTACTTGCAAAAAGTGCATATCCTGATGAGCCGGCTCGTCATGGGCCCGCTCATCTGGATCTACACTGTTTGCCAATACCACTATAAAGGCCTGTGGTGAAATGGTTAAACAAGAGGGTCATTGTGGCCCTATATCGCCCGCCTGGTTATTATCTCTATGCAAGTCAATCTGAGAGAGCAGTATACATGTACATTCATTATTCCTACAAAGTTTTGTCAAAACCAGTCTGATGATTATAATGGGAAGACAAAGTTTAAAGATTTTGTCCAACTTTATACGGTGGCCATCTTGGATTATGTGACGATCTCCAATTTGAACAAGAGTGCCGCAAGTCACAAAATACGCCCGTCGAATATGAGCCAGACAGCGAAGATGCAGAAATGTGAAGCTGTCACCAAGGCAAGAAACATTAATGAGAATTTGCAAGTCTATAGCATTATTTCTTCATCTCATTGTGCTAAACATGTATACTAATTTAGGCAGAGATAGAAAAGTAGAGTGTAAAGTAGAAATGATAGGGAATTGGATACAATAATGTAGAAAAAATGGTTAAAAAGTTAAAAAGGTGATATTTTTGTTAAAAAATATTTTTTCGGCATTAAAAACACCAAGGTGCACATCTTCAATGTGTAGAAGACGTGTGTATAGTTTCAGAACGATCAACTGAACGGTTTCGGAGGAGTTGTGTACACAAACTCTGTACCGTATATAGAATTGTATAGAAAAATGTAGAAAAAATGGCCAAGTTAAAAAGGTGATATTTTTGTTAAATAATATTTTTCGGCATAAAAACACCAAGGTGCACATCTTCAATATGTGTAGAAGACGTGTGTATAGTTTCAGATCGATCGACTGAACAGTTTCGGAGGAGTTGTGTACACAAACTATGCACTTTTTCTGTCAGCCGCCCGCCCACCCGCCCGCCCGCCCAGCGGTAAAACTGTAAAGCGGTTCACAAGAAGAAGACATTTGAAATCTATAATAAGAGGAAGACCCTTTTAATTTTTGGCAGCCATCTTGGATTACATAATCATCCGATTTCGACCTGCGGTCATCAATTTAACAAATCTGAAAGAGCAATGACTATTGCTCATTCCTGCCGAGTTTCAGCGAAATCGGTCTGGCGGTTCGTGAAAAGATTTTTTAAGAATTTGACCTAATATTCTATGGTGGCTATCTTGGATTATGTGACAACCTCCATTTTAACAAATATGATAATACAAATATATTATCAATATATTAAACATCTACCCACCCAAAGAAATAACGGAATGCAACTAAAGTGATTACACTCTTTCATTTACTTGTCTTCAATAATTGCACAATCACACCAAACTTGGATGAACCGTGTCATTATAGGATTAGGGAAAATTTACAATACAACATTTACTACGTAATATACATTAAACAATATAAATACAAGCCTTGGTTACACCCATTATAGTAGGGGGGCAAGCACCCATAAAAATTAATTCTGTTCAACCCGAGAGAGCAAAAGCAACGACTACTTTAAATCAATGCATTATATCATCCTGAACACGAATCCGGTGTCGGTCAATCAAATCAGGTGGGACAAGGTCATTTGTGGGGTCATTAAGTGCACATGGGTCAAATGAGTGCAAAACTCGCTGTATTTTGATAATACAATATGTACTTGCCTAACATTACAGCAAAATCCGATAAAGTAATGTTTTCTGGTGATTATTGTTTTATGGGGCATATACAAAGCAATTCGGTTTGCTCGGACGTCTCTATCGTTGAGAGTATCAACATATTCAAGATGGCCGCCAAGCATCAATATTAAGCCCGAAATGTGTACTTATTTGATGATCTAATGAAAACAAATAGGCACTTTGATCTTCATCGGACGGACGCAGAAAAACCTTTGGATACCATGCATTAATTTTAAACCTAGATGGAGGCTATCAAATCCATATGAATCCAAGATGGACGCCAAATATTCATCAAGATCAGGCAGCATTATCTACACTGTGGTGGACCATATCTTGGTACTAAGCTAGGTACGAACATATTAGTTTGATTTTCATCTGATATACGATATTAAAAATATAGATAAATATTTATGCTCTTCTTAAAGAGCGTGTTTAATTCAAAATGGCCACCATGTTTTCCAAAAACTTGAAAGTTAATGTTTACTTGTGCTTTACTTATGTATACTACTGCATTCTGTTAGGCAGTTAAATCAGTAAGTTGATTTTGAAGTCATTTGTAATTTTGTTTATTCAAAATGGTCACCTCATTTAGGCTATTTTCATATAGTGTGGTACTGGCAATTGCGCGTTTCTTTTCATTTACTTTTAAATTTCTTTATAGGACAGATTCACATGTGTTCAGACTAGTAGATCGCTGATAATACACTTGGTGATGATCGAATTAGGTTACACTCGTTGTAGAGTCAGAATATTAAAATATATGTACTGTTTGTTTTACATATTGTATTTTGTTGAGTCTTACGTTATCATATACGTTGTAAATTGCACTATAATGCCATATATGTATACACTATGTATTGCGATTGGTACATATGCTATAATTCGACCATGTTCGTATTACAGTCAGATATTGAACTGTTATATGCTGGTGTGCAGCTAAGTACCATGACATTTCAATCACTTTGGACTTAATTATAACCAAGATAAAACAATTCATGTAAAATACAACACTTATCAAATAGTATGTATTACAGTTTCTGTTTCTGTGACTATCCATACATTCACAAGTGGATATACCCATATGCATACATTTAAATTACGCTGAAATATTTAATAGTTGTCCCATATAACCATACGTCTGTATATGGCAGATCAGCATATTCTATTTCAGCAAAAATTTCCGCATGACTGCTTGTATAATCATCGCTGATAAATGAAAATATATTCTCAATTAACATATCTTCTCATCAACAAAAATCCCGTCTCCTGCACTGATATCAATATTGACAGCGTCTATGCGTGTCACATATATAAAACATAATATGCTGTAACAAATGCTTATGATTTAGAGGCCTCAGATCAGCTATGTGTCAATGTTTAGCTTTACACGTTTCGCTTCCAGGTTAGCTCAAACCGGGTAGGTTGAAAATCCAGTGACGGGAATTGCGGTTTTGTACTGAAAAGTGGTACTTTGGTCGATTTGTGTACATTATTTATCAATGAATCGCAATTTCAACTACCCAAATACGTGCATGTGAAAATAGGTGTCTCTGTTTGGTCTCTTGCAATCTTATATTATATGTCGTATGTTGGTGTGTATAGACACGGACGATGGAACATTCTGATATAATTCTAGATTAGCATAGAATAATCAACCATGTTCATTTTAATGCATTTAAAGTATTATATATTATATTACACATATGGTTGTGATATTATGTCATACAGTTATGACACTGACACATACCATGTAAGGACATTATATGACTCCAACATATATGATTACAGTGTATGGTATTCCCCAGAAACAGTGCCCATCATAACAGTGATACATATACATACATATGCATTCAATATAGATTGCATTATGACCGCATAATACATTTTTAAAATTTGTATTCTTTCTATGTACCAAACAATCTCATGAATGAACCCAACATATGTTCCATCATGAATTCACAACATATTGATCTCGATCGCATTAGTTTAATATCCATACTTATGTGACTCACAAATATTGAATCATTAAATCCTTCCTATGTACATAGTACATGCCTACCTGTATATGACTTCTTGATATTATAGGTCATCCAAACATGATTTTATTGTTAATAAACACAGCATATGCCGTTTATGAACTGAGATGTATAATGGTCTGGATGACACCTTGCATTGAATTCATAGAATATAGAATAATGTGAATATGGCTCACAAACTTATTCATACATGTACTTACATGGCTTAGCACATGGCCACCGGCATATGACTACTTAACTGATACGTCATCCAAGTTATTTTATTTTGGGCAATAACAACATAATATGTCGTATATAAACTGAGATTCGATGACCGTGATCACACCATTGACTCTACATATATACGTTATGTATATGTTATATAATTCCCCAATTTCCAAGTAATTGATTATGTTTCTTGTTACACCGACAAGCACACTCACAGTGTCCATGTGCAGTGTTTCCAAGTTATTGGTATTCCACGTTCATGTTACTGTTGTTACTGTCGTCAATATTACGACTTTGTTAAAATAATAAATATGTCGATAAATATTTTTCACGTATAAATGGTCGAAATATAACGTATGCAAATGCATATCAGTGTCTTCTATAGCGCACTAATGGGGACATTAGCACAATATTTATATAGCTCAAGATGCGATGGCGTGGTTTTCGTTTTCATATCCAAAAAGCTAAGCATACTTCTTCGCTATGAAAAAACGCTGCTTTCATTATGTGGGAAGTGAATAATGGTAGTTGTTACGTAGCCACTCAAGTTCAGAATTCATCAACTTCCCTTTGATATGTCAATCGCTGAGCCTACCCCGTCGTGTAACGCATTAATAAATTGATTATCGTTTTTTCATAGATAGATAGTAGGCTTCGTTATAATGGGAAATGACACAATATCCGCAACCGCATAGAATGTACCGATATATCATGGTTTCGATATATGCAACAGACCCGTAACAAGACTTTTATGAAGCAAGGAGTCTTTTCGAGGGCTTGAATGGCGCGAGGCAGCTATGTGGGTACGGGACCATGCTCTCCTAGACAATTGTGAAATCCAGATGGTCTGAAATACCATTTTATATATTATTAGCAAAAAAACTGAGCACATACATGTAATATGACTCTCCTCCTTGCATCAATATTATAAAATGACTACGTATTGACAATAATTCTTATTTTAGTGCATGAAAGAGTGGACATCAAGGCACTATATGCCTCCGGCTTCTATATGCTTCTATATGCCTCCGGCTCTATCGAGACCGGGTCCATAAAAACAGACAAGCGTACATTGGTAGCAGGCCTCGACAAATTCTTAAATTTCCACTCATCCAGACTGGAATTCAACCAATGTAATCCTAGATATTTTAATGTTAACTCTTTGCATGCTAGCGGTGAAAATATCCGCCAAACGAATTCGGAGTATATGTTTTATTCCTCAGGACTCAATTCTAATGAAATTCCAAGACATATTCATGATATTTACGGGGAGAAATACAAGAAAATATGATGATTTTTTGTGGGTTTAGTACTAAATCCCATATATTACCTGTACAAGTACATGTACATGTTCAAGTACATGTACAAATGGGGGGAAAATCCCAAAATCAGAACTGAATATTTACAATATATATATTCAGTCCTGACATCAGAATAATCCTGATCTGATGCCAGGTCCTCGCCACACCAGAATCATTTGGCCCCCTCCCAAAAGAAGTAGGATTAGTAATAATATTACTACTTTTATAACGGGCAATAACCCAATTCAACTCCCAGGTAACAAAAGAGCCAAAGATAAAAATGTACCTGAGGGCCAAACCAGGCAAATCATGATTCTTATAAGGATTTACTATTAATTTACACCACCCACCCCAATAGAGTAGTAAACAGATACATGCTATTCAAACAAGTGCAATGAGGTGCACTACTAGCATACTGACAAAGCACAAGCATAACATACACCAGTGTAAACAAATATCTAGATGATCTTACATGAGTGATGATTTAACCCTTAGACCGCTACTCACAACAATTGCAGTCTGCTGTTGCTTTTATATCTTGCCTTATTTCTCAATAGTGCTGTCAAACCATGTTGTAAATTAGTCTTAAGTGGTGTCAAAGCATGTTTTGATGATAAAAATGGAAAATAGAAAATAAACAGCAGAGGACAAAAAAAATAAGATAGCGCTCTAAAGGTTAATATGATATATAACCCTTACAATGCTGAATTAAAATTTGTTGTCTGTTGTTTATTTTTTATTTTCCATTTTTCTCATCAAAACCATGTTTTGACAACACTTAAGAATCATTTCCAGTTGTCAAACCATGTTTTTATTGGGAAAGAAGGCAAAACAGAAATCATCAGCAGACGACATTTATGTTTCCCGCATTCTAATGGTGAAACGAGTATACTAATTTCATAAGAAACTCGGCATAGCCTCATTTCTTATGAAAGCAGCCAACAAGTTGGAGGAAATATCATACTAAATCAACACAAATGTTAGATTCTATTTAGTGCATAAGCACATCATAATTTGAAGCTGTGCTGATTACCTAACATGTTTCTGTAGCAGGCACAGTTGTAGATTTATTACACGAATGTATTATGATTTTTATTACACTGTGTGAAAGCCTGTTTTATGCAATAAAACTAGATACCGTATGCATGCGCAGTTTACAGAGACAACACATGGTATTTCACTAAACTTGAACAACAAACCATTACCTGACTTCGAATTACTGAGGTCCTCGCTTCGACCGTAAACTGTATGCTCAGAAACATGTATCCTATGTACATTAAAGCCAAATTATGAAGCAGGGGCAGTGCCAGATATATCTGCGATGGCCGAATGGTCCCTCCGGACATCGTCACGGCAACAACCACACAGAAATACAAGAGGCGTGGCCCCAGCGCCCAATTAGCTCCAAGGATCGCAGACAAAATCTTCGACTTCCCCAGGTAGCGCTTTTCTTGCCTGCAAATTTTACACACAAAAAAATAATTCTATCTTCAAAAGCCATTCAGTTGAAAATTAACCCTGAAATGGCAGGAAATGAAAAGATAAGCTAAGCTTTATTGCGAGTCGGCAAAATAGAAACCTGATAGGCTCTTTAAATGATGATTGCTGAGTTGGAATGCAGGAGCTCGTTTCACTAAACTTTGTACGACTAAAATGTTCGTAAGAGCAAATTTAGGATCGTCTGGAAATTTCAATTGATGGATTTACATTTATTGAGCATAGGCTGCATATGCAGCCTATGCTCAATAAATGTAAATCCAATAATTGTTTACAAGAAAACATTGTTAATGTGAAATTTACAGACTATCATAATGTTGCACTTATGAACATTTTAGTCGTACAAAGTTTAGTGAAATGGCCCTCAGGTGTTATACTATTGTCTTAAAGGTATATGCCCACTCAGTAGGCACAAAATATTCTTTATATCAGAGACATCCTCAGAGACATTTTCTGGCAAAATAAACATTCATTCACCATTACCCAACGTATTAATTGGAATTATTATACATTTTAAATCAGACGTACATTTCCACACTGTTTCCTTCAAATGTTAACAGACGTTACTATTTATTCTCTGTATTTATTTTTTGATGTGCAAAGATCATACTTTATAATCTGTCGAAAATATTATTTTTTCAGGTGACGCATTTAATTAATATAAATAATTAAAACATATCATGCCTCATTTGCATATGAACATAGCCTGATACCACCGCGCGTCACTATCAGTAACATAAATATTACTAAATGATTATATCTGTATAGCCGGCACTCGTAATTTTTAGAACTGGTGGAATAGCGACAAAATTATACACTTATTTAATTCCTATAAAGAACATTTTGTGCCTACTGAGTGGTCATGTACCTTTAATATAAAACAAGCTCACAAGAACGGTCTCCATTTTAATCAAGCATTTATTGTTATGGGAAAATTTCATGACATATGTTTAAACTGGGTATAAATGAGGTGTTATAACATAACATCATGATTCATCATGTTGGAGAACACCAGGAATACACACTTAACCCTTTCACCCGTAAGTAACTAGAATGGAATTTGATGTGTTAATTTTGCAACCAATCCAACCGTCACAAAATGATTTTCAGACTAGTCCATTTATGAAAAGGGGGGTGGCTTTGTTCTCAAAAAATATGAAAAAAATTACTTTCAGAAAGTGCAGATCATCAGGATCTACAATTTATGCCAATAACACCATGCAGGCTGTGATGTTGAAAGGGCTAAATATGATTAATATATATTGAAAAGTTAGTGAACCCTTACAATGCTGAATTAATTTGTGTCGTCTGCTGAATATTTTTTATTTTTCCATTTTTCTCATCAAAAACTTGGTCTGGCAGCACTTTAGAATCATTTCCAATGGAAATGATTCTAAAATGCTGCCAAACCATGTTTTTACTGAGAGAATTAAAAGACAAAATATGAATTAACTGCAGACGACTATTTTCGGTTCCCGCATTCTATGGGTTAAGCATATCAAATAATACAATGTGCCTGCTGACAGTGACAGTGTACATGTACACCAGGGCTCCAGATAAGCTGCGTATTTGCGTAAATACCCAATTAAAATTGCCAAAAACCCAATTGAAATCAGAAGTAGTGAGTATCAAAAAGCAATGACAAATTTGTGGTATCTCTAGCATGCTGCAGAAAACAATAAACAGACCACAAATATAGCATATTTTCTTATTTTTCCATGAAAACACATCTTGGTATTTCATTAGAATTGTCTCCAAGGAGACAATTCTAATGAAATACCAAGATATGTTTTCATTTAGAAGCAAACTATTCATTAAGTGCGGTCTGCTGATGTGTGATTTTATGTTACACAATTAAAATTTTGAAATACCCAATTCTTGCAGAAATGATGGAGTAACAATACTCAATTACTATTTCCTTATCTGGAGCCCTGGTACACCAAATAAAACAACAAATAATATTAACAAGAACAAAGCTACAGATTTTTTATTAACAATTTGTTCAAATGAAATAACAATTTGTTCCCTCAATTTAACAATTCGTTCCCTCGAATTAACAAATCGTTCCCACAAAATAACAATTCTTTCCCCTGAATTGACAATTAATTCCCACGAAATAACAATTCGTTCCCACAATATAACAATTTGTTCCCTCAATTTAACAATTCGTTCCCTCGAATTAACAATTCGTTCCCACGATATAACAAGACACGAGGCAAAGCCACAAAGGCCAGGTTTTTTCCAAGCATAAACACTTGGATAACATAATTATACCCACTTTTTGTAGACTAGATGGCCGTGGCCTGCATGTCGCGCCTTGGGGCGAGGCATGGACACTAAACAAAGAGATATAGTAGATGGAAAAAGTTTAAATGGAAAAGCAAAGACACAGTTGTATGGAGTCTACTACACGTGGACAGCCTGACACAGCCATCTCACCATTATCATGCAGGGCTTTTCCCTCCTATATAATAGGGGCCGATCTTCGGTGGCTTGACAAACGGAAATATGATGTGTTTTTTTTCCAAAATTCAGACAAAATTTCTTTTTTGCTTACTTCATTATAACACTCACAATCCTTATTCGACTGGTCAGTCACAATTGAAAGTTGCTATAATTATAATACATTGTAATTTAGTGACATTTTAGTATTAATACTATATTAATTATTTAATTTTCAAGGTATTGCAAATTTTCACAATTTTGGCAAAAATCTTGCTTATTTTTCACAAAATCAGAAGGCCCAGGCCCCTTGACAATTTCTGGAAAACAGGCGTTGTCATGTCTGGGTGTACAGGCATCAATTCATGCATTCATCTGAAATCTACAGAGCCCCGCAGGGGACATAGAATTCTTTTTTTCATTAAATCGTTCCCACGGAATAACAATTTGTTCCCTAAATTTAACAATTCGTTCCCAAGAATGAACAATTTGTTCCCACGAAGTAACAATTTGTTAAATTTAACAATTCTTTCCCACAAAATAACAATTTGTTCCCACGGATATCCGCCAAACCAATTAGGACTACCGGTATATGTTTTATTTCTATAGCGGAATTCATAGTCATATACGCATCCCAGTAAGCAGTAAGCAGTAAGCAGTAAGCAGAATGACACATGGCAGAATATGGCATGTAACAATGTGAAATAGCCAATCGAGGTATGCAATATGCAATGTAATAATGCAAGATGGAGTTGTCATTAAGCAGTATTGTATAGCCAATATGCAGGATGACATGTAACAATGTCAAATAGCCAATCGAGGTATGCAATGTGAAATGTAATAATGCACGATGGAGTTGTCATTAAGCAGTAACGAGTAGCCGCAGTGCAGGATGACATGTAACAATGGTCGACTGCATTGTCATGAAGCAGCATGCAATGTAGTGGCGGATATCCCCTTCCATAATTTTCGCCACTAGCATGCAAAGAGTTAAGTGCTTTTTTCCCTGCTATAAATGCTTATGCGGTCTCAGCAATGTAGGTCACGATCAAATTGTGAATTGGTAAATTTATTTATTTAATGGTGTTTAACGGCCTATCAACAGCTAGGGTCCTTTTAGGTTGGATTATCGGCGTTGAATCCAGTCTTTCAAATGTGTGGATAGGGGAAAATCCCAAAATCAGAACTGAATGAGGGATCGTAGCTACATGTATATAGTTATCTCCCGTTGAATTTATTTATACAAATCCGGTCCAAATTGTGTAGTTTAGTTCCTTACTGCTTTACTTACTTGTAAATCGGGCGAATGTAGCATGATTTGTTTTGAAAAAGGAGCAATTATAGAAATTTCTACTAGTGTTGATCCACTCTGCATATCTTTGCAATGATCTGATATGGGACTACATTATTTGCCAGATTCATATTTTCACACGATTAATGTTATTGCAGTCAGTGTAGACTCAGATCAGACTGCACAATGTGCAGTCTGATCTGGGTCTACTCTGATCGCAAAACTCAATTTGTGTGCTATTCAGTAAGAAATAAACGCTGAAATACAGCATAGGACCGGATCTTTATAAATAGATTTGCAAAGGAACATAACTAGCTACGATCCGTCATTAGTAAAGACAGAAAGAAACGAGTCATCAAGAAGATATCGTAACCGTATTTAAGGTCCTGTTCTATACCTGATCATCATTTGATTCAAAGATAATTGCTTTGTAAATATAATGTACAACATATATGTGAATACTGCCTCGTTACAGTGTATCCTATACGGCACATGGAGTTGCCAAGTCGGCCATCTTTGTGTGTTCCAGCCATCAGCCACCTGTTCTGCCGTTTGACAAAGAACTAAAAATGTGAAGTAGAACATATGATATAATGTAGATAATCACATGTAGAAAAGCCAGGAGAACGGAGTCCTATCAATTACATTACACCAAATTGTAAAATATGTCAGTTTTCTGGACAGGTTTGTGCCCGTGTTTTTAACAACATGAACCACATATAAGGTATGTAAAAGCTTTAACGCAAATTTTAAAGTCATTTGACCTTGATCTTGGGCATGTGGGCCGCATGGGTGGGCTATAGAATGAAAATATGGATAACAAAGAATTATTTTAAGTTTGAAGTAAATCGGAGTAAGTGTTGTGGAGATTTAAGGCATGTAAAAACTTTAACACAAATTTCAAAGTCATTTGACCTTGACCTTGGGCATGTGGACCACATGGGCAGGCAATAGAATGAAAATATGGATGATGAATAAGAAGTATTGGATGTTGGAAGTAAATTGGGTAAGTGTTGTGGAGACATAACGTATGTAAAAACTTTAACACACATTTCAAAGTCATTTGACCTTGACCTTGGGCATGTGGACCACATGGGCAGGCTATAGAATGAAAATATGGATGATGAAAAGGAAGTACCGGTATTGGAAGTTGGAAGTAAATTGGAGTAACAATTGTGGAGATCTACGGTATGTAAAGTCATTTGACCTTGACCAAGGGCACAGGGGCCACAGAATGAATATATGGATGATGCCCGATAAGCACACAGTTTCAAGCAAATCTGACTTACGGTTACAGAGACAGTAGGTATGTGAAAACTTTAACGCAAAAGTCATTTGACCTTGACCTTGGAAAGTTTTATGAAGAAAAAAAATTCAGTTGGGCGTGCTTTTATAGCAATAAATCTTGGGCAGCATTCCACGAAACAGACAATAGGAGTAAGGAGCAATCTCTGTGAAAACATACACCTTTGTAAGTGTTTGTAGCGGCAGTAATTATGATATAAACAACTTTCTATCCATACCAGTTGTCAGCAAGGGAGGAGGAAGCTATGAGTTTGCAAAAATATTACCTCTGTGTATGTCACAGTGACACAGACAATTCAACATTGCAAGGATTCTGGAAAGCGGAAAGCGATATAGATGGACCAAGCAATGGAATGTTCTGTGTAAGAATGTTCTGTGCAAGAATCTTCAGTATCCAAACTATTAGTTACAGAGCTCCAGATAAGTTTTGCATCTGAAGAGTATTATACCCAGAGATTTCAAATTAAATGCGTATTTTACTTTTACAAATGTATTATTGATTTTCTTCCTTATTAAATAGGGAACAATGATCAAAAATAAAAAGATTCACTTATTTGAGCTGCAAGAAGCAAACACCATTTGCCCGTTTGCTTTTTGCAGCTCAACTAAGTACATTTTCAACATTATTACAGTATTTTCACTACTGAATTTGAAAATCAATGCGTATTTCACATTACTGTGAGTATTTTGTACTCCAACATTTGATAATCAATGCGTATTCTGCTAAAATAAGTACATGTGAAATACGCCAATATGTACCTTATCTGGAGGTCTGAGTTACCTGCAAACGTTTAACTGTGACGCAGCCTGCGGCCGCACGTTGAACGCCGAGATTAACCACCCCCATATAGGTATGGGACAGAATCAGTAATAACGGCAGGGCCGTATAGATCTGCGATGGCCGAATACTGCCGCCCGACAGTTTGATCGCAACAACAACACAGAAGGATAGCACACGAGGACTGACGGCCCAGTTGGCTGCCAAGATGGCCGAGAGAGACATGTAGCGCCAAATAAACCTCTTCTCGTGCCTGAAACGAAGCTGGCCCATTTACTCTAATGGCAGCCTCCTCTCTAATAGTAGCCCCCCTCTCTAATAGTAGCACCCCTCTCTAATAGTAGCAACCATTCTTAATTTATTTTCACATAGTAAAGTCATCTCAAAATTCAAATATCAATGTCTTTATGCAATTATAATGCCAAATTGCGAAAATTGCATAGCCCCATGTGCGTTTATTAGAAAAATTACAATACTAACTTAATATCACTGTGTCTCAGATGATGTCTCAGATATCCAATATTGCAAACAAAAAATACAGGTCTCCAATGAAGGAATTAGGCATCGTTACACCATCACATCTGTATCAATGTTTTTTTTTCAGTAAAAAGTTTGCTTGGAAACAATTTGCATAAATTTTCACAAAATCTACAGTATACATGAAAACTTGCATAACTTTTGATCTTAGTATAAGTTTTTGGATGGGGTTTTCTGCATGTGGTTTATACATGTATTGTCATTATCTATCAGTTTACAAAATATATTTGAAGCTAAATATTTATATTTACTTACTCTTTAAAGGTGCAGTAGGCACAAAATGTTCTTTATATCAGGGACATCATCTGAGACATTTGTTGGCAAAATAAACATTCATTCACCATTACCGCATGCAGTGGTTGGCATTATTATACATTTTATATCAGACATAACTTTCCACACTGATATTAGGGGCAATAACCGTGTTTCCTTAAAATGTTAACGGACATTACTAGTTATTATCAGCATTTATTTTTTGATGTGCAATGATCATACTTTATAATCTGTCGAAAAAAAAAAAAAATTCAGGTGACGTATTTAATTAGTATAAATAATTAAAACTAGATGGCCGCGGCCTGCATGTCGCGCCTTGTGGCGAGGCATGGACACTAAAAAAAGAGATATAGTATAACGAAAAACTTTAACAAAAAAAACTTAACCAAAAACTTTAACTGGACACACGTACGTACGTATGTACGCCAAAGTGCCGACTATATCGCGCTTACCGCAACAAAAACTTTAACCAAAAACTTCAAAGTAATTTCACCTTGACATTGGGAACAGGGGCCACACGGAAGGGGGTTAGAATGAAAATATAGATGATGATAAACACCCATGTGAAGTTTCAAGATAATGGGCAAAGCAGTTGCAGAGACATAGTATAACGAAAAACTTTAACCAAAAAACTTAAGCAAAAACTTCAAAGTAATTTGACCTTGACATTGGGCACAGGGGCCACACGGGAGGGGGGTAGAATGAAAATATAGATGATGATAAACACCCATGTGAAGTTTCAAGGTAATGGGCAAAGCAGTTGCAGATATATAGTATAACGAAAAACTTTAACCAAAAAACTTAACCAAAAAACTTAACCAAACAACTTAACCAAAAACTTCAAAGTAATTTGACCTTGACATTGGGCACAGGGCCCACACGGGAGGGGGGTAGAATGAAAATATAGATGATGATAAACACCCATGTGAAGTTTCAAGGTAATGGGCAAAGCAGTTGCAGAGATATAGTATAACGAAAAAGTTTAACCAAAAAACTTAACCAAAAACTTTAACCAAACAACTTAACCAAAAAACTTAACCAAAAACTTTAACCAAAAAACTTAACCAAAAAGCTTAACCAAAAACTTAACCAAAAAACTTAACCAAAAACTTTAACCGGACAGACGTACGTACATACGTACGTACGTACATACGTACGTACGTACGTACGTACGTACGTACGTCAAAGTGCTGACTATATCGCGCTTTCTGCAAGAGGGCGCGACAAAAACTTAACCAAAAACTTCAAAGTAATTTGACCTTGACATTGGGCACAGGGGCCGCACGGGAGGAGGGTAGAATGAAAATATAGATGATGATAAACAACCATGTGAAGTTTCAAGGTAATCGGCAAAGCAGTTGCAGAGATATAGTATAACGAAAAACTTTAACCAAAAAACTTAACCAAACAACTTAACCAAAAACTTCAAAGTAATTTGACTTTGACATTGGGCACAGGGGCCGCACGGGAGGGGGGTAGAATGAAAATATAGATGATGATAAACACCCATGTGAAGTTTCAAGGTAATGGGCAAAGCAGTTGCAGAGATATAGTATAACGAAAAACTTTAACCAAAAAAGTTAACCAAAAACTTTAACCAAACAACTTAACCAAAAAACTTTACCAAAAACTTAACCAAAAAGCTTAACCAAAAAGCTTAACCAAAAAACTTAACCAAAAACTTTAACCGGACACACGTACGTACGTACGCCAAAGTGCCGACTATATCGCGCTTTCCGCAAGCGGGCGCGACAAAAATAGCATGCCTCATTTGCATATGAAAATAGCCTGATACCACCGCGCGTCACTATCAGTAAAATATTTATTACTAAATGATTATATCTGTATAGCGGGCACTTGTAATTTTTGGAACTGATGGAATAGTGACACAATTATACACTTATGTAATTCCTATAAAGAACATGTTGTGCCTACTGAGTGGGCATGTACCTTTAACATGTACACACATCTTAGCTAGAGCTCTGAACATCTACATGTATTAACCCATTTCAGTCTAAGGATACGATCATTTTTGTTGAAAAAATACCATTACATGTATTTTGTTTATTTCTCGATCAAGGTATATGTTGTTACAACTTGTTTGAACCGTCTCATCAAGACAGTTCAAATGAGTGGTAACAACATATACATTCGAGGTGAAATAAAGAAAATAGGAATTATGTTCTCCCGCAAGTTTCAAACTAGTATAATTGTTGTGTCCCGTCTGTAATGGGTTAGAGTTTGTAAACTTAGTTGAATGTCCAGATATAATTCAATTGAGGCCATAAATGAGGCAAACAGAAAGCTAACAGTTATAATATAATCAAGGGATACAGTATCATAACCACTACTGTCCGTTCCACGTTTTGCTGCTGACAAACTTTTGGCAATTAAACATATTAAATCTTAACTAGAAATGTGGCCTGTCGGCACACGAATGCCCCCGCTGGCAGCCAAAGAAAAACGAGGCATATTTGATTATAAGCCATTTACCCGAGCGTTAAGGTTTTGAACGGACCAAGTCTTGACCATGGGCTTAGCGGGGGCGGGACGAATGTGGATTTGTCACAGGGTGGTAGAGGACCATTGGAGCAATGCGTGTGTGAAATGTGAAGCAGATCCGAGCAAGGAAACAGAAATTATAAGCCATTTACCCAGCGTTAAGGTTTCGAACGCACCAAGTATGTAACCTTAACCCTGGGCTTAGCGGGGGCGGGACGAATGTGGACTTGTCACAGGGCGGTAGAGGACCATTGGAGCAATGCGTGTGAAATGTGAAGCAGATCCGAGCAAGGAAACAGAAATGATAAGCCATTTACCCAGCGTTAAGGTTTCGAACGTACCAAGTCTGTGACCTTGACCCTGGGCTTAGCGGGGGCGGGACGAATGTGGATTTGTCACAGGGCGGTAGAGGACCATTGGAGCAATGCATGTGTGAAATGTGAAGCAGATCCGAGCAAGGAAACAGAAATTATAAGCCATTTACTCAGCGTTAAGGTATCGAACGCACCAAGTCTGTGAGCTTGACCCTGGGCTTAGCGGGGGCGAGACGAATGTGGATTTGTCACAGGGTGGTAGAGGACCATTGGAGCAATGCGTGTGTGAAATGTGAAGCAGATCCGAGCAAGGAAACAGAAATTACAAGCCATTTACCCAGCGTTAAAGTTTTGAACGCACGAAGTCTGTGACCTTGACCCTGGACTTAGCGGGGGCGGGACGAATGTGGATTTGTCACAGGACGGTAGAGGACCATTGGAACAATGCGTGTGTGAAATGTGAAGCAGATCCGAGCAAGGAAACAGAAATTATAAGCCATTTACCGAGCGTTAAGGTTTCGAACTCACCAAGTCTGTGACCTTGACCCTGGGCTTAGCGGGGGCGGGACGAATGTGGATTTGTCACAGGGTGGTAGAGGACCATTGGAGCAATGCGTGTGTGAAATGTGAAGCAGATGCGAGCAAGGAAACAGAAATTATAAGCCATTTACCCAGCGTTAAGGTTTCGGGACGTACGTACGTAACGTACGTACATTACCGTTATGTACATACGTACGTTACGTACGTACGTTACGTACATACGGACGCCGGTAACACTATATGCCCCCCCTCACCATTAGGTGGCGGGGGCATAAAAATATATTAATGTAAGTAGTTTTTCATCAATAACAATAAAGTTACCCTCTCCAAAAATAATTATTTGATGAAATTCCATCAAATATTGATTTTAACTTGTTTTCTTATTTACATCATTTTAAAGCTACCTTGCCAGGTTTCGGAGTCAATTTCCAATTATTTATTTTTTTACTCCTCCCCCACTGCTTCCACCTCTTCTTCTCTTCTTCCACCTCCATGTTAAATTCCCATAGGAAAATCGTTTTTTCGCTATAAAATCAATATTTAGTGGAATTTCATCAAACACATTTTTTGGGGGAGGGCAACTTTTTTGTTATTGGTGAAAATGTACTTACATTTAAATATTTTTTAGATTTAATGTGTTTAATAGCCAAAAGTATGTCGACAGAAAAATGTGGAACAGACAATAGTACTCTGAAGTAAACATGTGAGAAGAAGAGGTCAGACAGAAGACATAGGGCACCACAGGAAAACCAAGTTTCCAGTCACAGATCTGCCACCTCACAATCAACACATACACCACCGCCTAATATTTGAATTTATTCGCATTTCAAAATACTTGAAGATGGTGCTGGAAACCAAAGCAGCTTGATTTGCCGAGCCTGAGCTGTGCTTACTATACTGAATTCAGTATAAGCTCAGGCTCAGCCAATGAAACTGCTCGATTGCGAGTTGAGATTGCCAATAGATGTTCAGAAACAATTACATCTAAATGGCAAGATTAATGCGGGCGGTTGTGTACAGGCATTCATTAAGTAACTTGTTATGCATTGACCAAATACACGCTGACTGATAACAAATTGTCATATCCTGCATTGGCATGAAACGAATATCTTGGCTACAACAAATTAAAATCTCACGATTTATTGATTGAACGGTGTCCCATGACATTAATGAAAACGTCAATGTAATGACGCAATTAAGCAAGTCTTTTCAATGAAATACACGTCATATTTCCTCATTCTTTAGCATAAGCACCACCTGATAAATAGAATGACATGCTAATGCCTTTTGATATCACGTTTATCAGGCTCAGCGGGGTAACAGTAGAAATTCCTCGGCAAGCTTCGGAATTCCTATGGGTTTCCTAGCTTCGCCTGATAAACCTGATATCAAGACAGTAACCTGGTATTCTCTATATATTGCCATATACAATATATATAAGTATCTCATAATTGTCTGTTATTGGACAGTTTTTGGCTGCAATTTGTCTGAAATTTGAGGATTAGTGACACATTTTTGGTTGCTATTGGAAGATTAATGCTACATAAGTGTCTGGCACTTTTTTCTTTTTTTTATATCTTATATTTAAGGGTAGGAATTGGCTCAAGGACCTTCCAAACCCGGGCATTTGAGCCCAAAAATGGCAGGCCAATGATCGTTGGCCCGTTTGTTTCCGAATTTACTAATATCTGCCATACAGTCGAAATATGTGCATTAAATTTAACCTAGCTAGTTCATTCTCCTATCACACGAAGCCGGTATACTGTAAAAAAGGCCGAGTGTGAGTGCATGTGATATATGGAGAGATATGGGAAATGACAATGTATAAATTGTATACATGTACATGCAACTATACAACTTGCTTCTGTAGAATTAATGAGCGACACATTAGGTTAACCCTTTCACCCCTCAGTAACTGGAATGGATTTTGATATGTTAATTTCCGGACAAATCGTCACAAAATGATTTTCAGACTAGTCCATTTATGAAAAGGGGTGTTTTTGTTCTTAAAAATATCAACATTACTTTCAGAAAGAGCAGATCCTGATGAGATGGCTCGTCATGAGCCGGCTCATCTTGATCTACATTATTTGCCAATACATGTACCACTATACAGGCCTGTGGTGCTGAAAGGGTTAATACCAGACTTTGTGTATACATACATACATGGTTGTAAGTGTCTTAGCGGCAGTAATTATGATTACAACTTTCTCTCCATACCAGTTGTCATCAAGGGAGGAGGAAGCTGCGAGTTTGCAGAAATATTACCTCCATGTATGTCAGTCACACAGACAATCGTAACATTGTAAGGACTTCGGAAAGCATTATACATTAGCCAAGCAATGGAATGTTCTGTGTAAGAATCTTTTGAGTATCCAAACTAATAGTTACAGAGCTCCAGATAAGTTTTGTATCGAATTATACCTCGTGATTTCAAATTCAATGCGTATTTTACTTTTACAAATGTATTATTGATTTTCTTCCTTATTAAACAGGAAACAAATGATAAAAATAAAAAGAAATTTAAAAATTCACTTATTTGAGCTGCAAAAAGCAAACAGATTTTGCTCTTTGCAGATCAACAAAGTAAATTTTCAATTTTTTTACAGTATTTTCACTACCGAATTTGAAAATCAATGCGTATTTTCACATTGCTGTGAATATTTTGTACTCCCACTTTTGATAATCAATGCGTATTCTGCTAAAATAAGTGCATAAAATACGCCAATACGCATCTTATCTGGAGTTCTGAGTTACCTGCAAACGTTTAACAGTGACGCAGCCTGCGGCCGCACGCTGAATGCCGAGATTAACCACCCCCATATAGGTACGAGACAGAATCAGTAATAACGGCAGGGCCGTATAGATCTGCGATGGCCGAATACTGCCGCCCGACAGTTTGATCGCAACAACAACACAGAAGGATAGCAAACGAGGACTGACGTCCCAATTGGCCGCCAAGATGGCTGAGAGAGACATGTAGCGCCAAATAAACCTCTTCTCGCGCCTGAAACAAAGTTGGCCCATTTACTCTAATGGCAGCCTCCTCTCTAATAGTAGCTCCTCTCTAATAGTAGCACCCCTCTCTAATAGTAGCGCCCTCTCTAGTAGTAGCAACCATTCTTAATTTATTTTCGCATGGTAAAGTCATCTCAAAATTTAAATTTCAATGTCTTTATGCAATTATAATGCCAAATTGCGAAAATTGCACAGTTTAATATTAGAATAATTACAATACGAACTTAATATGACTGTGTCTAAGATGATGTCTCAGATATCCAATATAGCAAACAAAAAATACAGGGGGCCGTTTCAGTAAACTTTGTACGACTGAAATGTTCACAAGTGCAAAATTATGATAGTCTGTAAATTTCACATTAACAATGTTTTCTTGAAAACAATTATTGGATTTGCATTTATTGAGCATATGCAGCCTATGCTCAATAAATGTAAATCCATCAATTGAAATTTCCAGACAATCCTAAATTTGCACTTACGAAGGTTTTAGTCTTACGAAGTTTAATGAAACGGCCCCCAGGTCTCCAATGAAAGGAATTAGGCATCGTTACACCATCACATCTGTATCAATGTTTTTTTTCAAAATTGCAATCAAGTAAATTTAAAATTTGGTTGAAAACAATTTGCATAAATGTTCACATGAAAACTTGCATAACTTTTGATCTTATTATAATTTTTGGATGGGGTTTTCTGCACATGGTTTATACATGTATTGTCATTATCTATCAGTTTACAAAATATATTTGAAGTTAAATATTTATATTTATATTATATTTATTTTACTCTTTAACATGTACACACATCTTAGCTAGAGCTCTGAATATCTACATGTATTATATAACCCATTTCAGTCTAAGGATACGATAAGTTTAATATCATTATTTTGTTTATTTCTCGATCAAGGTATATGTTGTTACAACTCGTTTGAACCGTCTCATCAAGACAGTTCAAATATGTTCACACACTAACCTGGTATTCTCTATATATTTCCATATACCGGTACAATGTATATAAGTGTCTCATAATTGTCTGTTATTGGACAGTTTTTGGCTGCAATTTGTCTGAAATTTGAGGATTAGTGACACATTTTTGGTTGCTATTGGAAGATTAATTCTACATAAGTGTCTGGCATTTTTTTCTTCTTTTTTTTTATCTTATATTTAAGGGTAGGAATTGGCTCGAGTACCTTCCAAACCCGGGCATTTGAGCCCAAAAATGGCAGGCCAATGATCGTTGGCCCGTTTGTTTCCGAATTTACTAATATCTGCCATACAGTCGAAATATGTGCATTAAATGAAGGAAGCAATGAGGCAGTTAATTTAACCTAGCTAGTTCATTTTCCTATCGCACGAAGCCGGTATATAAGACCGTGAAAAAGAGTGTGAGTGCATGTGATATATGGAGACTCAGCCGTAACAGTGTTATCCTATATGATGATGATATTTGATGGTTGGTCAGGGCAAAACATATCAGGCAGGGAATGATTGATATTAGGTTATGCAAAGTATGATGTAATATGTTTTCGGGCCCAGCTACTGTCGTTTTGCGGCTTATCGTTATATACGAGTTGCTATTATTCGAGTTCAGGTGCGGCGTTTATCTGTTGTTATTTGGTTAGATGACAATGTGTTTCACATATTCTGAAGACGAAAGAAAAAGAGAAGATAATACACGGCGGTATAGTAATTTCCCATATATTAGTGAGTGGCGTGTGTGTGCAAGCATCAGGCTAACAGTTGTTCTGCCAGTTTCGTGGAATTGATAAGGAAATGGTCACGTACCATACCGCCGGTCATGGTCCAAAATTTAAAAGTTTGATTTCAGACGATGCAGATTACAGTCAATAATGTTTAATCAGAGTAATGCGGGCGGCCAATTCCGGTCTAAACTGCATTACTCCGTGAGATGAATGGTGAGGAAACCGGAGTACCCGGGGAAAACCACCTCCTCCGGCAAGTAATGACACTGACACTGCCACATATATGACTGCTATTTGAGGCTTTGGGCCACATAAGTGTCTGCTATTGGATGCAATATGTGTCTGTTATTGGAGGGTTAGTGCCATGTATTTGTCTGTAATTGAATGGTTTGTGCCACATAATAGGCTGCAATTTCAGAGTTTGTGCTACATAATTGGCTGCAACTGGAAGATTTGTGTCATATATTTGACTACATTTTCAAAATAAGTGCCACATAATTGGCTGAAATTTCAGAGTTAGTACCACATAATTGGCTGCAATTTCAGAGTTAGTGCCACATAATTGGCTGCAATTTCAGAGTTAGTGCCACATAATTGGCTGCAATTTCAGAGTTAGTGCAACATAATTGGCTGCAATTTCAGAGTTAGTACCACATAATTTAGTTAGTGCCACATAATTGGCTGCAATTTCAGAGTTAGTACCACATAATTGGCTGTAATTTCAGAGCTAGTACCACATAATTGGCTGCAATTTCAGAGTTAGTACCACATAATTGGCTGCATTTCAGTAGTGCAGTTGCCACATAATTGGCTGCAATTTCAGAGTTAGTGCCACATAATTGGCTGCAATTTCAGAGTTAGTACCACATAATTTAGTTAGTGCCACATAATTGGCTGCAATTTCAGAGTTAGTACCACATAATTGGCTGTAATTTCAGAGCTAGTACCACATAATTGGCTGCAATTTCAGAGTTAGTACCACATAATTGGCTGCAATTTCAGAGTTAGTACCACATAATTGGCTGCAATTTCAGAGTTAGTGCCACATAATTGGCTGCAATTTCAGAGTTAGTACCACATAATTTAGTTAGTGCCACATAATTGGCTGCAATTTCAGAGTATGTGCCACATCATTGACTGCAATTACAGGGTTTGCATACAGCTGCCGCCAGTCAACATTTATCACACATATTCAACTGTATTTACCACGATTCTGTTCACGCTAACAGCACACGCAATGCCGTCATAGATGCTCTGCGTCATAAACCGAAGCAGATTCAGACGAAGCAAGTTGATCGCCGCTATCGCTACATACATAGACTCGGGCTTAAAGTGACCATCAAGGGAGACTAGGCTGAGAACAATTGCGGCCACGCTGAAGTGACGTCCATGCACTGTGAGATTTTCCCAAAACCCCATCAGGTAGGACAGTTTCCGAAGGCTAAGCATCTCAATGCTGAAAAGCAGTTGCATAAAAGATCAGAATGTTAAAGCTTAGAAACCAAAAATTGTTGTCTGCTGTTGTTTTATGTTTTGTCTTCTTTGTAATAACCAGATGGACGCTGCCCACATGTCGAGCCCGCCGAGGCATTTGATGGTATTTTTAAAAACTTTAACGCAGATTTCGGAGGATGCATGCACGGATGCACGCACAGACACACGGATGGACGGACGGACAACCTGACTCCAGTATAACCCCCACAACTTGTTTCGGGGAGTATAAAAATAAAGCTGAGTAAAACATACAAGAATCGCCTGCCGAGGCATTTGACTGTAACATGATCATGGGCATGTGCTAAAGTAAGCATCACAAAAACCAACAAAGAAGTGCATACTTATTAAAAACACGAAAAAGGTCAAGGTTGAAGAAACTTTTTGACATAAAAAAATGGTTTCCACAACAATGTGAAGGCCAAATGCTTACATATATCAAGTGTCCAAATATTGAAGCAATCTGTCAAGTAATATTAAAGCTATACCATGATAACGAGGCTTGTACAAACTTTTTGACATTTTGGACGACGACACGGACGACGACGGAAAAAGCGGCGACTATAGTCGCGCCTTCTGCTAAAGCAGGCGGGATAAAAAACAAACAGAGAATAGTAATTCAGCATTGTAAGGATTAAGTTTTGACTGCGACCGACAGACCGACAGACCGACAGACCGACCGACCGACTGAAACATGCCTTGGAGGGTTTATGTTGAATCTGTGCAGCCTAGTTGTTTCTTGATGCATAGTTTCTTGATACATAGTATTATACATCGTAATTTTATACACACATTTACATGGACATAATACTGTAATACACAATTACCTCCAAACGATGGATTGTCACATTCAACTCGGAGCCAAATTTGACTGCCAAATGACAAGCAAAGCAAAACACATCTTGGAGGATATATCCATACGGCACAATCAGGAAAACAATCCGCGATCGTATGTGGCTTCCAATGAATGTGACCGCGAGAATAAGTGCGAAGATAAACGGAAATTTGCCAAACATTGCCAGCGTCTCGGAAAAAGAAGCAACTCGCATCTTCGATTTCACGGCTCTCATTTCACTCCTGTGTCGGAAATGGAGGATCTTACATGACTGGTGAGTTAACCCTTAAAATGCGGGAACCGAAAATAGTTGTCTGCTGTTAATTCATATTTTGTCTTTTCTCTCAGTAAAAACATGGTTTGGCAGCATTTTAGAATCATTTCCAATGGAAATGATTCTAAAGTGCTGCCAAACCAAGTTTTTGATGAGAAAAATGGAAAATAAAAATATTCAGCAGACGACACAAATTAATTCAGCATTATAAGGGTTAATATGATATTTATTAACCCTTAGACCGCAACTCACAACAATTGTCATTTGCTGTTGCTTTTATATCTTGCCTTATTTCTCAATAAAAACATGCTTTGACAGCACTTCAGAATCATTTCCAATGGAAATGATTCTGAAGTGCCGTCAAAGCATGTTGTAAATTATTCTAAAGTGCTGTCAAAGCATGTTTTTGATGATAAAAATGGAAAATAGAAAATAAAAAGCAGACGACAAAGAAATTAAGATAGCGGTCGAAGGGTTAAACAAGTTTACTGATTTCATAAGAAACTCGGCATAGCCTCGTTTCTATAAAATCTGTCAAACGAGTTGAATAACTATCATATTAAATCAACACAAATGTTAGATTGTATTTATTACATAAGCACATCATCATAATTTGAAGCTGTATTGATCACCCAACATGTTTTCTGTAGCGGGCTCATTTGCATATTTATTACACAGGTGTATTATGAGTTTTATTACACTTTGTTATTAAACTGTCACAACACCCATTTTAAACATTCATCATGACTGTTTCATTATAACATTTAAACTATTCCATCATCAGAAATATGTTTTAAGCTGAAAAATACTGACAAACACTGATGAAACTCGCTACGAGCTGGCTCATCTGAATCTACAGTGTTGGATATTGGTTGTATGGCCTGATGGCTTCCCAAACTGGTTTTGAATCTGTATTTACTTAATTTCATCAACCAAAATATAATTATCTGTTTGTTTTAAAAGCAATTAAAGTATTAGTTTTCTTTGAATGTATAGTTAAACCACACAAAACCGGACACCCTGTGGACCCAGGATGTCCGGTATTGTGAGGTTCCACTGTAATTCATCAATATTAGCATTTCCAAAACATATTTGTGTCCGAGTGACTGGAGAAATGGAGCTTGCGGGTTTTGTGACCAGTGTAGATCCAGATCATCCTGTGCATTCGCAGTCTGATCAGGATATGCACTGTTCGCTATTCCATCAATGAAATGCCTGTCATGCAAGGAATATAGTTTGTTTATTATCTGCTATTTGATCAGGAGCTACACTGGTCACAAATCCCATAAGCCCCATTTCTGCAACCACAGCGCGACCACATATATAGTGAGTAAGCTAGAAGTAGTTCAAGTTCACACTGCTGTAGATAGAAAAGGTGCATAATGGCGTATTTTACGCACTTATTTTAGCAGAATGCGCATTGATTTTCAAATTGAGTAGTGAAAATACTGTAATAAAGTTGAAAATGTACTTAGTTGAGCTGCAAAAAGCATGTTTGCTTTTTGCAGCTCAAATAAGTGAATTTATTTAAAATCAATAATACATTTGTAAAAGTAAAGTATGCATTGAATTTGAAATCTGGAGGTATAATACTCTTTAGATACAAAACATATCTGTAGCCGATTTCATCAAAATTGCAAAGTATACTTTCCTAGCAAAGTATACTTTGAGGGAGCAATCATTGATTTTTCCGAAATGCATTATTTCATGCAGAACTAACGATTGCATATATTTGATGATTAAAACTATGCAGAATTATTATACTGAATTTATTACATTATCATAGCCAAAATTTGGCTGTGATAATGTAATAAATTCAGTATAATAAAAATTTATAAATTTATTCTAAAATTGAAAATTTCTCCCTCAAAGTATACTTTGCTAGGAAAGTATACTTTGCAATGTTGGTGAAATCGGCTACTGGAGACAGATATAAAAGTATGTGCTGAAGAATAGCTCAAGAAATGTACATACTGTATCAAGGTAGGTATGTAAATCAGTATTGGGAGGAAATGTGAAAGTGGTGCAAGCGAATTGTCTCAGCAGAGCTCTAGACAAGCTGCATATTTGCGTAAATACCCAATTAAAATTGACAAAAACCCAATTGAAATCAGAAGTAGTGAGTATCAAAAAGCAATTGAAAAATTTGTGGTATCTTTATCATGCTACAGAAAACAATAAACAGACCACAAATATAGCATATTTTCTTATTTTTCCATGAAAACACATTTTGGTATTTCATTAGAATTGTCTCCTTGGACATGCCAAGACATGTTTCATTTAGAAGAAAACTAATCAATAATTGCTGTCTGTTGATGTGTAAACAGTACTGTGATTTTATTTTACCCAATTAAAACTTTGAAATACCCAATTGCTTCAGAAATAATGGAGTAAAAATACTCAATTACTAATTCCTGTTATCAGCAACAGCCTTTGAAACAAACCATTTGCTTTTGAAGCTAAGAACGTGTGAGATTTTTCACGAAATATATTTACAGAAACTGCGATATTTTCTGTAAATGACGTCGAAATATGATGGAATTTTTCATAGCAACTGCAGACTTGTATTCCGCATTTGCAAATACTCTGAAAATGTCTTCAACTTTCGATGTCATTTACGGAAAATATAATAAATTTTATAACTTTAGACGTCATTTACTGAAAATATCATAAATTTTGTAAACATTTTATACATATCACATTATGTTCTTAGGTACAATATTACATGACGTGTCTCATATAAAGATGAGACCTCAGTTTAAAGTCTCGTGCGAAAGTCAGGTGGGATAGAAACACTACAATATCATTGTTCATGGCTGAGGCGTGGATTGACACATAACTTCAGTAGCCTATTTCACCAAAATTTCACCAAAATTGCTAAGCACACTTATCTTGCTAAGCACACTTTGAGGGAGAAATTTTGAATTTAAGGATAAATTTATTAATTTTTATTATACTGAATTTATTACATTATCACAGCCATTTTGGCTGTGATAATGTAATAAATTTAGTATAATAATTCTGCATACTTTTAATTTCAAATATATGCCGTCGTTAGTTCTATATGAAATAACGTCTTTCCGGAAAAATAAATGATTACTCCCTCACAGTATACTTAGCTAGATAAGTATGCTTAGCAATTTTGGTGAAATCGGCTACAGGTATCGAAGTCCAATACTCTAGCCACGAGACTAGCCACCTAAACTTTCAAGGTGTATGATCATGTGGTTACAACAAGAATAATAATTACTGAAACTTCCAGAATCAATATTTATCTTTGTCCTTATTATGTAACATATGTTGATGAAATATGGCACATAAAACGCGTCTTGTTAGGCTGCATTTGGTGATCTCGGTACTTTGGCCCAAACTTCTGTCATTTTTGCAAAGAATAGATTTCCGTCATTACGGACACGGAAATTGATTCTTCGCAAAAACGACATAAGTATGTGCCGAACTCCCATGACTACCAAATGCATCTCGTGAAGATGTGTTTGCTGTGCCATATTTCATTAAAATCTGTTGCCTATTAAGGAAAATATCAAATAATACTTACTTCTTTTTAAATAATAAATAATACTTACTTTGGAGTGGGCGCGCTTTCAGTCATAGTCATAGTTGTTGTTGTTGTAACCACGTGATCATGCACCTTGACTTTAGGTTCATCGCAATTTCTAATTACAGTTTACCAGGGTGAGGTGCGAAATATTCGGGAAGGGAAATATACCGGCACACTGGGTTGATGATGCATAACCTGACAAGTAGTTTTGTGCCGATGATTGATTATAATCGAAAACAACTAAGACTATTTAATTAATTTTAATAATATTTATTAAAAAAAATAATAGCTTAGCTAATTTAAAAAATAATTCTATTACTTTTAATCATCTATGCCTGTTTTGCTAAAGTCCACAACATTTATTTGAGTGAATCTACTTCGGACATAGCATTAACCCTTTCAACACCACAGACCTCTATAGAGACAATGTTTGCAAACAGTGCAGATCCAGATGAGACGGCTCGTAACGAGCCGTCTCATCAGGATCTCCACTGTTTGTTAATAATTTTAAACGTCGTACAGATTACCCTTTTAGAAGAATTGGATAATTTGAATGAACAAAATTAATGAAATAGCGTGAAACATTGGCATGGAACATCCTATTAAGTTACTTGGTGTTGAAAGGGTTAACCCTTTCAACACCACAGACCTCTATAGAGACAATGTTTGCAAACAGTGCAGATCCAGATGAGCCGGCTCGTAATGAGCCGCTCATCAGGATCTCCACCGTTTGTTAATAGTTATCAAATTTGAAAAAATTACCCTTTCTGAAGAATGGAATAGCCTGAAAATCTGAATGGACCAATGAATTGAATAGCCAACATGAACAATGAAGGTGCTTGCCCACTCAGTAGGCACAAAATGTTCTTTTTATCAGAGACATCATCCGAGACATTTTCTGGCAAAATAAACATTCATTCACCATTACCCCACGCATTGATTGGCATTATTCTTCATTTTATATCAGACGTAAATTTCCACACTGATATCAGGGGCGATAACCGTGTTTCCTTAAAACTTAAAATGTTAACGGACATTACTATTTATTCTCTGTATTTATTTTTTGATGTGCAACGATCACATGATACTTTATAATCTGTCGAAAATATTATTTTTTCAGGTGACACATTTAATTAGTATAAATAATTATAAAATATCATGCCTCATTTGCATATGAAAATAGCCTGATACACCGTGAGTCACTATCAGTAAAATAAATATTACTAAATAATTATATCTGTATAGCGGGCACTCGTAATTTTTAGAACGGGTGGAAGAGCGACACAATTATACACGTATTTAATTCCTATAAATAACATTGTGTGCCTTCTGAGTGGGCATGTACCTTTCAACACAGCTACCGGTAACATAGGCAGCAGCCGAGTACCTAAACATATTCTGACACTCGGGTAGAATATCCTTGTCTTACACCAGTGCTTATGATGGATAAACAACTGGTTTCCCACAACAAAGAGAGTCCCAATGTTTAGGGTTAGTAGGGTTGTACTGATTTATCGCAATAATAATATATTTTGACACAATTTGTTTTGGGAAACACCTATTTTATCAACATGGTGTCCTATACATGAGGTTATTACGGTAGGTTTGTTATTAAAACAAAACGTCAATTTGTACGTTACCTACATATAATGCATGTTACCTGCAACACAGGTACGTATCTCGCTGTACCAAAAACCTGATACCAACACAAGACCATGGCTGACCTCTAACAATAAGTCAGCTCGATAAAGGACTAGCGACACCACAGCTTCATATATATCGCAAAGCAACATCGACATATATCATACCACATTACCACAACCCTCGTGATTACCTCTAGCCGATAGATGGTCACACGCAACTCTGATCCAAACTTGATGGCGAGATAGCAGCCAAAACAGAACACGTCCGTGACCCGGTATCCATATGGGATAATCAGAAAGACCATCTGCGATCTTATAGGACTGCCCACCATAGTGACCGTGATGATAAGGGCACAGATAAAGGGGAACTTGGCGTACATGGCCATCGTCTCGGATAATGACGCGACCCTCATCTTAGATAGCACGGCTGCCATCTCATGTCTGTGGAACAATTAAACAATCACAAATCAACCCTTTCACACCCAAGTAACTCGAATGGATTTTGATATGTTAAGTTTGCTACCAATCAAATCATCACAAAATGATTTTCTGACTAGTCCATTTAAGGAAAGGGGGTGTTTTTGTTCTCAAAAATATCAAAATAACTTGCAAAAAGTGCAGATCCTGACTAGACGGCTCCGGCCCGTCATGAGCCGTCTCATATGGATCTACACTGTGTGCCAATACCCACTATACAGGTCTGTGGTGTTGAAAGGGTTAAACAATCACATTGTATTAAAACAGTGCATTAACAAGAAACAAGGCAAATCAACGAAGGCCGCGTTTTTGCAAATGACTGAGTAATTGATGTGGAAAAAGTAGGTCAGGTGAAATGAAACTCATAATTATGTTGTACTGAAGTGTTTGATGTACACCACTAGCAGATGTTCTTGTCCACGTTTGATGGTAATAGCCATTACAGTGAGATATGGGCTTAAACACACAACTGTAACATTGAAAATGACTTAAGCAAATATGCACAAAAAGTAGGTCAAGGTCAAATGAAGGTCACATGTCGTACTTCAATTTCTGGCGTACAACTCTAGCAGATGATGTTGTCCATGTTTGGTGGTTGTAGCTGTTACAGTGAGTGTCAAACGGATTTCCACATAACTAGCCATTATGTTTATAAAATATGAATATGGGCCCATATTAAATGTGAAAGAAATTTCTAAATAATTTCTGTAATTGTATTGGGATCGCCTCCGACAGTTAACCACGCCCCAGACCCCCCTCGATGCGATGGTCCGTAGTGATATCTTGGAGTAACCATAACAACAAAATGCATTGTGTTACTCAATGTTTAACTGTCATACGCAACCGCTAATTGAAAATAATATTATGAAAAACTACTTGCACTGCACAATATCAACAACGGATGTTCTACGTACAAAAATACATCGGATTATTTTGTTGCGCGTGATTTGCCCCCATTTGCGGCACAAATCGTGCGGTCATCGCTAAATTTAGTAACAGGCTCTAATTTTCGGCAGAGTTAACTCCCCTCCGAATACTCTACGAAACACCAGACGCGTTAACACACAAACGACATCAAGTTTGACCTTCCGACAGTCTATTTTTAAACTCACACGACACCTGCGCAAAACAAAACTCGCACGTGTGGGTCTAGCTGATGTTTAATCCTCATTCTATCGATGGATTTACAGCGGATTTTAGTGATATTCCCGAATTCGGCCTGATTGACATTTGTCTATGGTGGCCAATACACGCCAACTTGAGTGTCAATTCTACGTTCAGGTAAGGAGGTCAATAAGTCAGTATTTAAAGTGGTAAATTACAGTCAGGGAACAAATTAATGACAGTATAACACATCCAGCGTATATTAATACCCATATTAATGCAAGTACTGAAAATACGACAAAAAACGAGTTTGGGCTTCCATACATTGAAAATTTTGTCAGCAGTTTCCCCAATGCAATGCAATTAAATACAATTTTATAATTGTTGATGATATTTATTAAACTCACTACATGACTGACTTCATAAGAAACTCGGATTAGCCTCGTTTCTTATGGAATCATCAATCCTGTTGAATAATTATGGGCAAAAATGTCATTTTCGTGTATGAAGCACTAGGGGCTTGTGAAGATGCAAGCTAGATGTGTGTATGCATGTATCAAGCTATAGGAATCGGGTACACGAAAAGGAGTGAAATGTCTATCAATATGATATTATATGAGACATACCATGTGATTTTGTACCCGTGGAATTTTCATGAGAACAATTTGCAGAAACTGTGATATCTTTTGTACAGGACGTCGAAAGTTGACGAAATTCCCATAGCAAATGCGGAATTCTATCCGTCAACTTTCGACATCATTTACGGAAAATATATAGAGGATATTCCATCATACATGCTGAATAGTGGGAAATAATACACAAGTGTGCGTCGGATTCCGCGTAAGCAAAGAGTGAGCGTCGCGAACGAGTTGCTTGCACGAACGCCGACGTACACAAGTGTATTACTTCCTCTATTCAAACATGTACGATGGAATACCCTATTTATTACACTTCCACGGCGGATATATATGCACATTTAGTCTATTTTGTTTGAGAGTATAATCAATGAATTGTGATGTGCGCATGAATAGTTCTACAATGACGTGTTTTCCCGCGTTTTGACGTTACGTTTGTGACGTCAAAATTAATGTGACATGTAAATTTTTTGAAATCCAAATTACGCAGCTGTTTCTTTGAGTCAGATATATTTCAGTGCATGTTTGGAATGTGTTCAATCACATTAACATTCTACATTAGTCAAGACCCTTTCCAAATTTTCAAATGACTATTTTGACTGTAATAAAAATTAAACATTTTGCATGGTAGCTCGTGGCTTCCAAGAAAACAGGTGGTCAATTACGGGTGTTCTCTTCACAGTGTATTATTTGTAAGGAGTTGATTAGGGGTTTTCTCTCACAGCGAAACCCACGCAAATAATTTGCAAGAGTTTCACGAGTTATCGCACATCTTCTTAGCTACAAAACCACATTGCGTGTGTCATATGTAAAGACAGCGACTGTAGAAGCACTTTTCATATCATATGGGTAGGACGGGTTGCCAAAAAACGTAACTCATACCGTCACCCTCTTTGCCGTCACATATATATCGGCGACACTCCGTACCGACCACAGAGAGTTGTACAAACAAACGATCTTCAGTTTCGCAAACAGTATAAGCGCACAGAACATCTGTTCGGCCGTGAAGTGTTGACCGGTCGCGACGTATACAACAACGACCGGCCAGATACCGAGATGTTTACCAAAGTAGATAATCGACTCCCATATGGAGCTGGCTCGACGAAGGCGAAACAGAATGCCCACTTCCTGACTGTGTATGTAATCAATATGATTCGGTTTGATTGAATGATTATGACTGTTTCCAAAACATAATTGTGGCTGTGACTGGTGAAATGGTGAAATTGCGATCAGTGTAGATCCAGATCAGCCTGTGCATCCGCACAGTCTGATCAGGATCTGCATTGTTCGCCATTCCATATTAACCCTTAGACAGCTAAACACAACAATTGTCGTCCGCTGTTGCTTTTATATCTTGCCATGTTTCTCAATACCAGATGGCCGTAGCCCACATGTCGAGCCCGCCGAGGCATTTGATGGTCTCAGAGTATATTTATTTGAAGTTTGAATTAAGGGTTGTGGAGACATAAGGTATATAAAAGCTTTAACACAAATTTTAAAGTCATTTGACCTTGATCATGCGCATGTGGGCCACATGGGCATGCTATAGAATGAAAATATGGATGATAATGAAGAATTATTTGAAGTTTGAAGTAAATCAGAGTAAGTGTTGTGGAGATATAAGGTATGTAAAAACTTTTAACACAAATTTTCAAAGTCATTTGACCTTGACCTTGGTATTGGAAGTTTGAAGTAAATTGAAGTAACGATTGTGGAGATAAATGGTATGTAAAATCTTTAACACAGATTTTATAAAAACGCAAACTCACAAGTCATTTGACCTTGTGGGACACCTGGGCCGACCGCACAAGTGGGACACAGAATGAATATATGGATGATGCCCAATAAGCAAACAAAGTTTCAAGCAAATCTGACTTACATGTACAGAGTTGCACAGATAGTATAGATGTGAAAAGTTTAAAGCAAATTTTAACGTCATTTTACCTTGGGGCACAGGGGCCGCATGAGTCGGACACAGCATGAACATATGGATGATGACTAATAAGCATTTGAAGTTTCAAGTCAATGTGACTTAGGACTGCAGAGATATAAGGTATTTAAAAACTTTAACGCAGATTTAAAACGGACAGACATAGTGCACGGACGGATGGACGAACACCCGGACATCATTGTGATCACTATGTCTCGTTTTCCGCAAGCGGGCTCGATTCTGAAGTGTTGTCAAAGCATGTTGTATATTATTCTAAAGTGCTATCAAAGCATATTTTTGATGATAAACATGGAATATAGAAAATAAACAGCGGACGACAGAAAATTAAGATAGCAGTGTCAGGGTTAATGAAACACCCCTCGTGCTTCTAACAAGCAATATAAGTTGTTATCAGGCTACAGGAGTGTGCTATTTGATCAGGAGCTACATTGGTCCGAAATCCCCATAAGCCCCATTTCTTCACTCACAGCCATATATGGACACGCCATGTAATGGGGTTTGGTTGATATTTACTGAATATATCACAGTTTCTGTAAATACATTTCATGAAAAATCTGGGTCTACACTGGTCACAATTCTCATTCCCATTTCTCCATTAACAGCCACTTCCACATATAAGATGTACTTATAGAGAATGTAAGGCTAGCGTACCGTATTTATTCTAATTTAGTTTAAACATAGTTTATTGCATATAAGTACAATGGGCTTGGGCTACAAGTTCTCACAACATTAATTACAGCCCTTACCCTTATTCTAATAAACACCCCCCGGGGCTAAGCAATTTGATCAAAACACGATATGTTATTGTCACATACAAAAGCCTTTAAATTGCTTTTTTATGTGAAAATAACATATTTAGAATGCAAATATGGGAGAGAGCTACTATTAGAGAGGGGGCTACTATTAGAATAAATACGGTATTTGGTTGTCAAGTTTACCAGGTGAAACTGGAAAATGTGCTTTGCTTTGCTTTGCTCTCCACGTGGTTGAGTTTGAGGCGACGAGTGTAGACTGTACCAGTAATAGGTCGTGGTGTGGAAGGCGTGCTGTGCAAGTGACCAATAGGAAAGTAGCATGGTACATCGCACATGGAGGGCAAAGGTAGGATGGGGTGTGTGTGTGTACGGATAGATAGCGAATTGGCAAAACGACAAATGCTCACCGATGACGCCTGGATTGAAATTCAAAGCCCTTGACCCTGGGTATTGGTGTAGTATGCTTATTAATCACAGTAAATGGTGATCAATGTGTATACGATGTTTCAAATTGATATAGCAAGCGGTCACAGAGATATAGCCATTTGAAAATGGTGGTCGTGACATATATTTCTGAGTGCATAGAAGGAAAATATTTAGGATTTTCTGCAAACATAATGGTGTATCTATCCTCGGCATGAAAAGGGTTAAACCAACACCATGACAGCTACTACCCCCACCCCCTTTCTTCCATTGACCACTTCAATTACACAACCACCTGTGTTAAACCTGTCCATATTATCAAGGTTTCTGAATATTTGAATTGAAGCAATTTGATTGTCTGAGCCTGAGCTCCAAACGTCACTAAACTGCAACTAAGATTTTAATTTTATAGTAACCATGTCCTATCTACAGACCTACCATTATTGTCAACTGACGATGCTATGGCTACTATTCAAACCATCAAATACACAGAACTAATTGTTTACTTCACAAAATAACAGCAATATTGTAATTGTAATATAATGTACCTCATCCATACAACAGCAATCCTGATAGTCTTGATTTACTGGAGAATACCAAGCTATAGCTACAATAATTTGCCTCTGATATGTTATCTACGGCTACAATTTGACCCATTCAAAAAATGTGAGCAACCGAAGTGCATACCCAATGTTATGTCAAAATTTAGTAAACTGTATATTTTATACCTTTAATCAAATAATATTTGAATGATGTAGAACTAGTAAATTGCCAGAAATAATAGAACAGGGAAATCATTTTCCCATGGAAGCCATCTTTTCTCTAGTTGTTGTTCAACATTCAACATAACGAAATGAAGCTTTCAAATGTACAAGATATACATGTAAATGTCAGATAAACACCTTGACATGGTAAAATATGTGTATGTTCTTTATTAATAATTTATTGATACAGCTTTGATAGTTTTATATCGCTAACAAATCAAACACGCCGAAAATAACCGATTGAAAAAATCACTCTTCCATGCGTTACATTAAAGAGATGGAGTTAAATTGCTACCCACGTGAGAGGTATGGAGCCGGGTAGCAATTTTGCTTCTAACCAAGCTAGTGTCTTTTGATATCAAGTTTATCAAAAGAGCCTTTAACCGCATAGGAATTCCGAGGCATGCAGGGGGACACTGCAATTATCAATGTACATCAAGTTTCAAGTTCAAGTTTGTTTATTTTTATGTAGCCTTTTCACTCTCCTCCACATACATTGTTTTCAATTTATTTCTAATAGGGACTACTGGTATAATAAATTTTACCTCTATTCGAGAAAACGTTGCATGCATGTCTCCAAAGTTTTGCGACACTCTCCGTGTAACGAACGTCAGTATTCTGGTCAGATAGAAGAACAGCAGCATGGCGGGAAATATATTTTCGGCGAGGATATGGTCACCCCCATCCTTCGCTATAATCGCCACGAGGCTGGCAAGAATTGCAAACTGCTTGCCGGTAAAGTAGAACATCTTCCCGACGATGTGGACCCGCGCCATCGTCCAGATGTGGCTCAGTTCCGAGCTGTGCAACAACCAACGACCTTTCAGTGATGGGTCTCGGATTTCGGATTTTACGCATTTATCTTAGCTTAAGTCGCACGTGGGGAGCATGTGAGGGTTTAATCTGGTTATACCCCTTGTATGAGTAATACGATTATTCCTAATCATATTACTTTTACGGGAAGGGGCCAAGTGACTTTAGTGTGGTATGGACCTGGCACCAGGTCAGGTTATTTTAATTTCAGGGCTGAATATATATTTATTGTGATATATATTTTGTATTTATTTTGTAAATATTCCGTTCTGATTTTGGGATTTTCTCCCCCCAATACAGCAGGTAACATGCGGGAGCAGCGGGATCGAACCTGGCTTTAAATTACCTTTAAATTACCTTAGCTGTTGATAGGGGGTTAAACACCAATAAATAAATCAAATCAATGTAGCTAAATATGTGATTTGTAAAGGTGCGATTGCGAAATACATGTACACACAATTTGAAAAAGGCTCATTGATTTCCAAAATGGGGAGTGAAAAGGCTCTAAAAATTTGAAAATTCACTTATTTGAGCTGAAAACACGAAACCCAGTGACAAATTAATACAGCTAACACAAACGAATGCTGTGGTATAACAAAAGAATACAAGTTACAACTACTCACGCTATCATAATTGCCATAATATTGAGATTGTTCACGGGAGTCAGAAGAGTAACCCAAAATTTTCTGTCTGTAATGCAGGGCAACTTAAGTTGCCCTGCATTACAGACAGAAAATTTGGGTTAGCAGAAGAGAGACCCACTACCTGCATTCCATGGACACTAACAGTGCGATGTTACTGTTGATGCTGTGAGTAGCTTCCACCCGGACTTAACCCTTACAATGCTGAATTCATTTGTGTCGTCAGCTGAATATTTTTTATTTTCCATTTTGTTTCATCAAAAACATGGTTTGGCAGCACTTTAGAATCATTTCCAATGGAAATGATTCTAAAATGCTGCCAAACCATGTTTTTACTGAGAGAAAAGACAAAATATGAATTATCAGCAGACGACTATTTTCGGTTCCCGCATTATAAGGGTTATTTTTATTGTTGTTATTTCTCAATGAAAGTATATGTTGTGACCACTCATTTGAACCGTCTCAAATACAATTTATGAATATCATTGGGAGAGCTGTAATTAATGTTCGATACAACTCGTAGCCCAAACCATTTGCATGTTATTTAGTCATCTCAGTAGCTAACTGCATTGGTATCCATGCCTTTAACATTTGCAATAAAATATTATTATCCCATTTCATGCTGAGGATACGCCATTTTGTTTGTGGAAAATTCTAAATATTTTCTTTATATGCGCTCGGAAATATATGCCGTGACCACCATTTTAGACGGTTCAAATGAGTGGTCACAACATATACTTTCATTGAGAAATAACAACAATAAAAATAAAATATTTAAAAATTTCATACCCGTAAAGATGTATTCCGAATGTAATGGGTTAAATGAAAATTAAGAAAGTGCTCAAAATGGCAGAAATATTTATAATGGTTTATGTTATTAGCTTATAGGGCATTGAAGCTTCCAGACATTATCAAATGGAAGTGTACTACATAATGAATACCAAATTGTGTTGTGTGGTTTAACCCTTACAATGCTGAATTAATTTGTGTCGTCTGCTGAATATTTTTTATTTTTCCATTTTTCACATCAAAAACTTGGTTTGGCAGCACTTTAGAATCATTCCCAACGGAAATGATTCTAAAATGCTGCCAAACCATGTTTTTACTGAGAGAAAAGACAAAATATGAGTTACTAGCAGACGACTATTTTCGGTTCCCACATTCTAAGGGTTAAGAAATCACTAGAAGTCACTGAGAGCTAGTGTTGTCTGCTGTTTATTTTTTTAAATTCAATGTCATCAACAAAAACATAGCAAAAAAACAAAAACCAATGGAAATGATTCTTCAGTGCTGCAAAACTAAAACAAAAATATGAAAAAACAGCAGACGACCATTTTCGCATCCCGCATTCTAAGAGTTAGTAAAAGAATACCTATGTGGGAATGGGGTATTAAGCACCCACACTACAGCATGCATGCCATGTACCAAGGTCAACCATACAGTGACATACAGGTCAAGGTCAGTGCAACGCTAGATGTAGAAGTTGCTACAGATACAATATCATTTAGGGCCAAGCAATGTAGATGAAAAAAAGTGAAAGGGTTTAACGTCCCACCAACAGCTAAGGTGATATAGAGACGGGACCACAGTTTAAAGTCTCATCCGACAGTGGGATGGAAATACTATGAAAGTATTTTTGATGCCTAAGGCGAGGTTTGAAACCACAACCTCCGGATTGGAAGTCAGGTGTTCTACCCACTTGGCCACATCCCATCCGCAATGTAGATGAAGAATAAAAAGAATAGTAAAATAGTATGTTAGATGTGGTAGGCAATCACACGGTCAAGGTAAAAATATTAATTTGATGAACAATATAAATGAATAACATGTATAGAGTAATAAAACTATAGAAATGAGAATTTGTTTGTTTGTTTGTTGGGGTTCAACAGCTAAGGTCATTTAAGGCCGGGTCAATGGGTTTAGTACTAAATCCCATATATTACCTGTACAAGTACATGTACATGTTCAAGTACATGTACAAATGGGGGGAAAATCCCAAAATCAGAACTGAATATTTACAATAAAAAAACTATACATTCAGCCCTGAAATCAGAATAATCCTGATCTGATGCCAGGTCCTCGCCACACCAGAATGGCCCCCTCCCAAAAGCAGTAATAATCTTACTACTTTTATAATGTGCAATAACCCAATTCTACTCACAGGTAACAAAAGAGCCAAAGATAAAAACGTACTCGAGGGGCAAACCAGGAAAATCGTGATTCTTATAAGGAGGAACCCCATCGTTAATTTACACCGTCGCGTTCGCCCGACCAACCACCCACTATAGAAATGAGAAACATGTATACAATGATAAAAATCAGATCTTCCGATACAAGCTGGTTCATCGAGAAAGCTAAGCAAACCTCCAATGTTCTCCACCTGGAATAACTCCACGAGTGAAGTAACATTGAAGTGTTTATGTCGAATCTCGGCAAAGTCGATACAATCCAGTAGGATGTGTTGCACGGTAAATGCGCTGTGGCATGGAATACACCATGGACGCGGCTCACCATTGAGCATATATGAATCGAAAACGGACTGAAAGTGGATCAAAGTGGACCAAAAGTGGATCAAAATTGGACCGAAAGTGGATCAAAAGTGGACCGAAAGGAGATCAGAAGTAGACCGAAAATGGATTGAAAGTAGTTAGATAGTGAACTGAAAGGGGATCAGAAGCGGATTGCAAACGGACAAAAAGTGGACCAAAAATGTATTGAAAGTGGATTGAAAGCGGACAGAAAGTGGACCGAAAGTGTTAACAGCGTCCGGGGCTGTGTGTGTTCAAGTCTCATTTGAAAGACCAAGGTCCACACAGGAAGAACAACTTAAAATTCCACGGAGGAATCACAAATTCATAGTAACAAACTACCAGGACATATATACCGTACTGTATTAAGTATTATATGAGCCTGGCTCTGGAATCACCTCCCTTATTACATCGCCATGTTTCAACGATATAATGGTGTATCCTCGGCATGAACACATTGCTGCAACAGCTACTCAGAGTTACAGCTCTACTCTCCGTTTCACATTTTGAAGATGTCTATGGGGATTTAACACGGGGAAATTTTTTTAATTTCAGAAATAGTGGACCGATTTTTAAAACTTCACTTTTGTTTTCTTAGATTATTTCCAAGCTATCTAGCCAGGTTTCAGAGTCAATTTCAAATTGTTTTTTAACTCCTCTGCCAGGTTCTCCACCTCTTTTCCCCTATGTTAAATTTCCATAGAGAAATCATTTGACAAAATTTCATGAAATACTAGATGGCCACGGCCCGCATGTCATGCCGTGATAGTATACCGAAAACTTTGATAGTATACCGAAAACTTTGAACCAAAAACTTTAACTAGGACGCACGTACGTACATATGTACACCAATGTGCCACCTATATCGCGCTGTCCGCAAGCGGGCGTGACAAAAAAGAAGGCTCATTCTTAAATTTTGATTAATTTAATATTATCAAAAAAACCACACTTGTTTTTACATTCTTTATATAGCCATAGAATTTGGGCAGGTTTCATGAAACAGACAGTAGTACTAGATCACTACAAGTACCCGAGACAAACAAATCAAGTTCCCCATGCTTCAATCACTGATGTCTACATCAAATTTTCATTACAGAAATCAGCAACACATGAAATTATTGTGTATAATGTAAAACACAAACAAAATAATATCTTTAGAGACACATAGTCAAATGTGTCCAATTATTCAGTATCTTCAATAAGTAGGTGTATATTAAAATTTGTTTTGTCATCGGAAATGATGTACGAGTATCGTCTGGAATCTAACATTGGTAAACACTATTTCACTATTATTCATCTTATAAAATAGGGGTTTATAAAAAAAATTGTATCCAAATTTATTGTTATTGCGATAAACCAGTACATGTATTACCAAACTAACCCAAAACACTGGGACATTCGTTGATGTAGGAACCTGGATATTAAAATGTGTTTCATAGAATAAATTGTGTCTGAATATTTAGTTTATTATAGTAGATCTATTCCGATTTTACCCGGCCACAGATCAGCAAGTCACAGTACCAGTCTACCTATGAACAGTATAAAGATGCCCGTCAGAATCGGAGATGATAACAACTCGAGGTAGTTTTTACTGACATGTAATATAAAAGTTTTGTATTTGCTGAATGCGTACTGATTGATAACATAATGTTGTATCAGGCATTGACTTGATACGAATATTGGGGTAACAACAAATTGAAAACTTATGTTTCATTGATCGAATGTTAGCAAATGACGCCAGTGTAATATAACACATAAACAAGTCTGTGTTCTCTTCAACAAAAACTATTTTATATTTGACCATTGACTAGCAGAAAACATTACCTGATAATTCCAGCACAAAAATATTTGCATAATTCCCTAACATTTGATTAGCCCGTAGCAAGTCTCCGTCCAAAATTTATATCCCAGTAAACTCCATGCCGAACTACTTTCCATAACCGTCAGGCGCAGTTAAAATAATTCTTAAGAAAACGGAAAATAAACACATTTCCTTGATGAATTTATTTCAAATGCTGGAATTATAAGGAATGAATGGCCTTTTTGTGGAATTTATCGGGGATATAAACTTTGAAAAGTCACGGGAATACTGGACGAGGCCTTCCGGCCTTCGTCCAGTATTCCCGCGACTTTTCCGTCTGACATAGAGGTACAAGCCTCAGGGAGTCTACACGCAGACGGGTCAACGGGGTCGTGTCCCGTATCCACCTGTCCAAGGGGGGTAAATCCCAACTTCAGAACTCAATATTGACAATCAAAATATATATTCAGTCCTGAAATTAGAACAACCTGATCTGGTGCCAGGCCCTCGCCACACCAGCATCATTTATCCCATCCCCTAAAAGTAATAGGATTAGCGCTAAAATGTACCTGAGGGTCAAACCAGGCAAATCGTGATTCCTATAAGGAGGAACCCCTACCGTTAATTTACGCAGTCGCGTTCGCCTGACCAACCACCCACAGAAGTGGAAATGATTGGGTTTAACGTCCCAGCAACAGCTAAGGTCATATAGAGACCACTCATAACAACAAGAGCTGTACGAGAACAGCATAGCTCGACTACGAGGGTTGTCGATGTACACATAGCTTGACAAACAAAGTGGCCGTGGTCCGCATAAAAACCTTAACCAAGGTTGAGTAAAAACCTTAACCAAGGTTGAGTAAAACCCTTAACCAAGAGAAATTAACTAAGTAATTCAAGGTTAAATGTAGGTCAATGTCAGATATAGGTGAGGGGTTATTGATGTACATCACTAGGAGATGAAGTTTTCCAAGTATGGTTGCTGTAGGCCCAGGAGTATTCCATATACAAGCTCGACTAAAAACCTTAACCAAGAGGAAATAACTAAGTAATCCAAGGGTAAAAGTAGGTCAAATATTGTTGTCCAAGAGGAACTACTCCGTTAATCGTCTTAGAGAGGTTCCACAGAAGGTGCAATTCAGGTGGTGATCACAACAACAAAGCTACACAATGACCACAAAAAATACAACACAACGTGTCCACGTACTAACCTCCAGTCTCTTGATAGTGACCATTATTTCAGCTCCGTGTGCGATCCCAAAGGGCACAAAGAGCACGCAGGCAGTTTTGATAGCCTGGAACAGGGCTATTGTCTCAAAGACGATCTCCGGTAAGAGGGCGTGGCCCGCCAGGCTGTACGGAACCAGAGTGACAAGAACCAACAACTTGACGGAGACGAAAAAGGGCCCCACTATGAGGCCTCTTGTGTACTGTAAGCTTCGCACCTTACTGCATTCAGCGCTGAAATTGTCACTTTTTGCCTAGATATCAAGAAAGCATGAGCAACCTAAACTTACACTCCAAATCATAAACTAGATACGGCTAGATATCCCGAAGTATTATTGATTTATTTATTGGTGTTTAATAGCCTGTTAACAGCTCAGTAGCCTATTTCACCAACATTGCAAAGTATACTTATCTAGCAAAGTATAATTTATTAATTTTTATTATACTAAATTTATTACATTATCACAGCCATTTTGGCTGTGATAATGTAATAAATTCAGTATAATAATTCTGCATACTTTTATTCATCAAATATATGCAGTGGTTAGTTCTATATGAAATAATGCATTTTGGGCAAAATAAATGATTACTCCCTCAAAGTATACTTTGCTAGATAAGTATACTTTGCAATTTTGATGAAATCGGCTACTGGTCATTTTAGTTGTAGACCGGGTTAATTGGGTTGAATCCATATGTCTCCTGTACGGATGGAAAGAAAATCCCAAAATCAGAACTGAATATTTATATTGAAAGATACATATTTAGGTATTGATCATGATATGTGTAATGCCAGTATTGATTGGATAAAAACAGACTCTTGGAGTTGCAGCAAGCGAGATATCACGCCTCAAACAGGATATACATATACATGAAGCAATATTTGTAATAACACAAATAAGGATATCACAGTCGTAGGTGAATAACCTTTAGTGGCAGTCTTTGGTTTTAAAGGCAAGTTTTATTTCTCTGACTTCCTACTGGTTTCGAAACATAAACTAGATTGGTCAGTAAGCGAGGCTTACGGAATACACCACCCCCCCCACCCGCGTGGGCCCAGGTACCCCTAAATATGTAAAGTTTTCCAAGTGTGTGGGCTTGTGACCTTCACTCTGGGCTTAGCGGGGGCGGCACAAACGTGAATATGAAGCAGATCCGAGCAAGGAAAAAGCAGTTATAAACGATTTCTCTGATGTTAAGTTTTGTAAAGAGACTAAGTATGTGATCTTGACCTTGGGATCAGCGGGGATATGTCACAGCATGATAGTAGAGCCTTAGAGGAATGCATGCATGAAATATTAAGAATTTTAGATTTTAGGTGGAAGTTATAACATATTTCTCTGATGTTAAGTTTTGTAAAGAGACCATGTATTTGACCTTGACCTTGGGATCAGTGGGGTGGACGGTCGTGGATTTGGCACAGCATGGTAGTAGAGCCTTACAGGAATGCATGTGTGAAATATTAAGCATTTTAGATGAAGGAAATAGAAGTTATAACAATATTTCTCTGATGTTAAGTTTTGTAAAGAGACTAAGTATTTGACCTTGACCATGGGATCAGCGGGGGTTGGACGGTCGTGGATTTGGCACATCATGGTAGTAGAGCCTTACAGGAATGCATGTGTGAAATATTAAGCATTTTAGATGAAGAAATATAAGTTATAACAATATTTCTCTGATGTTAAGTTTTGTAAAGAGACTAAGTATTTGACCTTGACCATGGGATCAGCGGGGGTTGGACGGTCGTGGATTTGGCACAGCATGGTAGTAGAGCCTTACAGGAATGCATGTGTGAAATATCAAGCATTTTAGATGAAGGAAATAGAAGTTATAACAATATTTCTCTGATGTTAAGTTTTGTAAAGAGACTAAGTATTTGACCTTGACCATGGGATCAGCGGGGGTTGGACGGTCGTGGATTTGGCACAGCATGGTAGTAGAGCCTTACAGGAATGCATGTGTGAAATATTAAGCATTTTAGATGAAGGAGATAGAAGTTATAACAATATTTCTCTGATGTTAAGTTTTGTAAAGAGACTAAGTATTTGACCTTGACCATGGATCAGCGGGGGTTGGACGGTCGTGGATTTGGCACAGCATGGTAGTAGAGCCTTACAGGAATGCATGTGTGAAATATTAAGCATTTTAGATGAAGGAGATAGAAGTTATAACAATATTTCTCTAATGTTAAGTTTACGGACGGACGGACGGACGGGACGGGACGGACGGACGGACAACCTGACTCCAGTATACCCCTCCCCAACTTGTTGCGGGGGGTATAATAAGGAAATTGTAACCATTTTACCAGTACACGTTATTCACACTATCTAGGGCGATTTGGGCGAAATTATTCTTCTTATTTTGAGCTGAGGGAGAAGTTTTTCACTATATAAAATTCAGGGTTCAATCTAGCCCTTCAAAATAGGGAGAAGTTTTATTTTGTTTTCGAAAAGCGGCCATTTTTCCAGAAATTACTGGAAGGGTAGATTGAACCCTGAAGGGGTTCAAGGGCACCATGGAAAACAGGTAATGGTAAACATAATTTCTATATTGATTCCACAGAGACAACTTTTTGTTAGTATGTGTGTTAAATTACACTCCAGTTTACACTTGTTATCTCAAACTCTCAGTCCCCTGGACTTTGAGTAAACGAGTGTGGACTGTATATAGAATACTTGCAACTACCGGTACAAGTGTGCTCCACATAAAGAGTGAATCCGAAACTAGATCCTCAAACGAGTTCAGTGCAACCACTGAAAACAAATTCACGTCATTTAATGTCAGACGAGCCGACTAGTTGCAAAATGCAAAATTGTCCTCATTACTCCATTTGCACACAAAAAGTACCTTACGACGTGTGTGACCAGCATAGTCCCTGATCAGACTGCGCATCAGTGAAGTCTGATCAGGGGCTACGCTGTTCACCATTTAGTTACTGAAGTAGATTTTTGTCATCAGCAAAACAATCAAATCCTAATCATACTATGTGACTGTGTAGAAGGATCAGGATTTATTTCAACGTCATTTACGGAAAACATTGCTTTTTTTAATAACTAGAAAAAGTAGAACACGGATGCTTTGATAGTAAACAAGGCAACATTTTAAGTCCAAAAGGGGAGATAATACATGGCTCAGTGTCAAATCAAGGCAAAATTGTTGATTTTAAGTCGAAAAGGGGTAGATAATCCATGACCTGGGGGTCGAATCAAATATCAAAATAAACTTTGCGCATCTACTCATCATAAGGAAGCTATATACCAAGGTTCAGGTCTGTAGCTATGACGGTTTAAAAGTTTTACAAGTTACAAAGCAAAATTGCCAAATTCTAAGCCGAAAAGCGGAAGATAATACATTACCCGGGGGTTGAATCAAAAATCAAAATAAACTTTACTCATCATAAGGAAGCTACCTACCAAGTTTCAGGTTAGTAGCTATTAAGGTTTAAAAGTTTTACGAGTTACAAGGCAAAATTGGAAAATTCTAATTCGAAAAGGGACAGATAACTCATGACCCAGGGGTCGAGTAAAAAATCAAGGTAGCACTGTTTAAAAGTTTTACGAGTTACAAGGTTGGTGACGGACGGACAAGGGTAAAATTAAACGCCCCCTCGACTATCGTGGTGGGGCATAAAAATTAATATCAGCAATGCATCAAGGGAGGTGAAACAGAGCTGGGCTCATTTTCATTAACCAATGAAACATCAGTGTCTGACACATAATGAGATGAGAAACAAGAGATAGAACGGTCATGCAATCAAACACAAACACTTGCAAACAAAACAATAAGCCATTCAAATGTACCGTATCTAAACTGCAGAAAACTAGAGCAAGTGAGCAAGTGAGCAAGTAAGGGTTAGGGTTAACCCCAAGTGAGCAAGTGAGCAATGGCTGACAGATACCCCTGGCCGCAGCCTGGACCGACAAATAAAAACTTGAATGTCGGACGGACGGACTGACAAGTGGACGGATGGATGGAATTATGAAAACTATATACCCCTCGACATACTTTGTATGTCGCGGGTATAGTAAATGTGAAATGTTAAAGAATTTAATGTGCAGCAATAGCTACAGTCATATAGTGAACGGCACAAAATACAATAAATTTTAAAACACTGATGCTAAATTAATTACCTAGATGGTGTATTAACCCTTAAAATGTGGGAAACGATTATTGTCATGTTTTTTTTTCATTTGTCTTATATCACTAGAAAAACATATTTTTGGCAGCACAAGAGAATCTCCATTTGACATAATTCATGACTCTAAACACTACAAGTCTACTCTATCAATGACCTTGACACTACTGCCCCATTCAGGCTACATCTGTATTATTATGATGACTTAAATATTCTATTCTGTCATTTCCGCTGAAGGTCACAAACATCAAAGACGTCAAAGATCAGTAAAAGGTTAGTGAGTGTCGCGTGACACGTGCATTCTTGTACATTCCGGATTTCCGTATAATTGTATATTTGTGATGTGTGGTACTGCGTTGTATTGTTGTGCGTACTATTGATTTCACATACCTGTGATTCCACATACCTGTGATTTCACACACATGTGATTTTTACATACCTGTGATTTAGCATGTACATTTGCCATGTACAATGTGCGTGTAATAACGGGGCTTATGTTGTATTGGTGGAAATACATTTATGCGTGTCATTTTTGCGGATTTAAATATACGTCTATTTTATGAGCAATGTTTTACTGATGTCACGCCATATTTGCCACAGACTATGCATGTGTGTGGTAGAGAACTCGTTGACTGCGTGTGCTGGTTTCGCTAGGGAGAAGACCTTTTAGTATTACGGATGTCCACTATCCGTGCCTGCCGAGTTTGTCCGCGTGTCAGTTGTTTACCAGATAAGGGACCTTCTGTAGGTGAAGCCAGTATATAGCGCAGACCATACCATTGTCTGCCCTGTTATGTATGCTACGGGTTAGTGTTTCAGCATAGCCTGGTACTGGCCAACACGGATATATCAGATCCCATACTGGTGATGCTTTGTGTCGTGATATTTCCGTAAATGACCATGATATTTGAGTTTAGTATGTGCTACACTCTCATTTGAGTGTATAGCCGTAGGACCGATATGGAGGGGTTTGGCGGGGCCAAGAAGCGACCTTCGCATTGTTGAGGCCAGTCGAGTAGATTTCGGATTATGAGATCTGGGTCTATAGTGTGCAGATTTATGGTAGTGTGGGATATTCCATGTTGGATGGTATTTATTCCACGAGGGCTGTACACTGGTTTGGTTGAATTTAAGGCGTGGGAACATATATTTATGCCAAATATAACCCACGGGTGACATGGCAAAAGCCATGGTTTTGTAGTATTTATGTGAGATGTCGAACGAGGGGTAGGCATATTCATTATTCCGTGCATGGTTTCACTGGTGCGTATATAAGCGATGTCTCGCTATGTGTTGGCGGGACACATATTTTCTGGTTACAGAAGACTAGTACTGTATTCACCAGTGACACGGAGGATTTTGGTATGTACCTACAACATTTTATTTCAGCTGTGATTTGCCGTTGTTCGATTCCCGTTTTAGTCCGTTGTGCATCCTGTCTGTCTGTCTGTGCGTATTCGTCCAGTAATTGGAGACTCATTTCATTTTTGTAGCCTCTTGAGATCGCTCCAGCGGGCAACATTGGACGTTTTGGTCCACTCGTTGAGGGCAGACCCCAGTCAGTGCAGAGTGTCAGGTCGTCCGAGTGTCCGTACGTCTGTCTGGCGCAGTGTGTGTAGCAGCTCCGGGTACAGGCCTGTATAGAGCAGTGTGTGATAGCTACATCGCGTTCAGCAGACAGTCACAGCCATAGTTTAGTGAAGTGAAACGCCATACACACATATCATATACTACCACCGAGTTGAATGTCACCTAAGTGAAACTTTTCCCGGCGTCTTAGCCATAGTGATAATCGCCATTTTTGTATTATATCGGAACTTTACATCCGGTCTACCACTTCCGGTATTACAACCCATTGATTCACCATGGATACTTTACATCCGGTCTACCACATCCGGGTTGCTACAGTCGAGTGATACCATAGGAACTTTACCTCTGGTCCACCATTTCCGGAAATAATACTACCTTGGGAACTTTACTTCCGGTACCAGCTTCCGGAACATTATCGTTATTGACTATCATGTGATGTAACCACATCTGGCTTTGACTTTGACATTCATACTTTGGAAATATATTGCATAGGCAATACATATGAATACTTTGATAGTGTATGGTAATACTCCTATCATGGCATATCATGGCTAAAGGATTGTAGTAAGACTACATATATTGTTTATGGATTAATCCACTTGAAGTTGGATTATAGCCATATTGTTGACTAGACCTCATATTGCGGGTGAGGCAGACCTTGGGACCTTGATACTCAGAAGGTTACCACTATCTATTGAGATACGCCAGCACTGGGGTAGCTCAGATGATTGTCATTTGTCCTCCAATGTTCGTTCTGCCATGTTATACTTGTATGTTATTTTACTTTGATTAGCGATCATCAAAGTACTTGTGCATTCATACTATTGTCCACTACGGGACCATTGAGATACCACATACCGAGTTTATTCGTCTATAGCTTTTAAGTTGCGTTAAAGTATAACAGTCGATTGGCTTACAACCTTGTAGTAATTGAATAGTATCATGCACAGTACAGTGATGTTCGCATATCAATGTATCATGTATTCCTGTGTGTTCCCCATGTAATATAGTGTACATTATAAGTGATTAAGTGACTACGTGTACTTATCTACTCTGGCCTATCCCTTACACTTCAACTGCATTGTTACCACTTTTCGTTCGTCAGATCAAGCTATATTGGCCATAACGTCATAACAATTGAAGTATACTTGGTTCATATGATAATTGGGGAGACAATTTGTCTCGATCATTCCTGACCTTGGTAATGACCTTGACAGTCAGCCTAGGTCAATAAAGTTCTACATAGGTCACTAATGTAAGCTTTACTGAAGGTCATACAGGGTCACCAACATACTAGTATAATCTTCTGACAATCTCACAAATACAAGTTTAGATCGCCACGATCAGTCAAGGTCACTGATTTCAATTTTATTAAAGGTCACCCCAGTGTAATTAATATAAACTCTGCTAAAGATCTCGAGAATGTAGGAAAAGGTCAACAAAGGTCACAAGGTCACTAATCTCAACTTGATTGAATTTCATCCGACGTCAGTGGCATGGAAATACCGTGTTAACCTGTAGACCGCTACACACAACAATTGTCGTCTGCTGTTGCTTTTATATCTTGCCTTATTTCTCAATAAAAACATGGTTTGACAGCACTGGAAATGATTATAAAGTGCTGTCAAAACATGTTGTAAATTATTCTAAAGTGCTGTCAAAGCATGTTTTTGATGATAAAAATGGAAAATAGAAAATAAACAGCAGACAACAAAAATTAAGATAGCGGTGTAAGGGTTAAGTATTTTTCATGCCGCCTAGAGTGAGGCTTGAACTTGAACTCCAGTATTGAAGTCCAATGTCATATTTTCAAGGCCACAGCCCATTCCTCCAGGGTCACTAACATAAATTCGACTGAAGGTCAACCCAGGGTCACAAAAATTAGCACTACTAAATGTCACCAAAATGTAGGTCCTAGTCGTCACTAACCTCAACCCTATTGAAGGTCACCCTAAGGTCAGCCACACTCTGCATAGCACTTGGCATAAACAAGGTCGTTCCGAGTTGTATTGCCCGGTAGAGGTTTGCGGCAACAAAAATTCTGTCTGTCCTAAATCGGCCTCCCGACAGTGCGTATGACGTAAACAAGGACAGATGAATCAGCTTGTCGGCCACGATGCCTTGTGTTGCACCCCGAATATTGCCTAGTCGCCTAAAGTTCCTCATCTCTGCTCTGCAAGATGGAAATCAGCTTAACCCTTTCAACTCAAAGTAACTGGAATGGACTGTGATATGTTAATTTAAGGACCAAGCTAATCGTTACTGAATGATTTCCATACAAGTCCATTTATACGAAGGGGGTGTTTTATTTCTCTTAAAAATATGAAATACTTGTAAAAAGTGCAGATCCTGATCAGATTGCTCATTATGAGCCGACTCATCTGGATCTACACTGATTGCATACACTGCTAAAGAGGTCTGTAGTGTTGAAAGGGTTAACATTGCAGCCCAATTCATAAAATATGTACTTACGGACCTGGACTAACGTTATATCCCCCACAAGTCTATCGGCGAGGGCAGAGCTCCAGTTAAGGTGCGTAATTTGATCAACTTTGGGGAGACTCGTTATTTATTCGCAAAAATTGGCAAGTTGGGAGTGCTTTAGAATCGTCTCGATGAGACGATTCTAAAGCAATCCCAACTTGCCATTTTTCGTAAAGAAATAAGAAAAATACCCGGAAAATTTGGTCCAATTACACACCTTAACTGGAGCTCTGGGCGAGGGGATAATTATTAAGCAGTAATATTCACAGTGCTGTGCCTAGAGCAAGCTTGGGGGCAATGTCCAACCTTAAAATGCTAAAGTCCCTTAAAATGAAAGAATCGCCCTATATTTTGTAATAGAAAAGAGCCCAAATCCGGAACAGTCCCCTTGAATTTTTGACCGGTGCACTACATTGTATTCGTCCCATCAAGAAATACTTCAATGAGGCCATATCGGTAGTTTGTAGTTTGGTTCTCAGATACAGGGTTAGAGGAATGTGACAGGGGAGAGCGTTTTTTTTTTTTATCTCTTTGCATGCTGGGAAACTTGTGGGCTATAAATAGTTCAAAACTAGCGGACAAAAATTCATCACATTTTCTTTTAAATCTCCTTGTAAATATCATGAATAGAGGACTCAATTCTAATGAAATTCAAAGACATATTTACAGAGAGAAATAAAACATATACTCCTCATTTGTTTGGCGGATATTATCACCGCTAGCATGCAGAGCTAATATATTCTTTTGTTTGAGACGTCCGACTCGGTTTGTTTTTTTAAGTCGCCAGATGCATTTATGATCTATAAAGTTACTATAACCTCTTTAGACGTGAAAAATCACAGGATTTTCGTCAGACATGATTGGATTTAACATATTTTTGCATGGTTGTGTTTTTTATTGATCATGTGGCGAATTTACAGTACAATTTTATTTCTCCATGACGATAAAATGCTCGATGCGCAGGGATTTTTCTGAAGCGGCGATATCTGAGAACCAAAGTACTTTTTTTATGGCCTAGCTAGATTTTATGTTATCTGTACAATGAATTATTCATATATCAATCACATGAAGTTTACAATGGCTTCGAACTTCTAATGCTGTTTAACTCTATATGCTAGAGGTGAAAAGACATCCAACAAATTGCGAGGATGTTTCTTATTTTCCCTGCAATTTATACTGATATTCCCTGATATTTATAGAGAGAAATAAAATAAACTAGAAATGTGGCCTGTCGGCACACGAATGCCCCCGCTGGCAGCCAAAGAAAACGAGGCATATTTGATTATAAGCCATTTACCCGAGCGTTAAGGTTTTGAACACACCTTGACCCTGGGCTTAGTGGGGGCGGGACGAATGTGGATTTGTCACAGGGCGGTAGAGGACCATTGTAGCAATGTGTGTGTGAAATGTGAAGCAGATCCGAGCAAGGAAACACAAATTATAAGCCATTTAATGTTAAGGTTTCAAACGCACCAAGTCTGTGACCTTGACCCCGTGCTTAGCGGGGGCAGGACGAATGTGGATTTGTCACAGGGCGGTAGAGGACCATTGGAGCAATGCGTGTGTGAAAGTTAGTGCAGGATTGAGAAACGCGCACGTAGATTTGTCCCAAAGTGGCAAGTAAACAATTAAAGTGGAAAAGGTGAAGGTCAAAGGTGAAGGTCGAAGTAATGGGTGGTGGAGTGTGCAAGGCATGTTCATATGTATCATGTGTATAAATATTTAAGCGATTGGCAAAAGTATTGAGAAGTTATTGTAGGATTGAGAAACGTGCACGTAGATTTGTCCCAAACCCAAAGTGCTAAGTAAACATTTAAAGTAGGAAAGGTGAAGGTCAAAGGTCAAGGTCGAAGTACTGGGTGGTGGAATGTGTAGGGCATGTTCATATGTATCATGTGTATAAATATTTAAGCGATTGGCAAAAGTATTGAGAAGTTATTGTAGGATTGAGAAACGTGCACGTAGATTTGTCCCAAAGTGCTAAGTAAACATTTAAAGTAGAAAACGTGAAGGTCAAAGGTCAAGGTCGAAGTACTGGGTGGTGGAGTGTGTAGGGCATGTTCTTATGTATCATGTGTATAAATATTTAAGCGATTGGCAAAAGTATTGAGAAGTTAGTGTAGGATTGAGAAACGTGCACGTAGATTTGTCCCAAAGTGTCAAGCAAACATTTAAAGTGGAAAAGGTCAAGGCCAAAGGTCAAGGCCGAAGTACTGGGTGGTGGAGTGTGTAGGGCATGTTCATATGTATCATGTGTATAAATATTTAAGCGATTGGCAAAAGTATTGAGAAGTTGTAGGATTGAGAAACGTGCACGTAGATTTGTCCCAAAGTGCCAAGCAAACATTTAAAGTGAAAAAGGTCAAGGTCAAAGGTCAAGGTCGAAGTACTGGGGGGTCGAGTGTGAGTGAGTGAGTGAGTGAATAGGGTTTAACGTCCGCTTTTCTGACATAGAGGTACAAGCCTCAGGGAGTCTACACGCAGACGGGTCAACGGGGTCGAGTCCCATATCCACCTGTCCAAGGGGGGTAAATCCCAACTTCAGAACTCAATATTTACAATCAAAATATATATTCAGTCCTGAAATTAGAACAACCTGATCTGGTGCCAGGCCCTCGCCACACCAGCATCATTTATCCCATCCCCTAAAAGTAATAGGATTAGCGCTAATCTTACTTTTATATATGGGGCATAGCCCGACTCAACTCTCACATACAAGAAAGCCAAAAATGTACATGAGGGCCAAATCCGGTATAGTGGGTTCCGGAAAGTATGAACCCAATCGTTAAGCCAGTTTAGTCGCCTTTTACGACAAGCAATGGCTACTGCAGCACTATTCTCAGGATCAGTTGATCCCGCCCCGGTGCCTGCACGGGGCGGGTCGAGTGTGAAGCCATGTAGAAGTTACTAAAGAATATGGTAATATCGGGACGTACGGACGGGACGGACGTACGGACGGACGCCGGTAACACTATATGCCCCCGTACCTTTCGGTAGCGGGGGCATAAAAATAATGAATTGTTGTCTGATATTTTTTTTAACTATCTATAGCCCACAAATTTCCCAGCATGCCAATAGTAAACGCACCAGTAATGGCCTTTTCTCTAGCTGTGAAGGCTGACCATGTAACAAATATGTATCTGGTTTTAATACAATATGAAAAGTGAAAGTGAATGGGATTTAACGTCCCAGAAACAGCTAAGGTCATATAGAGATGGAACAACAGCTTAAAGTCTAATCCGACAGACCAGTGGGATGGAAATACAGTCGAACACCAGTATCTCGATGATATCCCCTATCTCGATGATTCACAAAAGTCCCAAATTATATCCTTATGTGTTTAATATAAATTTCCTCGGCTATCTCGACTATGCCCTATCTTGTATATGTTCTCTATCTCGACGGTTCATTCTGGCCCCTCCATATAAAAATATGTTAAAAATCTCTTCACTATCTCGATCACATAAATGCTTGGATAAATTGCCTAAATGCATGGCTGTCAAGATCGATTTGGTCGACACTAATTTTCAAAACAAAATAAATTCACACCTACCTCAGGTTGTTTGCATATATTTGTGTGTTTGTCACAATTCATTAAGCATATCATGCTGGTCATTTACGCATCACTGATAGTCGTTACGCCACCTTGTAGCTTACTACCTTCGGTCATTAGTTAATAGGTGATCGTTTACTCATGGTGTAATTGGTAAAATGATTTCGTATTTTCAGCGAAAATATTCGAGCATGTCTCTTCATCTTTAGTTTAAACATATTTTATTGCTCTACATTTACAATGTAACTTTACAGTTAATAAATACAGGTTAATTTAGAAGAGCAAACAGTTGGGCTACAAGTTTTAGCAACATTAGTTACAGCCTGTCTCTTCATCGCTATCTCGAACCTAGTCCTATCGCGACTATATGGACGATCTCCCTTCGACTTCGAGATACTGGTGCTCGACTGTACTATGTTAGCATTTTTCATGATAGGGGGAGGTTTGAACCCACATTGATGGGCCATTGGAACCAGGGGCCCGTTTCGCTAAACTTCACAATCAATTTTGCACCTACAAACATTTCAATCGTACAAAATTTAGTGAAAAGGCCCCCAGGGCTCTAACTTCATGAGGTCACAGGCCTCAATCACCATGTTTGCAAACAGTGTCGATCCAGGCGGCTAGTAATGTGCCTTCAATTAGTGAAACAGTCTGGAAAATAAAATGAAAAATTTAATTCCAGTTCCTTCGGGGTGAAAAGGTTAATGGTGTTTAATGGCCTGTCAACAGCTAAGGTCATGTTAGGTATAGCGTGTGACTTGATAAAATGTGAATATACGGTTCAACCATGTCCAGCCGTGGGTGGAACGTTTGCTGTGACACATGGGAACTGTAGTAGGCCTTGGGCTCCAACAGTTCCCGAGTGCCACAGCAAACGTTTACCCACGGTTGGACATGGTCGAACGTTATTGTTACAGTTCTGTCGAAAATATCGTGTAATTTGAGCATATAATGCAGTACCATTCAAACAGCTGATTTACACATACATATTCCGGGGCTGCGGTACACGTCGCGTGATGCAGGTGCCCCATCCTCTGTATCAATTTAAAAATTTCCGTGCGACCATGTTCCAGTAACGTCATGAGACGCATGCATTTATACATAGGTGTTGGCTTGGCCCCAAAATGAGCATTGTCTACAGCCATGGGCAAACAGCACGCGCTGTACGTTTGAACACGGCTGTTAGCAGTGTCAAACAACGGCAGTCGTCTAACAATAGTCACTACCCATAAACTAAGGAATACAAACAACACAATATCACTACCATTGCCAGACCATTCAGATGATCATGACGTCACAAAATCACAAAACTAGAAGGCTATACATGTAGATTGAAAAGCTATGCAATAGAACATGCCTAATAATCTAGCACAATAACACTGGCATATTTAGTCAACTTCGACACAAATTTGTGGCTGAGACTAAAGAAATGGGACTTATGGGTTTTGCGACCAGTGAAGATCCAGATCAGCCTGTGCATCTGCACAGTCTGATCCGGATCTGCACTGTTCGCCATTCCATCAATGAAACACCAGTCATGCTAATAACAAGCAACATAGATCGCTATTCAGCTACAGGAGTGTGCCATTTGATCAGGAGCTACACTGGCCACAATCCCATAAGCTCCATTTCTCAAGTCACAGTCACATTTAATGACACAGCAATTAAGTATACTATTCCAGAGCACAGTGCAGCACTACAACTTTTGCTTACTGATAAAATTATCTCCCCTGTTTATCACAGTTTCTGATTGTATGTACTTGGATATAACGCCTGTTTTATACATTTTATCAAGTACAAGGCGATCGCCAGGGAGTGTCTCACCAACTACCAATGTGTCAAGGTTACTCGAATGAGTGGTGGTCAGTTATCAATGTGAGGAAGCTACTAATGAACGTTAGCGAACATCCGACTAATGTATTAGGAGATATGCGAAGTTTTGACAGACTTGACCTATATTTCAAGGCAAGTAGGTCAAGGTCACCTGAATGATCCAGGATGGTTAGGTAACAATGTAAGCATGCTACTGATGAAGGTTGGCGAAGATCCGACTGACATATCGAAAGATGTGAAATTTGGATATTCGTCCAAGTTTTGACAGACGTGACCTATATTTCAAGCGAATAAGTTTCAGTAGCCTATTTCACCAACATTGCAAAGTATACTTATCTAGCAAAGTATACGTTGAGGGAGAAATTTTCAAATTAAGGATAAATTTATGAATTTTTATTATACTGAATGTAATGTAATAAATTCAGTATAATAATTTTGCATACTTTTAATCATCAAATATATGCAGTCGTTAGTTCTATATGAAATAATGCATTTCGGGAAAAATAAATCATTACTCCCTCAAAGTATACTTTGCTAGATATAAAGTATACATTGTACTTTGCAATTTTGATGAAATCGGCTACAGGTCACCTGATGATGCAGGGTGGTTAGCTATCAAACGTGTTTCGAATTATGATACTATTACTTGATTGCCGGTTTGACACTGAATAGATCACACACACGATAACATGGTGTACGTCACAGGAAATTACGTCAACAAGGTTATAAATATAACTTTTGCGTTAATGAAACATTTAATGATTTATTTAATAGTTATCGGAGAAATGGTCGTGATATGCGATGAATTTAGACGAAATGCACTGCTTTCATTGGTCAAGAAACTAGGACTAAGAATAAGTAAAAATATAGATGCCACTACAGGAAAAAGCGGCGCATACTTCTGCCCAAAACAAACTGTTATTTTAGTAAGTGCTGCGAAATATCACTATATAACTGATATACATGTAGACAATATAACCAGATACAGCACAAGCAGACATTATCTAAACAGTTATTAACCCTTTCAAGATCTCTTTAGCAGTGTTTGCAAACAGTGTAGATCCAGACGAGCCGTCTCATCAGGATCGGCAATTTTAGCAAGAAATTTCATATATTTTAGAGAAAAAAAGCACCCCCTTCTTATAAATAGACTAGTCTGAAAATCATTTTGTGACAATTAGATTGGTCATTAAATTAACATGTCACAGTCCATTCCAGTTACTTTAGGGTTGAAATGGTTATAGGTTAAGGGCTGTAACTAATGTTGTGAGAACTTGTAGCCCAAGCCCATTGTACTGAAATGCAGTAAACTATCTTTCACCCTCACTATGCGGGAGACGAAAATTGTCATCTGCTGTTTTTCAATTTATGCCTTAATTCTTAACAAAAAAACCTGTTTTGACAGCACATGAGAATCGTCTCCTGTGGAGACGATTCTCATGCGCTGCCAAAACAGTTTCTCATCAAGAAATATTGAAAATAAAACATTTCCAGCAGATGACAAAATTTAATTCAGCATAGTAAGGGTTAAACAAACCCTGGTGTTGATATTTTTTGCTCTTACTTACAATGTTGACTATCTTCGTCATATCTCAACATACTATTTTGACTCTATTCCCTCATCTACATAACATTCTTAAATAAATCCAACCTAACCATGTATGAACAATACATTATATTCTATAATTATTTACAATAGTCGTAGTTGATTGTAAACAAGGTTTGTAACCTATAAATACATGTTGTTAACCCTTACTACGCTGAATTAAATGTTGTCGTCTGCTGGAAATGTTTTATTTTCAATATTTCTCGACAAAAACCTGGTTTTGACAGCACATGAGAAGCGTCTCCAGTGGAGACGATTCTCAAGTGCTGTCGAAACCAGTTTTTTGTTAAGAATTAAAGCAAAAATGAAAAACAGCAGACGGCAATTTCCGTCAACAGCGAAGGAAGGGTTAAACTGCTTGTAACTCATGAATTGATCTGAGGATTCTAAAATGCTGCCATACTATGTTTTCATCGAGAGACGGCAAATTATGAAATCATAGCAAACAAAGCATTTACCGGTAATTTCCCCCGCATTCTGAGGGTGAAAGGTTAACTGACGTGCTGCTGTATCATTGCATTTCATCATGGAAGCAGTGAAGCGGGTTGGTTACCAGGACAATGAACTCTGTATCCATGGTAACTGTGTAACCATGCAACAGGACACCACGGTGTGTATATAAGCAACAAGACAGAGATTTGCGTACCTAGACAACAAAGCAGAGTTACCGACTGGTGTTGCACTCCGTGCGAAATATATCGAACTAGGGGCACGATTCTGGACGAATTCCCATACAGCTGCTTGTACAAAATACTGCAAAAACATATTTTCGTCTAGTAACAGGTGCAAGAATTTAACATTGGTTAATAGACGAAGAGTGTGTGTATGGGGTTCATCTAAGCAGAGCTCAAGTGGCATCTCGTCAGGAAACTGGTGCAGTTTTTGATGTGAAAGGTTTTACACCAGCGCGGAGTGCAGCACTAGTGGTATCTAAGCAACAGGGCAGCACAAGTGGTATCTAAGCAACAGAATTAGTGAGTGTGGTATATAGGCCACAGTAGTGTGTATATGTAACTAGGTAACAAGACAGAGTGGTGTATCTAAGCAACAGGACAGTGGGAGGCCACAACCGTGTGCATCTGTAACCAGGCAACAGGGGGAAGAATGGTGTATCTATGCAACAGGAAATAGGTGGTGTATCTACGAAACTGGAAAAATATGGTAGTGTGTATCTAGGCAACAGGGCACAGAGTGTAATTAACCCTTACAATGCTAAATTAAATTTGTCGTCTGCTGGAAAAAAAATATTTTTCATTTTTTTCATCAAAACCATGTTTTGACAACACTTTAGAATAATTTCCAATTGAAATGATTCTAAAGTGTTCTCAAACTATGTTTTGATTGAGAAACAATACAAAGCATAAATTGACAGAATACGACAATTTACGTTCTAAGGGTTAAGCAACATGGCAGTGAGTGGTGTATCTAAGAAAGTGAGTGGTAAACCCCAGCAGCAGGAGAGTGAATGGTGAGGATGGTTCAGGGTGGTGTTTCTAGGCAACAGGGTAGTTAGTTGTGTATCTAGGCAACAATTAAGCATAAACACATAAGCTCAAATGAATTATAACAGTAACAAAGGAAATTATTAAACAAGAAAGCAAATTAACCCTTTCAATCCAGACAGCTGGCTCGTTGGTCTCATCAGAATCTGCACTCTTTGCAAGTAATTTTCACATTGTTCAGGGGAAAAAACCACTCCCTTCTTAAAAATGGACTCGTATGAAAATAATTTTGTGACAATTGGATTGGTCCTTAAATTAACATATCACAGTATATTTCAGTTATTTAGGGTTGAAAGGGTTAAGTGTTAGTAGCGATGTATGGATGCTCAAAGAAATTTGTTCAAGTTATAAAACAGTTGGCGTCCAAATATATGATACAAACACAGTTTGACCATCTGGTTACTCAAAACCTGTTAGCTTAACAGCCTGTTAAACCCTTATCACTGTTAAGGATTTAACAGTCAGGGCCCGGTTGCTCAACTGTTAAATCCTTAGCAATGCTAAGGATTTAACAGTCTGTTAAGCTAACAGAAGCTTTGAGCAACCGGGCCCAGTTAAGCTAACAAAGCTTTTTGTAAGTAACAGAGGTTTTGAGCAACTGGGCACTGGCATTCAGTCAAAATCTTCCTTCCATTATGACCTTTTTTATTTCACTGATATTTTTTTCAATTTGGTTAACCCATTAAAGACGGGATACACTTATAGTAGTATAAAACATTTTAGGGGGAAAAATCCTATTATCTCCATTTCATCTCGAAAGTATATGTTGTTACCACTCATTTGAACCGTCTCAACAAGACGGTTCAAATGAGTGGTAACAACATATACCTTTATGGAGAAATAAACAAAAGATTGAATTTTTTCCAATAAAAATTATTGTATCCTAAGATTGAAATGGGTTGAAACAGGTTCACATATAGGCAGACAGTCTTACTAGTAAATATCTTACATGTGGACAAATGACACAAATATTAAACCATTACATGCGGAATACACCTTTACGGGTATGAACGTTTTTTAAATATTTTTTTTTTTTTATTTCTCAATGAAAGTATATGTTGTGACCACTCATTTAAACCGTCTCGACGAGACTGTTCAAATGTTGGTCGTGAAATATACTTCTGAGCGCATAGAAGGAAAATATTCAGGGTTTTCCGCAAACATAATGGCGTATCCTCAGCATGGAAAGGGTTAATTGATTAGTAAACGCATGGCTTCTGTTACAGAAATGTGTTCAGACAAGATTTATTGACCCTTAGACTGAGGGAAACGAAACTTGTCGTCTGCTGTTCTTTCATATTTTGTCTCTTTTTCTCAATTAAACATGGTTTGGCAGCACTTCAGAATCATTTCCATCAGAAATGATTCTAAAGTGTTATCAAACCATGTTTTTGTTGCCAAAAATTGAAATTCAAAAGTAAACAGCAGACGACAAAATTGAATTCGACAGTGTAAGGGTTAAGGCCAATTACAGGTGGATTTCCAATGAAAATTGGCAGGATAGCATGCCTTGTAATTCTGTTGTTGTTGTTGTTATTGATAAACAAGCCCCTGTCTGATTCTGATGAACATGAAGACATGCGTCTACATGATCATGAATTAGTAATAATGTGCTTGATTCACTAAATTTTGTACAACTGAGAAGTTTGTAAGTACAAAATTAAAATTTACAAATTCTTCATACGGTAACTAGATTTGGTCACCGAGTAATGGTTCTACTACATCTTGTCTAAGATGGCAGAATTTTGTGAGTTAAATTCACAAAAAAAAAATATTATGTAGAAAATTTAGTGAAATGAGCACCAGACAGACAACATGTATTGATTATTATTTTTACAGTTAGTTTTTATTAAATTTTCGTGGACTTTAATATCAAAATAGTATTGACTATTTTGATAAAAGTACATGTGGTCGAAAATTTAACAAAAGAGGAACTATAAAAATAATATGTATGAACTCTTTGCATGCTAGCGGTGATAATATCCGCAAACAAATTAGGAGTATATGTTTTATTTCTCTCTGTAAATATGTCTTTGAATTTCATTAGAATTGAGTCCTCAGGACTCAATTCTAATGAAATTCCAAGACATATTCATGATTTACAAGGAGAAATAAAAGAAAATGTGATTAATTTTTGTCCGCTAGTTTTGAACTATTTATAGCCCACAAGTTTCCCAGCATGCAAAGAGTTAAATGGTTATTGGAAATGACCATATTGATTATGTTATTCATGTTTCTTCATATAAAAATATCCCAGATGGAAAGTCTTAAAATAATTTCACTGAAACTATTATTTTTAACTTTCAAGTTGTTACAATGTTTAGGTAGAACATTCTTTCAGTTGAAAAATATATCCTATAGTATTATCATTGTGTGGCTGTGACTGGAGAAATGGGGCTTGTGAATTTTGCAACCCGTGTAAATCCAGTAGCCTATTTCACCTACATTGCAATGGATTCTTATCTAGCAAAGTATGCTTTGAGGGAGTAATCATTTATTTTTCCCAGAATGCATTATTTCATATAGAACAAACAACTGCATATATTTGATGCTTAAAAGTATACAGAATTATTATACTGAAATTATTACATTATCACAACCAAAATGACTGTGATAATGTAATAAATTCAGTATAATAAAAATTCATAAATTTTTCCATAAATTGAAAATAAAATTTCTCCCTCAAAATGTACTTAGCAAGAAAAGTATACTTTGCAATTTTGGTGAAATAGGCTACAGATCACCATGTGCACACATTTCATAAGCCCCATTATCCAGTCACAGCGACATATATGTTTTATCATTTCGCCGAGACAATTATCATTAACTTGAATGCTATCATAATGTTTCAGTGGAAAACTATCAGAGGACAAATGAAGGGGTCAGTAGAAAAAGGGGCCAAGTCTATAAAGCCACTGATTCAGAGCTCCAGATAAGATTTGTATTTAAAGAGTATTATACCCCGATAGTTCAAATTCAATGCGTATATTACTTTCACAAATGTATTATTGATTTTCTCGTATTTGAGCTGCAAAAAAGCAAACACACTGTTTGCATTTTGCAGCTCAACTAAGTACATTTTCAACTTTATTCCAGTATTTTCACTACTCAATTTGAAAATCAATGCGTATTTTCACATTGCTGTGTCAGAGTATTTTCAACTCCCACTTTTGATAATCAATGTGTATTCTCCTAAAATAATTACGTAAAATACGCCAATACGCACCTTATCTGGAGCTCTGCTGATTCCTTCAAATATATTCTAAGTCATGGTATCAAAGATGTGTTAAGTATTGGAGCTCTGGATCTGCCATCTATATGCATTAGAAGCTTTGTTAGTCATTTTAGTGGATGCCTGAAGTGTTTTGTTTTATTTAATGGAAAACGTATCATTTTAACCCATTTCATACGGAATACAGATATCAAAATTTATATTTCTCAAAGACAGTTTACATTGTATACAGGATAAATTATAATGCCCTGCCCCCAAAAACAAAAAAGGTGTTGACACGTGTAAATCGGTAACCCTCATGATAGTGGGTTAACCCATTATGTGCGATATAAACCTTTAAATACTGACCGGTATGAATTGTTTTAAATATTTATTTTTATCTTTGTTATTTCTCAATGTAAGTATATGTGGCGACTCGATGAGACGGTTCAAATGGTGGTCGCGGCATATCCTCAGCATGAAATGGGTTAAAACAATTGAACGGGTTCCCCCATTTTGGATTTCTGTTAACTGTCCAGGGTGGATTGATTGATTGGGGTTTATATACATTCAACAACAAGTTCCAGGGTAGAACTGGGGCGCGTTTCACTAAACTTCGTACAACTAAAATGTTCGTAAGTGCAAAATTATGATAGTCTGTAAATTTCACATTAACAATGTTTTCGTGTAAACAATTATTGGATTTATATTTATTGAGCATAGGCTGCATATGCAGCCTATGCTCAATAAATGTAAATCCATCAATTGAAATTTCCAGACGATCCTAAATTTGCACTTACGAACATTTTAGTCGCACAAAACGGCACCCTGGTACTCAGAAATTAACTGAGCAATCAATAAGTGTCTTGATCATTATGGCCAATGTTGAGAGTGGGCGTGGGATTATAAAACTTTGTAAGAGTGTACTCAGATCTCATGCTCGAAATCAAGCAATTTCATTGGCCAATCCTGATTGAAAAATGAAAATGTGAGTTTGAGTGCAAATTACAAATTCTTGCTCAGAAAGACTTTAATTGCATTCATATACATGTATACAGAGTATGAAGTAATCAGTAAAAAACGGCAAAAAAATGGTTGACAAAGGGACACCACTGTGGAGCTGGGGCAGAGAAGACAGTGTTATTTACATACAATCAGCTGAATGTTATTTACATACAATCAGGCTGAAAGAGGTATAACTTCAGATATACTTGATGCAGAGTGAAAATGTTTACGTTACTCACTCCTATAGATGATGGTTGTCAAGTATATTGAAAACAAGGGCATCGTTATCACTAAGCTAATCCCCTCGCTGATAATAAAAAAATTAAATTAAACAAGAAATGCGTCTGTCGAACGCGGATGCCACCTGCAGCATATTTGAGAAACTGTGACAAATTGGTTAACCGAAAAGTGTGACGGACGGACAGATGGACGGACGTTCTTACAAATGGATACTTATGTGGATACATGTTAAATATTAGCCACATAAAACGATTTTTAGCCACATAAAAGAATTTTTTAGGTGGCTAATTGTAACCAACCCTATCCTTTACTAAGTCCATAACCCTGTGGGGCTAGCCACATAAGTACCCTAATGTGTGCCCGGACAGACAGACGGATGGACAGACGGACGGTCCAAACACTATATGCCACCCGTTTCTTCGAAACCCGGTGGCATAAAAAAATGTTTTTGCTTTACCAGGTGACGGGATAATGAGGTCGACGGGCTGCAAACTGTACCAGTATTTCACAGGACAAGTAACATCTGACCAACCCATAAACGAACAGATACATGGACAGAAAGGTGTAAATTATAGTGACCCCCCCCCCCCCCGACTGTCACCCATTGGCCATAATCAGACACTTATGCTGGACAATTGATCAATATGCATATTCCGAGACATACAATGATAATTCAAACAAGTATCGTATTTCTTGTGGAAATCTGGCTGTTTTTCTGTTGGAACAGATAAAGCTTCATATAAATTGATATACAATAGGCATTTTATGGCTGTGACTGGAGAAATGGGGATCTATAGTCGGGCTACATGTAGCTCCAGATCTGCTAGTACTCATGCAGCCTGATAAAGGTGCATACTGTTTGTTGGAAGCAGATTGGGGCTTTCAGTGTCAGAGTTAATAGTGATCAGTGCAGATCCTGATCAGACTGCGCGAATGCGCAGTCTTATCTGGATCTACACTGGTCATGAATGACAAAAGCCCAGGCATAGCCACATTTCATTTCAGGATTCTGATTTTAATACTAATGAAACTTTTATAGACGTTTTATATGTATTTCTGATATATTATAAAAACGGCCAACTTTCCACAATGGCCCGTCTCCTTGATTGTGAAACCTGCATTCATGGCAGCATTAACCCTTACAGTGCTGAATAAAATTGTGTCATCTGCTGTTAATTTTTTATTTTCCGTTTTTATCATCAAAAACATGCTTTGACAGCATTTTAGAATAATTTCCATTGGAAATTCTGATTATGATTCTGCTGTCAAACCATGTTTTTATTGAGAATGAAGACAAAATATAAACAACAGCAGCCGAGAATGTTTGGTTCCCGCTTTCTCAGGGTTAAGGAACTTTTCACAATAATTGTTTTTTCTATATAATGGAGGCCTGAAAATGGTAAAAACATGACAATTGGCAAACATAGCTTTGGACAACTTATTTTGCAAATATTCCTAAAAAAAAAGGGTATTTTTAACAATTTGAGACAAAAACGGCAAATTTCTAGCTCTTTATGCAATAATTTTCACTTTTTTCCAATTTTGTTTTCACCAAACCAGAATTTCTACAGAGAAAAATAACCCTGTGTTGGGAGATAATTCTCATTCACTGTCGTGCATAATACAGTGGTTTCCCACAAAGACCGTAAATAAGCAACGCCATGTGATTTTATTCCTAAGAACATGTGTGATATCTCGATGAAAAATATTTACAAAATTTACGATTTATTCCGTAAATGACGTCGAAAGTTGGCGAAATTGAATAACGAATTTGCTATGAAAATTTTGTCATCTTTCGACGTCATTTACAGAAAATATCAGTTTCTCTATAAATATATTTCATGAAAAATCGCACATGCTCTTAGGTACAAAATCACACGGCTTGTCTCAAATGAGGTTTGCACAATACGAGGGAGACAGACCCAAATGTCAACAAAATATGTTCATGAAACCACTGTGGTACATCGTGCGAAATTACAAACCTTCCTGGATTAACGACATTCAATTTATCAGGTAACGAGCCGTGTATTGTCCGAATACGTACTGACAGATAACATAATGTTGTATCAGGCATATCCGAGTTACAATGAATTGCAAGCTAACGTTTCATTGGTCGAACGCCGTCACATGACGTTACCGAATCACGTTAGTGTAATGACGCATCGTAAACAAGCCCGCATTCTTTTCAATGAAAAATATTTTATATTTGACCATCGCTTAGCATTTAAAGTTACCTGATAAACAGAATAGCAGGCTAAATATGCTGTATGAGGCATTGATGCTGGAGCGATATATCAGGGTCAATCCATATTCGAAAAGTACTTTTGTTGCAACGTTTCTTTGGTTGAACTTTTTTTCATATTTGTTTTATCACAAAAACATATATTTGCAGTGCACGAGAATCGTCTCCACTGGAGACGATTCTCGTGCGCTGTCAAAACATGTTTTCATCGAGAAAAGTGGAAAATAAAACATCAAATTTAATTTAACAATAGGTCAAAGCATGGCTATGTTGGGGTGATCCTAACTTTGCATAAGCACACAATAAGGTGAACATCGCACAATGTATCCAGCAGTGACAAATCATGAACACAGTCTGCTGTACACATGTAAAAATAGCGGAATCAGTCTGGATATATTGCCGCCAAAGAAATAGTTCCTACCTTCTGACTTTCTCCACGAGGTCGCCAAACGGTTTTTCCCAGCAGTACATTTTTATGACCCGCATACCGCCAATTATTTCATTCATCAAACGGACACGTTCGTCTGTATGTTTCGCCGTCTTTTGTCTGAAATCAGCACACGTGTGATCAGTGTAAAATTTGATCGATTGATTCAACGGCAAGGTCATATATAGGAATACACCTGTATGGGGTGGGGCAGCACAGTACACTTAGCACAAAAATTTATTACAACAAGAAAATGTGGCCTGTCGGAAAAAACAAATGCCCCCAGTGACAGATTGGAGACTCCGGCAAACTTTACCAGACCCACAACCTGACACAGTCCGAAAACAATATGCCTCCTGGCTCTACCAAGACAAAACAAGACGATGTCCTAATCAGTATACTGAATTTATTACATTATCACAGCCATTTTGTCGTTAGTTCTATACGGCATAATGCATTTCGGGAAAAATAAATGATTACTCCCTCAAAGTATACTTTGCTAGATAAGTATACTTTACAATGTTGGTGAAATCGGCTACAGGTGCAAGGCTTCTTTCTTTAACACCATATAACTTAGCCTCAGGTGTGAATCGCAGTAAGATTCACCGCTAACATGAGGATCCTGAACCCTTACACCGCTATCTTAATTTTGTTGTCGTCTGCTGTTTATTTTCCATTTTTATCATCAAAAAATGCTTTGACAGCACTTTAGAATACTTTACAACATTCTTTGACAGCACTTTAGAATCATTTCCATTGGAAATGATTCTGAAGTGCTGTCAAACCATATTTTTATTGAGAAATAAGGCAAGATATAAAAGCAACAGCAGACGACAATTGTTGTGTGTAGCGGTCTAAGGGTTAAGGCTGGATTTATCGCTAAGATATCGACCGCGATCTCGCATGTCGAGCCCACCGAGGCATTTGATGGTATTTTTTAAAACTTTAACGCAGATGTCGGACGGACGGATGCACGCAAGGACGAATGGACGGATGCACGCAAGGACGGACAGACAGACACCCGGACATCATTGTGATCACTATGTCTCGCTTTCCGCAAGCGGGCTCGACAAAAAAATGAGAAAATATGACTGCTGAATTATAACCGACCTGAACTTGGAGAAGAGTTTCCCCATCCAGCCCTGTATTGGTACCAACAGCAGTAGGACGGCAAACCCAGCCAGCGTGGACGGACCCAGCTCGCGCCAGAGGATGGCCAGTACAGCTATAGCCTCCAGGGGACCGATCCACAGGAAGTGCAGGAATATCACAGCCTGGAATATCACAAGGATAAAGAATATGAAAAATAACAAGGGCATTGTTATCACTAAAAAAAGCAAATCACCTCGCTGGCAGACACGAGGATACAAAAAAAAATTACGCATTTGCCTTACAAACAAGGTGAACATAATTCCTCAATGACCTTCACCTTTGGTCGGATGTGGGTTCTATGCAAAGCAAAGCACCATCTCTAGACATGCAATGTGGTCAAATATTATCAAAAGCAATGAAGAAGTTCACAAGTTATTAAATAAACAAAAAAGACTTCAACGCATTTGCCTTAATAACAAGGTAAAAGTCCTCAGTGACCTTGCCATTGGCTGGTCGGACGTGGGCCATATTCAAAACAAAGCACCATGCCTAGACACAAATTGTGGCCAAATATTATCAATATCTGTGAAGCGGTTCATAAGTTATTGAAAAATGAAATGTGTTACTAACATACGCACATGTACTTACGCACATACTTGGACTAACGCTATATCCTGGACTGCTCATAATTCGAGACTCTAACGATATTAAACAACATGCGTAATAAATAATAAGAGTATAAACCTTTTTTTATTAGTTACATTGCGTTTACTGGCTTCAAAAGCACGGAGAAATGCAATTGTTTACTTTCAAAACACGCTCGTCTACAAATGGCCGCCTCCAGCGTACCGTGAAAGGTCGCGACCTCTGACCCTATGACGTCATATGCTCTTCCGTTGCAGGTGCCCGGTTCGAAAACACCACAAATTGTGTCTGCATAATGTACCATTGCGTTCAGGGGTCACGATACATATTGTTTCGAACTTAAATGATTAGACAAACGATTGCCAACTTGGAAAATATAATTTGCTAGATTAAACAAATTAAACAATATGAAGTTTCAGCTTGTTGGTTTTAATACTTTTTTAAAGTGGTAATGTCTATTTTTGGAGTAAGACATTTCAATCCCTTCTGCATGTGGTACTCGTCCACAATGGGAATAACAAAAACAGAGACCAGATTGCATATATCTGCTGATAAATGGATGTATTTGACTGATGTGGACGAACTTAAAAGTGACAATTAAAAAAAAAATAGGTTAAGGTGGTGACTGAATGAAAATCCATATTCCTACATTATTAGTGCCTTTCTACCTACAAATATTACGTGACCTCCATTGATAAACATGTAAACAACATACGGGTTCAAGCGAACTCATTTATGTGTAAGTTTTCCTATCGAAATCCGGATTTTAATGGAGGGGGTTAATGGGATTAGTGGAAAACACAACATTTAGGTGTGTTGTGTTGTTTGGCAATGTATTAGTCCTGTTTAAATCGCATTTTTCTAACTTGGCATTTGTGACCTTTCATCTGGCTTCGGTTGAACGCACAAGTGTAAGGGAAGTGACGTAACCCGTAAATCTCGCGATAGAACGAGAAAATAAAAATGGTCTCGAATCTGTGCGGCTATCGAAGTTAGAGGATCGTATGATATCCCCTCTTGCCTATCGGCGAGGGGATAACAATGGCTGCCACATGGAGATAATTCAGGAGACGTTTTAAGGCCGCGAACAATCCACTTGTCCACTCATATTGGCGAATGAATTTTTCCATCTGGTAATTAGAAGAGACAGTGCAGCATAAACATTAAAACATATACCAGGGCTCCAGATGAGCTGCGTATTTACTTAAATACCCAATGAAAATTGCTAAAAACCCAATTACAAGAATTCCGACACGGAAGCGGTATCGCGCCTGCCGAGGCATTTGACCGTGAACATTACAAGTAAATAAATGACCTTGACCTTGAGAATTTGGATGTGGGGGTGTGCGTAATGAAGCATCCCTAGACAAACATTGATGTGAAATATTATCAAAGTCTGGCATTGGGTTAAAGAGATATTGTGAAAAAACAATAACTTTAACGAATTTGCCTTACAAAAAAACGGACAACGCGGACGACGGAAAATGAGCCGACTATAGTCGCGCCTCTGCTAAAGCAGGCGCGACAAAAATCAGAAGTAGCGAGTATCAAAAAGCAATACAAATGTTGTGGTACCTTTATCATGTTGCTGAAAACAATAAACAGACCACAAATATAGCATATTTTTCTTATTTTCCATGAAAACACATCTTGGTATTTCATTAGAATTTTAAAATACCCAATTGCTTCAGAAATGATGGAGTGACAATACTCAATTACTAATTCCTTATCTGGAGCCCTGATATAGGATTGTACGAGTTGAAATCCAATCTGGACAAGTGGAATAGTAAAAATTTGTCGAGGCCTGGTTTTTGAAAATCAAATAGCATTCTTCCTTTTTGCCATGATAAATATGTACACCAGATTTTGTTAAGATCCGTCAAAAAGTGAATGTGAATGTACATAATGACGTTTTTAACTATGCAAATGAGATGGCTACAGAAAACATGTTAAGTGATCAGTAAATATTCAATGCACGATTCTCTACTTATGCAGTAAATAGAATCTAACACTTGTGCTGATTGATTTAATAACAAATTTGTTAAAGTTGTTGATTAACTTCATAAACTAAGCATAGCCACGATTCATGTGAAATCAGTAAACTTGTTTTAACCCTTCCTATGCTGTTGACGGAAATTGACGTCTGCCGTTTTTCATTTTTGCTTTAATTCTTAACAAAAAAACTGGTTTTGACAGCACATGAGAATCGTCTCAACTGGAGTCTGGAGACGATTCTCATCTGCTGTCAAAATCAGGTTTTTGTCGAGAAATATTGAAAATAAAACATTTCCAGCAGACGACAACATTTAATTCAGCGTAGTAAGGGTTAATAAATATCATTAAATCAGCATTCATACAACATGGAACATGTATCTTTAGAGCCCTTGACAAATGTCACACCTGTAGCCGATTTCACCAAAATCGCTAAGAACACTCTTATCTTGCTAAGTATACTTGAGGGAGTAATTTTAAATTCATACATAAGTTAACAAAATGTAAATGAAATAAACTATTTTCTATAAAAAAAAAATGGCAGTGATATTTAATAATTCTGCATAATTTTTTTAATCATGAAATATAAACATTTGTTAGTCTTGTGTGAAATAATGCATTTCAGTACAAATAAATAATAATTACTCCCGCAAAATGTACGTAGGTAGATATAAAGTGAACATATCATTGATTGGGTGTTTGCATACCTGCTCATTGATTGATTGATTGGGATTTTACAGTTATGCCTACCTGTTCATTGAGTGATTGAATCTTTACAGCCATTCATACCTGCTCATTGGTTGACTGATTGATTAGGAGTTATAGCCATCCATAAATATTCATTGATTGAATTGAGTTTTACAGTCATTCATACCTGTTCATTGGTTGATTGATTGTTTACAGCCATCCATACCTGTTCATTGATTGATTGGGATTTTACAGTCATCCATACATGTTCATTGATTGATTGATTGGGATTTACAGCCATTCATACGTAATCATTGATTGATTGGGGATTTAACTGACCCCATACCTGATCAAATCTGTTTACATCATTAGACATGAGATTCACAATCTGTCCCGTGGTCGTTTGACTAAGTCCTGCGTTGCTGAGACGTAAAGACTGGAAATAAAATAGAAAAAAATCAGATTACATTGGGCATGCAGTGTAACCAGGGTCTTCACTGTTCACAATTGTTATGAATCAATCTACCGTGTTGTGTCTAGGGCTCAGATCAGTTTTTTCTATTAGAAATGATAGGGACATTTTCAAAGTATTCTATGGCGGGGGGGAGGGGGGGGAAATGACCCAAAAATGAACATTACTTTCAATACACCATAAATATAAGGTTTGATCATGTCCAGCCGTGTGCAAACGTTTGCTGTGGCCCGAGGGAACTGTTTGAACCCAAGGCCGCAGGCCGCGGGTTCAAACAGTTCCCTCGGGCCACAGCAAACGTTTGCACATGGCTGGACATGATCAAACGTTATTGTTACATTTCCAACAAAAAACTGATGTAATTTGAGCATTATATTCAGTATTTTCAGTACTTTTATAAATATTCCCATTCACGTAGATAATTTTCGGTATTCATATTCCGGGGCCGCGTCATGAAGTAGTGACGTCATGAAGGCACTTCCGCGTAGTGACGTCATGAAGGCACTTCTATTACGCGCGGCCCCGGAATGAGCATTGCCTAAAACAGCACGAGCTATATGTTTGCACATATGTGCAAACAACGGAAACCATGTAACAATATTCTAATAAACTCGCCCGGGGCTATGCAATTTTTTGAAGTAGCTTTGGCATTATAATTGCCTAAGAACACATACATTTGAAGTTCGAGATTACTTTACAATGTGAAAATAAAAGAATTTTACTGAAAATATAAGAACGTGGTTACTATTAGAGAGGGGGAGTTACAATTAGAATATATTCATTTCGATACAACAAAGGACACTTACATTTCTATGTAACACAGAACACTGACCTTTCTTTATATAAAAAAAACATGTTGCCTTTCTATATAACACATAATATACACCAAAGAACACTTACATTTCTACATATTAACATACATCTTCACACTGACATTACTATCTAACAAAGAACACCTTCTATATAACAAAGGACACTTACCTTTCTATATAACAAAGAACACTTATTTTTCAATAGAACAAAGAACATTTGCCTTTCTATATAACAAAAGCGCACATACCTTTCTATATAACAAAGAACACTTATTTTTCAATAGAACAAAGAAAACTTAACTTACTATATAACAAAATAACACTTACCTTTCTATATAACAAAGAACACTTATTTTTTAATAGAACAAAGAACACTTACATTTCTATATAACAAAAGAGCATTTACCTTTCTATAAAACACTTACCTTTCTATATAACAAAGAACACTTACCTTTCTCTATAACAACATTGATATTTCTATATCACAAAGAACACTGACATTTCTATATCACAAAGAACACTGGCATTTTTATATAACAAAGAATAGTGACATTTCTATATAACAATGCACACTGACATTTCTATATAACAATGCACACTAGCATTTCTATATAACAATGCACACTGACATTTCTAGCATTTCATTTATACCATGCACACTGACATTTCTATATAACAATGCACACTGACATTTCTATATAACAATGCACACTGACATTTCTATATAACAATGCACACTACATTTCAGATGACATTTCTATACAATCACATGACATTTCTATATAACAATGCACACTGACATTTCTATATAACAATGCACACTGACATTTCTATATAACAATGCACACTGACATTTCTATATAACAATGCACACTGACATTTCTATATAATTTCTATATAACAATGCACACTTACATTTCTATATATCAATGCACACTGACATTTCTATATAACAATGAACACTGACAGTTCTATATAACAATGCACACTGACATTTCCATATAACAATGCACACTGACATTTCTATATAACAATGCACACTTAACCTTCTATATTACAAAGAACACTGACAGTTCTAGATGACAAAAGAAGAATGACATTTCTATATAACAAAGAACACTGACAGTTATATATAACAAAGGACACTTACCTTACTATATAACAAAATAACACTTACCTTTCTATGTCAGAAAGAACACTGACATTTCTATATAACAAAGAACACAGACATTTCTCTATAACAAAGAACGCTGACATTTCTATATAACAAAGAACACTGACAATTATATATAACAAAGAACACTGACAGTTCTATATAACAAAGGACACTTACCTTACTATATAACAAAAGAACACATTTATATATCACAAAGAACACTAGCATTTCTATATAACAAAGAATACTGACATTTCTATATAACAATGAACACTGGCATTTCTATATAACAATGAACACTTAACCTTCTATATTACAAAGAACACTGACAGTTCTAGATGACAAAAGAACAATGAAATTTATATATAACAAAGAACACTTACCTTAATATATAACAAAATAACACTTACCGTTCTATATCAGAAAGAACACTGACATTTCTATATAACAAAGAACATTGACATTTCTCTATAACAAAGAACACCGACAGTCTAAGGGGTTAAAGAGATATTGTGAAAAAACAATAACTTTAACGCATTTCTGTTACAAAACCGGTGAACATTAAAAGTAAATAAATGACCTTGACCTTGAGAATTTGGATGTGGGTGTGTGCGTAATGAAGCATCATCCCTAGACAAACATTGATGTGAAATATTATGAAAGTCTGGCAAGGGGTTAAAGAGATATTGTGAAAAAACAATAACTTTAATGCATTTGCCTTACAAAAAAAGCGGACGACACGGACGACGATGGAAAAAATGCCGACTATAGTCGTGCCTCTGCTAAAGCAGGCATGACAAAAAGGACACTTACCTTTCTATCTCAGAAAGAACACTGACATTTCTATATAACAAAGAACACTGACATTTCTATATAACAAAGAACACTGACATTTCTCTATAACAAAGAACACTGACATTTCTATATAACAAAGAACACTGACAGTTCTACACTGACATTTATATATAACAAAGGACACTTACCTTACTATATAACAAAAGAACACTTACCTTTCTATATCAGAAAGAACACTGACATTTCTATATAACAAAGAACACTGACAGTTCTATATAACAATGAACACTGACAGTTCTATATAACAAAGGACACTTACCTTACTATATAACAAAAGAACACTTACCTTTCTATATCAGAAAGAACACTGACATTTCTATATAACAAAGGACACTGACAGTTGTATATAACAATGAACACTGACAGTTCTATATAACAAAGAACACTGACATTTCTATATAACAAAGAACACTTACCTTTCTATATCAGAAAGAACAGATATTTCTCTATAACAAAGAACACTGACAGTTCATTATAACAAAGAACACCGACAGTTCTATATAACAAAGGACACTTACCCTTCTATATAACAAAGAACACGGACAACACAGACATATCTATATAACAAAGAACACTTTAAGTGATATTTTCTATATAGAAAGGTAAGTGAGTGTTATATAGAAATAAATATTACTTTTCTTCATAACACTTATATTTCTATACAACACACACACTTTTCAATATAACACAGTTTTACACTTAGATATTTTAATAAAGAACACTTACCTGTCAATATAACAAAGAACACTAACCTGTCAATATAACGAAGAACACTTACCTGTCTATATAACAAAGAACACTTACCTTTCTATATAACAAAGAACAGCAGGCTATCCTCATTTTCATTCCGAGACGCTGCACGCCAAAGAAGTATGGATGATGTGACACGGCAAGCATGATTCCACATAGACTAACACCCATGGCATACAGGTATGCGTCTGTCTTTGTAACTGAGGAGTTTGGGGTGAAGTAACGGATCAATCCGCCAAGTAGTAGAGGCTGGACCACCTTGGTTGCTTCCTATACACACAAAATACATGGATGGACATATAAGTGTCTGATCAACAATTTAACCCTTTCAACCTGAACTAACTGGAATGGACTGTGATATGCTAATTTTCCGACCAATCCAATCGGCACAAAATGTTTTTCAGATTAGTCCATTTATGGAACGTGGTGTTTTTGTTCTAAAAAATATGAAAATTACTGCACAAAGTGCAGATCCTGACGAGACGGCTCATTACGAGCCGACTAATCTGGATCTGCACTGTTTGCCAATGCCATTATACTGGCCTGTGGTGTTGAAAGGGTTAATATACACATACCCAATTTCCGAGCCTCTCACATATAAGATATACAACATTTTCATATAAATCTTTGGTGATTAATGCAATAGTTCAATAAATAATCAAAACCAGATTACTTCATAAATGCAATGAATATAAGAACTTATTCTTATAACAAGGTCAGATTTAATTAATTTGCAGATTTTCAGATAATGACCCTGCAAGGTGCAATAATATTTGTTTGACATTTTTTAAGCCATCAGATAGAGATTCATGTCAAAATTCCCAAAACATTATATTCTTTTTTTCTGCATGGAAGTATGCATTGTAACCACTCATTTGAACTGTCTTGTCGAGATGGTTCAAATGGTTATCAAAAAGTTATACTCTGGTGTAGAAATAATGAAAATAATATTTTGCTATCTGACAGTAAAATGGGAAATCGCCAGCATAAAAAGGGGTAATCCTTTCAACAGTACAGACTTCAATCATGAAGTTTGCAAACAGAGTAGATCCAAAAGAGCTGGCTCAGAATGAGGCATCTCATCAGGGACTGCAGAATACTTTCTGATTTTTTTTTAAGAAATTGTTTGAAAATTAACCCTTTCACCCCTAAGTAACTGGAATGGACTGCGATATGTTAATTTATTTACTCATCCAATCGTCACAAAATCATTTTCAGACCAGTTTTCAAATCCGGCGGTTATGGTTCAAACCTTGCCTTAGGCATCAAAATACTTTCATAGTATTTCCATCCCACTGGTCTGTCGGATGAATAAAAAAACTGTGGTCCCGTCTCTAAATGACCGTAGATGTTGCTGGGACGTTAAACCCATTCACATTCATTTTTGAAAGAGATAACTTGGAATAGTCCATGGAAGTTACTGAGGGGTGAAAGGTGTACTTACCTCGAGAAATAGAATAATTCCAAACATCATGTACTCTAGTCCAAACATGCGAAATAACGCTTTGACAAGGCTAGGTTTCCCACGTCCATTTTTACTTTTGTCTAACTCCTTTTTCCATTCCCTGAAAGGTCATCATGAGTCAAATGTCAGAAATTTCCAACGATCAACATAATTATGTCAAGTCACACTATTCTAAACATCAGAAATGGAGAAATGGGGCTTATAGGATTCGGGACCAGTGTAGCTCCTGATCAATTAAGACACTCCTGTAGCCTGATAATGTCAAAATGATCTATATTGCTTGTTAGAAGCATGACAGCGTTTCACTGGCGGAATGGCAAACAGTGCAGATCCGCACTGGCTGACCCGGATCTACACTGGTCGCAAAACCCCCCATTTCTCCAGTCATATAAATTGATTTTGAAAGTGCAATAGTTGCAGGGGCCAGTGACACCAGTTTGCAACACTTGTAGATTAGTTTCCAGGTCTCCAGATAAGGAGTATTGTCACTCCATCATTTCTGAAGCAATTGGGTATTTTAAAATTTTAATTGGGTAAAATAAAATCATACTACTGTTTACACATCAGCAGACTGCTATTATTGAATAGTTTGCTTCCAAATGAAAACATGTCTTAGATGGATAAGATATGCTATATGTGTGGTCTGTTTATTGTTTTCTGCAGCAGGATAAAGGTACCACCAATTTTTTATTGCTTTTTGATACTCACTACTTATGATTTCAATTGGGTTTTTGGCAATTTTAATTGGGTATTTAAGCAAATACGCCGCTTATCTGGAGCTGAGTTACTGAATGGCAAATAGCATATATTATGTTCTGAATGCACAGTCTGGGGCTATTATGGTCACAATCACAATAAGAGCCTTTTTGTCAATGATACATGCAGTTTCAAGAGTATTATTCATCATTATGGTATGGTAAGGATGGATTCATCATAAAATGTGTGTACCCGCCCGACCTCACGTGCAGATAATTAAATGACAGATGAGTGAGTGAGTGAGTGAATAGGGTTTAACGTCCGCTTTTCTGACATAGAGGTACAAGCCTCAGGGAGTCTACACGCAGACGGGTCAACGGGGTCGTGTCCCGTATCCACCTGTCCGAGGGGGGTAAATCCCAAATTCAGAACTCAATATTTACAATCAAAATATATATTCAGTCCTGAAATTAGAACAACCTGATCTGGTGCCAGGCCCTCGCCACACCAGCATCATTTATCCCATCCCCTAAAAGTAATGAGTAGAGCTAATCTTACTTTTATATATGGGGCATAGCCCGACTCAACTCTCACATACAAGAAAGCCAAAAATGTACATGAGGGCCAAATCAGGTATAGTGGGTTCCGGAAAGTATGAACCCAATCGTTAAGCCAGTTTAGTCGCCTTTTACGACAAGCAATGGCTACTGCAGCACTATTCTCAGGATCAGTTGATCCCGCCCCGGTCACTGCACGGGGCTAAATGACAGATGAATAAAGACTGATGAAATAACATATTTCTACATAAAATAACACAACATATTGTCACATATTTCCATGTTTTAATATGGTTGAACGTGCTAATCAAGTTAATAAGTATATTTTCCTTCTGTGGAGTGAAATTATGTTGTTCGTTTTCTTCAGTTGACCTACTTTTCCAGCCTTGTTCCCAGCAATTCTGACTGGTCCTCGTGACAGACATTATACATGTCCTCAACTTCCAATTGTCGCACATACCCCCGCTTGAATAATGGGTTCATCCACCTGAAAAAAACATCAAATAGGGCAGTCCATATGAGATAATGTCTGAACTATTTTGCCCCTAAGTAACAGATATGGACTATTCCATGTCTATAATTCAGACTATTCCATTAATGAGAAACAGGGCTAACATGATAAAGGTTCCACAAATTTTTCATTGCTTTTTGATACTCACTACATGTACTTCCGATTTCAATTGGGTTTTTGGCCATGTTAATTGGGTATTTAAGCAAATACACACCTTATCTGGAGCCTGGAGAAATGTAAATGCAGAAACTGTCAACAAAGAATGCAGATGAGATCGACTCCAATAATGTCATGTTAACGCAACTCTTGATGCATGTAAAGTGCCGCCGGTGTAATTTGACGGACACCTGAGCAAATGATATTAATTTACTATAAAAATCAGGGGAGGGGGGGCATGCAACATTTTGGTTCATACAGACTACAGAACAACTCTGTAAATTTACTAGTTGCGAACAATCTACTCCCGTACCGTCCATAGCCAGAGTTACGATTCCACTCATAGGATTCTTCTGCAGAATAACTTCAGCAGTTAATTGTGACATATTTGAGATATTTTCCATGTGAAAACAATATTAGTATTATAAAAGAACATTGTAATACAAACTAATAATTCTGAAACAATTTTTACAATTGTAGAAGATTTAGAAAATTAATTTATGCCTTTACAGGAAATGTACACCATCATAACTACGTGTTGAATTTGGCTGTTTGTTTGTTTGTTTGTTGGGGTTTAACGGCCTATCAACAGCTAAGGTAATTTAAGGCCAGGTCAATGGGTTTTGTACTAAATCCCATATATTACCTGTACAAGCATTTCGCAGAATCCAAGGTGAAATATTACGAGACATGAAAGAAGATGCGACTAAAATTGTTGACAATTGCAATAGAGAATGGAATGACAGAAGGAGTCGTGAACACAACATTGTGATATTTAACCTAGAGGAAGGGAAGCATGAGAAAGGAGAAGACAACAAAATAGAAGACTTAAATAATTTAAACGAAATAACTTCAGCGCTGGGCATAGATGACCCAGAAGTAATATCAATCTACAGATTGGGGAAAAAACAAGTAGGGAGAACACATGTACTCAAGGTCATGCTGGCCAACAGACTGTAAAGGAAAACCATATTGGACAATGTAAAAAATATTAAACAGAAAGTCACAGAAAGATTTAAAAATGTAATTATCAGCAGAGACCAGACAAAACAACAAAGAGAAGAATGGAAAGAAAAATGTAAAGCAAGTATAGCTACACGGCAAGAAGGAATTACCAGAAATAACGATCCACAAGCAAACAACATGGACATGGAAATAAATAACAAAATGTTATCGACACCAGCGGTATCGCCAATCATGAGGACAAACACTGCCATATGGGAATCCCCACACAACATCCAAAATAGCCAAGTACAAGTAGTACATGACGAATATCACAGCGGATGATACAGTAATTGGTGGTATCAACATATCCAAAGAAAATGTTGTTCAGGTTGAAGTTCCGAGCATATTCCCCTAAGAAAATACCAACGTTAAGCAGACAAAAAACCAAACCGACCGTACCACATGTAAAAGTAAAGATGTCAAGCGAGAATAATTCCAGCACAAAAATATTTACACAATTCCCTAACATTTGATTGGCTCGTAGCAAGTCTCTGTCCAAAATTTATATCCCAGTAAACTTCCACGCCGAACTACTTTCCATAACCGTGATGCGCAGTTAAAATAATTCTTAAGAAAACGGAAAATAAACACATTTTCTTGATGAATTTATTTCAAATGCTGGAATTATAAGGAATCAATGGCCTTTTTGTGGAATTTATCGGGGATATAAACTTGGAAAAGTCGCGGGAATACTGGACGAGGCCTTCCGGCCTTCGTCCAGTATTCCCGCGACTTTTCCAAGTTTATAGCCCGATAAATTCCACAAAAAGGCCATTCATTCCTATAATAGTTTTTGTTTTAATAATGTACATACGGGTAATAATAGTCTCACTATGAATGAGTATCAAATGGTCAAAGGAAGCTTGAATGTTATGTACACTAACGTGGATTGCTAACAAAGACAAAGAAAATCGAATTACTACTGTTGATTAAAAACAACAATTGAATCCAGATATTATTGCTATTACAGAAATTTATCCAAAATCATCAACACTAGACAACGTGAAAGAATATTTCAATATAGATGATTACAACATGTTTATAACAGATCTGTTCTTACACCAACATGTTAAAGAACCAACACGCATGAGAGGAGACAACATTCCATCAACCCTGGATCTTTTTCTTACAAATGAGGAAAATATGATAGACCAATTGGAATACCTCCCTGGTCTTGGACGCAGTGACCATGTTTATATTTGAGTGTTATATGGAAGTAAATATAAATGAAAACAAACACTTAAACTACAGCAAATGTAACTATAAACAGATTAATGATGATCTCAGTGTGGGATGCCGCGAAGAACTCGTTAGCGACTACAGTGTTGAATATTCCTGGAACAGTCTTGTTGAAATTCTAAACAAATCAATTGAAAAGAACATACCGGTGAACAGGGCTAGTGAAAGGAAATCTAATCCACCAGTAGACCGAACTGCTATCAAGGCGATTCACAAAAAAAAGAACAAAATGGGTAAAATACCAGAACTGTAAAAGCAATGCTACATATGAGAATTATAAAACAGCAAGAAATCAAGCAACCTACGAATTAAAGAGAGCCAAACAGGAGTACGGTATGAGGAACGTCTAGCAATGAAGATTACAACAGACTGCAAGTTATTCTGCAAACATGTGCGCCAAAATACCAAAACTAATGTGACTGAATAGTTTGGTGATGCCTGACGGAACAACAACCACTAACGATATGGAAAAAGCTGAAACTCTAAATAACCACTTTGTGAAGGTTTTCACGGTTGAGGACACTACTAATATAACTGACAATAGCCTAATTTCAATTTACCAACATGGGTTTAGACAAGACTATTCAATTTTTATCCAACTGCTTGAATCTATTGACGATTGGACAGAAGACATTGACAATGGTAATGATGTGGACATTGCATATCTAGATTTCAAAGCAGCATTTGACAAGGTACCTCATAAAAGATTACTAGAAAAAGTAAAGGGCTTTGGAATCATGGGGAATACTTAACTGGATAAAGAACTTTCTTTTGGATAGGCAACAAAGAGTAGTCGTTAATGGCCACAAGTCCGCTCACATGCCTGTATGTAGTGGGGTCCCCCTGGGTAGTGTCTTAGGACCAATTCTGTTTTTGATATTTATCAAAGATTTGCCAGAGGCCATGAATTGTGTGCTGCGACTATTCGCAGATGACACTAAACTATACTCTGCAATCAGTTCAGATTGAATTGTTACAGAAAAATATACTATACGCATGTGAATGGGCTAAATGTGAAGCTGTCATCAAGGCAAGAAACATTAATGAGAATTTGCAACTCTATAGCATTATTTCTTCCTCTCGTTGTGCTAAACATGTATACTAATTTATGTAGAGATGTGTAAAGTAGAAATTATATATAATTGGACACAAAAGTGTAGAAAAAATGGCTAAGTTAAAAATAAGTGAAATATTTTTTCGGCATAAAAACACCAAGGTGCACATCTTCAATATGTGTAGAAGACGTGTGTATAGTTTTAGATCAATCGAGTGAACGGTTTCAGCGGAGTTGTGTACCCAAACTCTGTACCCTTTATAGAATTGTATAGAAAAATGAGGAAAAAATGGGAAAGTTAAAAAGGTGATATTTTTATTCAAAAATATTTTTTCGGCATGAAAACACCAAGGTGCACATCTTCAATATGTGTAGGAGACATGTGTATAGTTTCAGATCGATTGACTGAACGATTTCAGAGGAGTTGTGTACACAAACTATGTACCCTATATAGAATTGTATACAAAAATGTAGAAAAAATGGCTAAGTTAAAAAGGTGATATTTTTGTTGAAAAATATTGGTTCCCCATAAAAACACCAAGGTGCACATCTTCAATATGTGTAGAAGACGTGTAACTGAACAGTTTCAGAGGAGTTGTGTACATAATTGTTAAAATATATTTTTTTCGACATAAAAACACCAAGGAGCACATCTTCAATATGTGTAGAAGACATGTGTATAGTTTCAGATCAATCGACTGAACGGTTTCAAAGGAGTTGTGTACACAAACTCTGTACCCTATATAAAATTGTATAGTTTGTTTGTTTATTGGTGTTTAATGGCCTATCAACAGCTAAGGTCATGTAAGGCCGGGCAAACAGGTTCGATCCCGTTTTAACCTGCTGCATTGGGGGGAAAATCCCAAAATCAGAACGGAATATTTACATCGAGATACAACATATTCATCCCTGAAATTAGAATAACCTGACCTGGTGCCAGGTCCATACCGCACCAAGGTCACTTGGCCCCTTCTCCTATTTAAAAGTAATACCGGTAGGATTACTCTTATAAGGGGTATAACCAGATTCAACTGTCACATACAAAATGCCAAAGACGTATGTGAGGGCCAAACCAGGTCTCCAGTTGGGATTCCGGTAAGGATGAACCCCGATCGTTAAATTACCCATCGCATGCTCCCACCTGCCACCCACATAAAATTGCATAGAAAAATGTAGAAAAAATGGCAAAGTTAAAAAGGTGATATTTTTGTTAAAAAATAGTTTTTCGGCATAAAAACACCAAGGTGCACATCTTCAATATGTGTAGAAGATGTGTGTATAGTTTCAGATCGATCGACTGAAATAGTTTCAGAGGAGTTGTGTACACAAACTATGCAATTTTTATGTCTGCCACTCGCTGCGAAACATAATATGTACCGTTTTTTTAAAACGGTCGTATAAAAAGTGTAAAACACATGCATGTAGGAAATAAATTCGAAAATGACAATGGGTACCACATGGTGGATAGTGAGGACATTAGAACAACTATCACAAGAGTAATTAAAGAGAAGGATTTAGGGGTAATGTTTCAAGACAATATGAAATTTGACTCACATCAATGAAAAAGTAAAAACAAGAAATGCGTCTGTCGAACGCGGATGCCACCAGCAGCATATTTGAGAAACTGTGACAAAGTGGTTAAGTCATTTAAGTAACCTGGTGAAGGTCAAAAGGCGAAGGTCATATAAATTATGAAAAGGCAGGTGTGGCACTGTGACGAACTGGTTAACCAAAATTGTTAAGTCATTTAAGTAACCTGGTGAAGGTCAAAAGGCGAAGGTGATATAAATTATGAAAAGGCAGGTGTGGCACACATACCAATGAATGAAGTGTTGAAGTATTGAAGCAATTAAGCAACTTATGTAGATGATATGGGCAGTTTGAGAAACTGTGACGAACTGGTTAACCAAAATTATTAAGTCATTTAAGTAACCTGGTGAAGGTCAAAAGGTGAAGGTCATATAAACAAGAAATGCGTCTGTCGAACGCGGATGCCACCTGCAGCATATTTGAGAAACTGTGACAAAGTGGTTAACCGAAAAGTGTGACGGACGGACGGACAGACGGTCCAAACACTATATGCCACCCGTTTCTTCGAAACCCGGTGGCATAAAAAGGCAAACAGAAACATAGGACTCATTTTCAAAACTTTTACCTACATGAACAAAGAAATGTTTCGGACATTGTACAAATCCCTGGTTAGACCACATCTCGAGTATGCTTCTGTAATCCAGTCTTTACGAAAAACTTTTTGAGCTTGAAAAATTTACTTGCCCGAATGAACTTCTAGGTGCCCATATATTTGCAGAATTTTACCCGCTTATTGGCGGTTAAATGGATAGTAGTATATGTAACTAACATAAAGTGGCATATCATGCATTTATTAGTAATACTTATCATATGGCCGTATGAGTAAACAATACTTTATGTTTTATATAGTGAAAAACTACTTCTCCCTCAACTCAAAATAAGTCAAATTTAGGGAGAGAACTTCGCCCTGTAAAATGATCCCTGTATTACTAACATTAAAATACATTGAGTATAATGTTTTAAATTAATTAATTTAAATAATTACAATAAATAGATATACAGTCAAACCTGTGCTAACGACCACCTGTTCACAACGACCAGTTAAAAATCCCCCCCGTCCAATTTTGTTCTTTATAAGACCTTGGAATAACGACCACCCCGAACTGTGACCAGCGGCCAGCTATTTTCATTCCCACACGGCATTTTTGTATGTGAACAGCGGTCATGTCAAGTTTTTGTTGGCAAAAAAAAAATAGCACCACAATCGCTATTTTCCTTTCATTCCAATCTGGCCGCTATCATTTGAATTGAAACTGGTCGTATCCAATTAGTCATTGATTACATTCGCATGCATTGACAACGCTCTTTTCAAAACATTTACCTTGCCCGATATGGTCGGTGTCATTTTGGCGACATTAAATTAAACATTTTCCATGAAAAATATTGCATAACACCATTAACGGTAAATCCCGATATGTATTCCGTGTCGTGTATTCCAATAGGCAAAATGCAATTCCGCGTAAGTCATAAAACTCCATCATTAGTTAGCAAACTGTGTTTACACGATGCTGATTCGTCTACAGTGACAAGGTGAGACTAAGACTTCAAACACACCGCGCTTGTCAAGTATTACTGCGTGTAAATTTCACACAGCGGGGCACAAGGCCATATCAAAGATCAATACATGCGGTTGCTGACGTCAGTCATGTAGTCCACACTAGACTGGTACACTGTCGGATGCGCAGCCTAGCGAAACAATATTACCGGGAACCAGTCAAAAGTGACACAACAAACGTGTTTATGTGAATTGGGTCTCGATCTTCGACAAATCCCGGCTTATTGCATTAGCGGCCAGACCAGGCAGTGCATTCGCGTAGTCTGACCATGGTTTACAATGCTCGCCAATCTCTAATTAAAACATCAGTAATTACGTCAGCGCACATTGCCAATTTGTCATAGGCTTGTAGTATAAACACATATACAAAAGAAATAGGACGAAATAACTTATACTAGGAAGCCAAGGAAGATAATCCACTTTATAATGGCTAAACATGCTAATGGGAATGATGATTTTTAATTGAAATACAAATCAAACAAGAGTGCCGCAAGTCACAAAATACGCCCGTCGAATATGGGCCAGACAGCGAAGATGCAGAAATGTGAAGCTGTCACCAAGGCAAGAAACATTAATGAGAATTTGAAAGTCTATAACATTATTTCTTCATCTCGTTGTGCTAAACATGTATACTAATTTAGGCAGAGATAGAAAAGTAGAGTGTAAAGTAGAAATGATAGGGAATTGGATACAATAATATAGAAAAAATGGCTAAGTTAAAAAGGTGATATTTTTGTTAAAAAATATTTTTTCGCCAAAAAAACACCAAGATGCACATCTTCAATATGTGTAGAAGACGTGTATAGTTTCAGAACGATCGACTGAACAGTTTCGGAGGAGTTGTGTACACAAACTCTGTACCGTATATAGAAATGTATAGAATGTAGAAAAAATGGCTATTAAGTTAAAAAGGAGATATTTTTGTTACAAAAATATTTTTTCAGCATAAAAACACCAAGGTGCACATCTTCAATATGTGTAGAAGACGTGTGTATAGTTTCAGAACGATCGACTGAACGATTTCGGAGGAGTTGTGTACACAAACTCTGTATATAGAATTGCATAGAAAAATGTAGAAAAAATGGCTAAGTTAAAAAGGTGATATTTTTGTTAAAAAATATTTTTTCAACATAAAAACACCAAGGTGCACATCTTCAATATGTGTAGAAGACGTGTGTATGATTTCAGAACGATCAACTGAACGGTTTCAGAGGAGTTGTGTACACAAACTCTGTACCGTATATAGAATTGTATATAAAAATGTAGAAAAAATGGCTATTAAGTTAAAAAGGTGATATTTTTGTTAAAAAATATTTTGTCGACATAAAAACACCAAGGTGCACATCTTCAATATGTGTAGAAGACGTGTGTATAGTTTCAGAATGATCGACTGAACGGTTTTGAAGGAGTTGTGTACACAAACTCTGTACCGTATATAGAATTGTATAGAAAAATTTAGAAACAATGGCTAAGTTAAAAAGGTGATATTTTCATTAAAAAATATTTTTTCCCCATAAAAACACCAAGGTGCACATCTTCAATATGTGTAGAAGACGTGTGCATAGTTTCAGATCGATCGACTGAATGGTTTCGGAGGAGATGTGTACACAAACTATGTACCGTATATAGAAATGTATAGAAAAATGGCTAAGTTAAAAAGGTGATATTTTTGTTAAAAAATATTTTTTCGCCATAAAAACACCAAGGTGCACATCTTCAATATGTGTAGAAGACGTGTGTATAGTTTCAGATCGATCGACTGAACGGTTTCGGAGGAGTTGTGTACACAAACTATGCGCTTTTTCTTCAGCCGCCCGCCCGCCGTGCGGTAAAACATAATACGTACCGTTTTTTAAAAACGGTCGTATAAAAACAGTAAAACAAATGTTGACATCCAAGGAGACAGTGTGTGAAAACTGTTCTGCCAACTAGCATAATTATATTATATAGTAATATATAATTTAAATATATAAATTACTAATATTTAAAAACTAATACTGCATTAACATTTGTATGTGTTTATCGAAATTGTGACCAGTGTAGGTTCTGATTAAATAACACGCTTCTGTAGCCCGGCAACAACCTATATTGCTGGTTAGAAGCAGGACTGGGGAATGACAAATGTTGCAGATGCTGATCAGACTGTGCGGATGCACAGGCTGATCTGGATCTACACTGGTCACAAAACCCATAAACCATATTTCTCCAATCACAGCCACATACATGTATGTGCGTTATGCAATAATGATTGATGATAACTTAAAAGTTAGACAACCGAGATATAATTAATGAGTCTCAATCAAAATGTGCTTATTATATTATATGCTAATGATATATTGTAGAAAAGTATATAATATAATCATAAATGATTTTGGTAAATCGTGCTGCCGAAACCGAGTCACATGCGCGACTCATGTGCCGGGACGAGTTGGCATGAGAACGACTCGATCAAATACCAAACTTACCAGAAAAGCAATTTAGAAAGCGGATTCGCAGTTGCATATGGATTTGGATTATGATGCTTCAGTGTTTCGTCCATATTGTCTCAATTCTTCTGAACGTCAATCAATGTTTATTGATAATTGATTTACTCTGCTGTTGTAGAGATGATGCCAGACAGATTGTGCAACCGCAAAGGCGGCCAAGGATAACAACCGAAAAAATCCGAAATTTCCCGTTATCAAAACGTGGCAAGGTAACAGATGACTGGTCATCCATTAAATAAAATATATTGACGGCAGCTAATAAAATACAAGACGTTACCCGTTAGATAAATTATCTAAGATGTAGGGTAAATCCTGGTAACCTCGGAAAAAGGTATAAATTCGGACGTATCGGTATAAATGTATATTATATCCCATACATGTAGGCTAAATTACCAGTGAGAACAATATGGTGGCATATATTTGCCATCGAGATGTCCAGATGTTGACATATATATACATATAATTTATCGCAACATGTCGACTTAAAATTTCATGACATATGTCGACATAACGTGAAACTTTGTCGACATGTTGAGATAAATTATGTAGACATGGGTGAGATAAAATATCACATTATGCTGACATGATGTGTTAAACTATCACATTATATTTACAGAACAATAACTGCAGATATTACACTTGGGACATTTGATCTCAGTTTCGCGATCGGTTTCTTTATTGCAGCAAGTATACGTTTGTATATGTGCACTTCCTTGCTCACTGTAGTTACTGTCGTAGTCACGTAGCTGTCGACGAAACTGGTTGTTGAACACAAATTATGTCAATGTTTGTTTTGATGCATTCTTTTTCGTTTTATTTAGCTACATGGAAAGTATGTGTTATTATATGGTCCTCATAATGCCTCTTCTCTGAGTTAAAGGTACATGCATACCCACTCAGTAGGCCCAAAATGTTCTTTATATTAATTAAATAAATGTGTAATTGTGTCACTATTCCACCATTTCTAAAAATTACGAATGCCCTCTATACAGGTATAATCATTTAGTAATATTTATTTTACTGATTGTGACTCACGGTGGTAACCTTATCATGTTATTTTCATATGCAAATGAGTCATGACACTGATTTTTAATTATTTATACTAATTAAATGTGTCACGTGAAACAAATAATATTTTTGACAGATTATAAAGTAGTACCATTGCACATCAAAATGTAAATACAGATAATAAATAGTACTGTCCGTTAACATTTGAAGGAAACACGGTTATCGACCCTGATATCAGTGTGGAAATTTACGTAGAATATATAATGCATAATAATGTCAATCAATACGTGGGGTAATGGTGAATGAATGTTTATTTTGCCAGAAAATGTCTCAGATAATGTCTCTGATATGAAGAACAATGTGTGCCTACCGAGTTGGAATGTACCTTTAATACTACTTTTGCTTTCATTGGTCTGTTAAGTGTTGTTGTTTTTTCATGTATGTCTGTGATATCATTTTCTTTTGTGTGTGACATATTTCATTTCATTTATTCATTCGCTGTGTTTGTAATACTGGGGCCCGTTTCACTAAACTTAGTACGAGTAAGAAGTTCGTGGACAATTTAAATCCACAATATGACATTTGTTCTGACATTCGAGTTTGGAAAATATTTCGTATATGTTACATTTAATCACGTGAAACCGTAGGTACACACTGGTAGCATTAGGAAAACACGTTAATATAAGAAGCCAATTCATAGAAATATTCGTACAAACATTTTTGTCGTATAAAGTTTAGTGAAACTAGCACCAGGTGTCTTATTTTTTATCACGTTCGTGTCTCTGAGGGACATGATGGTAAATAAATAAATGACATGTTTATGGCGCCGTGTAAACTTTGTTTATGCCAAAAATGGGCATTATTTACTACTGTGCGTTCCAAATCGCCATCATTGTCATTGTGTTTGCTTGCAATAGATCTGGAAAAATGATATATGTATATAGTCCCTGAATAGATGTATAATTCTATGGTAGTCGTGTTCGGAGACTTTCATTGATCTCTTGAGTATGTCATGTAGTTGCATTGTTTTTGTTAATGTTTAATTTGTTTCATCTTCTGTGGGATTTGTTTGTTGGATGCTATTTTGGTGTTTGTGTTCAATGGTGTATTCGTTGAATTCATTTCATATGGTGTTTATTTATTTTGTATTGATTTTGTTTTCAGAATTGTACAGTATAATTACCTTGTTTTACTTCAATTGTGCTTGTAATATATGTGTTCATGACACCTGCAACTGCATTCTGAATGTGTATCTAAACAACAAATGATTATGTTGGTTGTCAAGATACGAATGTTCATGCTCCTAGTTTCAGGTTGCATATACGGTGTCCAGGATTTGTTTGAGCAATGGAGCTGGTAATTATATATAGGTGATTGCTTAGTGCCACTATTGTCTGATTCAAATTGTACGGCAAACTAAACAATGTAAAAACAATATTTTTGATAATATTCAATTCAATTTATCAACATTTAAGAGTGAGCCTTCTTTTTATTTCGTGAAATTTGGTCTAATATTGCTTTTATTGAGAAAACAAATATACCAATGTTAACTCCCCATAGAGTGACGATGTCGATGATGATTTAACATAATTTGAGAAATAGTGGACCGAATTTCAAAATTTAACTTCTGCTTTCTTAGTTAGATTATTACCAAGCTTTTCCACTTTCCCATAGAGATTTTTTATTTCGTAATAAAATCAATATTTGACCAAATTTTACGAAATAAAGAGAAGGCTCATTCTTAAATGTTGATGAAATTTAATATTATCAACAAATATTGTTTTTGCATTGTCCCTGTTTATAGCCATAACATTTGGGCAGGCTTCGTGAAACAGCTATAGACAGTAGTTTGTTGTGCTTATAATTTTCTGGTATCCAATAGAGTGTATATGAACGGAAAAAAACGTTATTTTAAATCCTAATCTGGGTTTTATCGTACATAAAACAATGTGCATGTGATCCAATACTGAGTGCCAGTTCATTTTCTCTTTGTGTTGGAGCTACACATGATGTCGTGGATGTTTGAACAAATCATCCATACTGCTACCGTACACATAGTCAAATAAGGAAACAAAATGGCTGATCAAGAGGAAGAGGAGGGTGTCCAAAGGTTAACAATTGGGATTTTATGTCATAATTCACATTTTGAAGAACTGATTTACTGTTATACTCATGCACTGTAATATTTTACAACAATTTCGGTTACGTAATTGGCGTGTTATTTTGTATTTAATCCAAAGAACGTGATTTGGTAATTTGACAGCTCTTGTTAAGTTGTTTCATTTTTTGTTTACAACAACAACAATGTTTTGTTTCTATAATTGGATTTTTATGCCACCGGGTTTCGAAGAAACGGGTGGCATATAGTGTTTGGACGGTCGTCTGTCCGTCCGTCCGTCCTATTAATTAGGATTTAGGCTATTTCTCGGAATTGTAAAACAGAAAATCCACAAAGTTAGATTTTATAATTTTAGGGAAATACAGTGCGACCCCGTTAGTACACGGAAGTCCGGCGACATACAACCTTCCGTGTTGCTTATCCGAACCGTGCTATATCCGTTCTCGCCCAAGACGCATCATAATGTCAACAAAAAATACATGTACACTGTACACTGTGACTGCGAATGAACGACGTCGCCAATGCCTATAATATGCCATAAGTTTTCACTGTTATCTTAGCATATAATAAATATATTGAATCCAAGAATTGTTAACGTCATGTTTTATTTATTCATCATGTTCATGTAGAATGTAGATCTACGCAGGTCCGTGCAATCCATTATTGTAAACGCGTGTAGAAAAAAGTGTAGTAATGATGACGCAATGACCCAATGACCGATATCCTGTTCCATCAGCTGCAACATCACGGACAAGCTCGTGCGTTGCAATCTGTGTTTACTCATATGGTGAGCACAGGTGGAAGACACGGACCTATGACACCAAAATAAATGCCTATTAAAAAAAATCCCATTATCCCACCCACCTGGTATCGTACTGTACATGACGTTAATAATAGAACGAGATCAAGTGGGTGGGGTAATGGATATTTTTGTAATGGTCATTTTCTTTTGTGTCACACGTCGGACTATTCCACCTGTGGGTTTGAGTACAGACCTGTCTAGACATGTTTTGCCAGACGTGTTATAATATTGCACCAGTTCATGAGGTAATCAGGCTTATCACGCGAGATTTTCGACGAAGATGAATCTGATAATAGTGTACATTTTCTGTAAACGATATCGAATGTTGACGAATATTAAATTAGTAATTATTACGCATTTGCTCTGAAAATGTTATCAACTTTCCGATATATTAGCAGAAAATAGTCAAATCATTCTCGGCGAAAATCTCAGTTACCGTATATAATAAAGTTGATTATCTCATGCACTGGCTCAATTATGACTAGCGAAACGAAACAAGGCCAGTTGTCGTGTACATGCGCTGGGGGCGTGGGCAGTGCTGTAAGAATTTAGTTAATCTGGGTCGAGTTAATCTGCGCGACTGATACGCGATCTCCGATTGGTCAGCCTTTACACCTAATTAATATTCCACCAATGGTGAGCGCGAACGCATGCCGGAAAAATGAAATCGAGCACATAACAATTAGCACTGCTTTGTTACTGGTCTTACTGATCTTATTCCCAGTTTGCTCGGATTAATTTACGAAATGTGCAAACGTGATCAGCTGCACATTCACATCGGTGAGATAATAGGAGGCTATGCGCCCATAAAAAAAAAAATCGTCCATTTTGGGTCTAATTTGGGAAAGAATCGCAAATTTAACACGATTTCTGACAATAGTCGTGTTACAAATTTAACACGATTTTGATATACAAATAGGAAAAAAATTCGGGAGCCAAGGCACAACCGTGTACTAACCGAATTCGTGTTATAGTGAAGCGTGTACTAACGGGGTCGCACTGTAGGAGGTTTTGAGCTGACGTCATGCAGGGTGTATTCATGTTACTAAAAATAGCTGGCCGTCAGCTTCTTGCTTCGGCTAAGCCATTGTTCCAGTGCGTATTTACATGATTTACATTGCTCGGTGTGTATCAATAATAATTATTACCGGTATTTACTGACAATATCTGATGGGGAAAGAATGTGTGGTATTTGGTTGTACTAACAGAGATACTGACAAACGAGTAGCCTTAAAGCGCTGGAAACCCACATTTTTGTCAGCTGATTTGGTATTTTATTCTCGCTTCGTCTCAAAATCGTGTTTTGGCAGCACAGTAGAATCGTCTCAAGCTGAGACGATTCTGTGTTTCCAAAACGAGAAAAATATTTAAAATCAGCAGATGACAATTTTCTTTTTCAGCGTTCTAAGGGTTAAAAGTCTTAGGGCTACGATACAACGTATTAAATATAAGAGTAGTGTCACAACAGGTGTTGACCAAGTGGGAAACACAGTATATAAAGGCATGTATAATGTTGATATGCATGTTTAGTAAAGAATCGAAAACTGTGATGTTCACGGTGTCAGTGCAAGTAACTAAAGAGTCTGATTTACTGTGTCGTTGACATTCTCAAGGTGTGTGACCCAAGTAACTGACCTGGAATGGTCCAACTAATTTTCAGACCAATCAATTGTTAAAAAAAAGCATTTAGATCAGTTCATTCATAAACAAATGGGTGTTTGCTAATGATAAAAGTACTTGCAAACAGTGCAGATCCTGACGATCATTATGCGCCGGTTCATCTGGATCTACATTGTTTGCAAACACCAAGAAAGAGGTCTGGTGTGGAAAGGGTTAATAGTGGTGACCAGGTAGAACCAGTACCTCACATGTATTGGGAGAGGGTGGCGGGATCATAAACACAGCTCTACATGTTATTTCACTTACAATAGCCTGATTTGATACCAGATCAATTGTTAGCTAGATGTGCTATACAAAACAACAACTATTTCTGGTAATATACATGTGCTTATCATTGTATTTATGAATAGTAATTTTCTATGGAATCTGGAACGGGTCTGGTAGCGATCTAGTTTTTTTCATACATAATCTTTTAGAAATATCTGTCTATCGCATCCCTATCCAACTCTTTGACGTAGAGAGACACACTTGACATATTCTGCTGAGTTGTCAAATCCATTGTAACACTCCGTGAAGAAACACAATGGCCTGAATGGGTCACTGGCCGATCGATTGACGGCCAGCTATTTACGCATGCGCGAAAATGACGTCACGATCGGAATTCCCAAAACCTCCTATAAGATTTTAAAGAAACTGCGTCAGTTCGAGTTATGAGGACCATCATGTCTGATTCTGTTAGTTCTGTTCGACTATCCAGTCCTGTCAAATGTCTGCATTTAGAGGACTGTAATTGCTAAAGTATAAATCACAATTTATTTATCATCAAAATCTGGGTGGAGCCTAGCTGCACATTTTCCGCTTTATATGCAACAGGTTGGTCTATATCGCTACACCACGCTACACAGTAAAAATGTGTGTAATTGCATTTACACTTCGCACACTAAAATATAGAAAACAAGAAATGCGTCTGTCGAACACAGATGCCACCTGCAGCATATTTGAGAAACTGTGACAAAGTGGTTAACCGAAAAGTGTGACGGACAGACGGACGGTCCAAACACTATATGCCACCCGTTTCTTCGAAACCCGGTGGCATAAAAAGGGCAGGGTGTTGACATTCATACTACTCTATATTGTTATTGAGAGACAATTCTACAATATGACACAAAACTATTACCATAAACGTAATTAGAGTTATGTACTCAGAACTCGGTGCAGCCTATTAGAGGAGTCTCAGTGTTTCACTTAAAATTATTTTTCGTATTTTCTCGATCATTTATCACCACTTTAGTGGTCATTGCAGCGTCAATGTATTGTGCTGTGCTTATGCAATACATATAATATAATCTAACATTTGTGTTGATTTAATATGAGATTTATTTAAATTGTTGACTGATTTCATAAGAAACTCAGCATAGCCTAGTTTCTTATGAACTCAGTAAACTTGTTTAATAAATATATTATAGGAATGAATGGCCTTTTTGTGGAATTTATCGGGGTATAAACTTGGAAAAGTCGCGGGAATACTGGACGAGGCCGGGACTTGGAAAAGTCGCGGGAATACTGGACGAAGGCCGGAAGGCCTCGTCCAGTATTCCCGCGACTTTTCCAAGTTTATATCCCCGATAAATTCCACAAAAATGCAATTCATTCCTTATAATTCAGCATTTGAAATAAATTCATCAAGAAAATGTGTTTATTTTGTCAGACGGCAGCCATTTGTTTTCATTGACAGCACTGACAGCGCACCTGTAGAAAGTAGTTCGGCGTGGGAGTTTACTGTGATATATCCTCGCTTATGTAGGATCCTCTATATGTTAATTTGACACCGTTCAGGTTTTCCATGCAATATTTCATTACGGTATGTATAACGTTTTTACTGCATTTGCATAATTTGTGCTGTTTTACCTTGCAGGCTACACTTGAAACATTCTCTCCTTATTGGACTGAAGACAACGGTGGAGGGATTGTTAGCAGCACATACCAGTAATGTATGGAGCACATACGGCGGTCTGCCGAGGTTGTGTAAGGATGTCGAGAAGATACTAAATCACCGCCTCAAGTTTGTTGTGGTTCGTATAATATAAATATTTAGACAAGTCATTCAATGCAATCCCATCCACATTAGTGGCTGTAACTGGAGAAATGTGGCATATGGTATTTCTGATCAGTGTAGCTCCTGGTAAAATAGCTCACTCCTGTAGCTCGTAACAATCTGTGCGGATGCACAGCCTGATCTGGATCTACACTGGTTGCAAAGCCCATTCTCCAGTCACAGCCTCAATTATGAGTTACCGGTAATAATTTGAGACCTATAGTGGATTGGGCTATATTGCCTATAGTGGATTGGGCTATAGCACAGGTGATGGGAAGAACTGATCTGATAGTCTGTTGTTACTTGTATATACTATATACACCGTCATGTGATTTTTTTCCCCGTCACCTGTGGGCTATACAGGGATCTCTATTATCGGACAAAAATGGCTGTTTTTTTATGATATTTTTCTTAAAATAGCAGCTACGGGCATAAAATTTTCACAGAACAATCGTCGGTTCTTGCTTTCTCAATGCATGGAAACTATTTAGCAAAGTGTGCCATCTTTCTCACTTAAAATTGGGTCAGATCATCAGTCGTAAGATTGCCCCAAAATTAACATCGACAATCAATTATCCGGACAAATGTATAATCGTCTTATAACTTGTATTTTCACCTTCAAATCATAATTTTATCGCCTGAAAACCAGTATAAACAGCATTGTGTTGTTTTGCAGAAAAAACAATCACCATTCGCTTCTTGGAAAACATCGTATTTATAGAATTTATTGTATTTATAGAACAACTCTGCAATGACGTAATGGGCGCACTCGATTGAGCTCTTCATAATTTGGTGGAAAAGGAAATCCGCGGTAATGATCGTTTCGTACACTGGTGTTTTCGCACCTGTCGATTTTACCCACAAATTAATATGGGTGCGAAATGGTGTATAATGGCTTGGGTCCGAAATGGCTTGGGGCGATTTGGCCCTAAAACAATTATTATTTTGTTTTGAATAAGTAGCTCTTCGTTATTTTTCTATCATGATACATTTTCGCATTCCTTCCTATCTGCTCTGTACAGTATTGTACATTGTGTATTAAACAGTCTGAAAATTATATTGGAGGAATGCATCGTATCGGCTGCATACTTCACACAACAGAGTATTGAAAAACTCTATAGGGGCCTCAAATTATGCGCATGCGCAGTGACAGATACAAGCCCCCGCGCGACGTTTGACGTTGTAAACAACTTGTGGACATAGTTGGGGGAATGTTTTCAGCAAATTTTACTAAAATGTTTAACTTGGCGATATATTGTTCACACTGGCATGGAAACAGCAAGCACTTGAGTGATTTAGATGTGTCCGTTGCAAAATCGGATTCAATGAATGCGTTTAATTAACAGCTATTTTGATTTGTCCGATAAATTGATTGTCCGGATAATTGGTAGGACCCCTGTAGTGCCTATAGTGGATTGGGCTACTAGTAAGTTATCTTTTGTATATGATAATGACACTGCATAGCAGATAATAATGCTGTAGATTCATTCACAGCAACATTCTCAGTGCATTGTTTCTCATCAAGACGTGTCGCATGAATGGTTACGACAGAGCTCCAGATAAGCTTTGTATCTAAAGAGTATTGTACCCCCTGGTTTCAAATTAAATGTGTATTTTATTTTTACAAATGTATTATTGATTTTCTTCAACATTAAATAGGGAACAAATGATAAACACAAATTTAAAAATTCAATTATTTGAGTACATGTATTATTACTTATTCACTTATTTATACTGTAATACGGTTGAAAATGTACTTAGTTGAGCTGCAATGCTTTTTGCAGCTCAACTAAGTACATTTTTAGCTCGCCTGCACAAAGTTCAGAAGAGCTTATGGCTCTTATAACATCTGTTTCCTTTCATGGAACACCTTGTTATTTCATACATGCATTCCTCAGATGACCCTCTATCATGCTGTAGCAAATCCATGACCCACCACCCAATCCTTACCCCAAGGTTAAGGTCACAAACTTAGCACATTCATAAACTTAACGTTGGGGTAAATTTCTTATAACATCTGTTTCCTTTCATGGAACGCCTTGATATTTCATACATGCATTCCTCAGATGACCATCTATCATGCTGTAGCAAATCCATGACCCACCACCCAACCCTTACCCCAAGGTCAAGGTCACAAACTTAGTACGTTCATAAACTTAACGTTGGGGTCCATGACCCACCCCTTACCCCAATGTCAAGGTCACAAACTTAGCACATTCATAAACTTAACGTTGGGGTAAATTTCTTATAACATCTGTTTCCTTTCATGGAACGCCTTGATATTTCATACATGCATTCCTCAGATGACCATCTATCATGCTGTAGCAAATCCACAACCCACCACCCAACCCTTGCTCCAAGTCAAGGTAGGTCACAAACTTAGCATGTTCATAAACTTAACGTTGGGGTAAATGTTGTGTAACTTCTGTTTCTTTACAGGGAACACTTTGATATTTCATACATGCATTCATCTGATGATACTCTATTGTGCTATAGCAAATCCATGACCCCCCCCCCACTCCTTTCCTTAAGGTCACAAACTTAGCACATTCATACATGCATTCCTCATGTGAATAGCTATTATGCTGTAGGAAATCACCAACTTCATTAACTTAACGTTGGGTTAAATTTTGTTTTACTTCTGTTTTGATATTGATATTTCATACATGCATTCATCTTAATATGCTATATTATGCTATAGCAAACCCACGACCCACCTTGCACCACTGACCTCAATGTCAAGGTCAACCGCACGCCCCTTAGCCCAAGGTCAATTATATACATGTATAATATTCTGACAACTCTTGTCAACTTTATTACAGTATTTATTACAGTATTTCCACTACTCACTTTGAAGATCAATGCATATTTTCACATTGCTGTGAATATTTTGTACTCCCACTGTTGATAATCAATGCGTAAGTATTTTGTACTCATGTTGATAATCAATGCGTAAGTATTTTGTACTCCCACTGTTGATAATCAATGCGTAAGTATTTTGTACTCCCACTGTTGATAATCAATGCGTAAGTATACCCACTGTTGATAATCAATCGTAGTCCACTGTTGTAATCAATGCGTAAGTATTTTGTACTTCCACTGTTGATAATCAATGCGTAAGTATTTTGTACTCCCACTGTTGATAATCAATGCGTAAGTATTTTGTACTTCCACTGTTGATAATCAATGCGTAAGTATTTTGTACTTCCACTGTTGATAATCAATGCATATTGTACCTTCAATGTGTTCCATTGAATAAGAATCAGCTGAAATAAGTCCTTAAAATATAACATAATATGCATCTTATCTGTAGCAGATTTCATCAAAATTGCAAAGTATACTTTACTAGCAAAGTCTACTTTGAGGGAGAAATCATTTATTTTTCCTGAAATGCATTATTTCATATAGAACTAACAAATGCATATATTTCATGATTAAAAGTATGCAGAATTATTATACTGAATTTATTACATTATCACAGCCAAATTGGCTGTGATAATGTAATAAATTCAGTATAATAAAAATTAATAAATTTATCATAAAACTGAAAATTTCTCCCTCAAAGTATACTTTGCTACTAAAGTATACTTTGCAATATTGATGAAATAGGCTACTGGAGCGCTGTACTAGTAAGTTATATTTTGTGTATGGTATTAACAATGCATAGCAGATAATAATTCATTAAGCAGCAATTTTCCCGAGCACATTGTTTCTCATCTAGGCCTTTCACGTTAATGAAGAACAAATTAGAAGAAATGTCAAAAAGGAAAACTGCAACCAGTGTAGATCCAGGTCAGCCTGTGCATCCACACAATCTGATCTTCAGATCCGTGCTGTTCGCCATTCCATCAATGTATCACCTACAGGAGTGTGCTATTTGATCATGAGCTACACTGATCGCAAATCCCGTAAATCTCCAGTCACAGTCACAAATAGTTCCACAGCCAGTAACAAATATAAATAAAGGGCCACCATGGTGGGTGGCTACTGCATTGTTGTGTGTATCCCAACTATAATGTCTTAGTAATTTCCAATAACATCCGAAGGGGAGCACATTTAATACACATTATTGTGAAGTCACTATTTTTATTCAATTTTCGACCACATGGTCGAAAATTTAATAAAAAAAAGTGACTTTAAAATAATGTGTATAATGGCTTATCTTCGGTATTGTCTTTGCAGGAGGACTACGGTAGTGTCGCTGATTTCTGGTCGTTCGTGAAGGGTCTAAAATGGCTGAACCCCGTAATGACCCCGTTTATAGAGGCGATCAGGAAGGGGCATCACAGGTCAGGGGTCAGTAAGGGGCAGGTCTGGGTGAGGGAGAGTCTCCGAGAACACAATCTGTCCACACAGTTGAAAATCCTGGTGAACAACAGCCAGCATCTCCACAGCTACTACTTCGGTAAGTTTGTTAACCCTTTTAACATTACAGATCGTTTTAGCTGTGTTTGCAAACAGTGTAGATCCCGATGAGCAGGCTCGTTACTACGTCTCATCAGCATCTGCAATTAGTTTTCATACTTTTTAGAGAAAACCGCACCCGTTTCATAAATGGACTAATCTCAAAATTATTTTGTGACGATAAGATTGGTCGGAACAATAACACATACAAATCCATTCCAGTTATTTAGGGGTGAAAGGATTAAATTATGGTTTAAACCTCGATGGAGAATTAATCTTTTCCACATTTAATACTACTTCGGTAAGTTTGTTAAGTTATGGTTTAGACCTCGATGGTGAATTCATCCATTTCTCATTTCACATCTGGGCCAAGTGACATCACCATAGTAGGAATTCCGCTGGGGAAAATAAAAAAATCGCCACTTCAAAAAAACAAAAACAATTGGCGATAAAAAATTACAATTTTCGAGAAAAAAATCCATTTTTTTCTCGAAAATTGTAATTTTTTATCGCCAATTGTTTATTTTTATCTCCAATTGCGAAAGTGGGGATCGCCAGCGGAATCCCTGCCATAGGCATACATGGTCATTTTCACTGATGAGTTTCTCCATCGCGCCATATCTTAATAATATATATTAATAACTTAATAATATAAATTGAGGGATGATTTTATATCTGGACAATTTGATACATCTGAACATTATGTGACACACTCGTGCCACCATTAACATGACAATCACATTAACCTTTTCTACCTTCACAATTATACAGTTTCTGCAGAAAAAAAATTGGCCATGTTTATAGACAAGTATGGTAATGGGATCTATCAATGTTTTACAAACATAATGTTTAGGTTGATTAGTGAATTTATAATCTTCCCGATACAGGCACAGGTTGAAGTAACGGACCGGGGTCTATAAATACATTAAATATACCTAAAAGAATTAATAAGTGGGAAAAAATTAAGCTAAGCAAAATTCTTTACTCCGTCCTGTGTACACAGTACCTGTACATAGGAGGGAGTAAAGAATTATTTTTAGCTTATTTTTTTCCCCACTTATTAATGCTTTTAGGTATATTTAATGTATTTATAGACCTCGGTCCGTTACTTTAACCTGTGGATACAGGTTGGTATTACCATCTGTATATTATTACCTTATTGTTGTGGGAATGTATATGGGAGTCAGATATTGTCTGTAAAATACCATACGTCCAATACCCGCATTATTTCTAAATAAAAACACGGTTTGACAGCACTTTATAATCATTTCCGTTGGATCACGTGCCCCTGCTAATCCCAAAGTCAAGTCACTCTTATTGTGAAATGTGAAATGAAGGTACATTTCTTAAAGCCCCAATATGGCTCAAGTTGCCGAATTTGGCCTCCTATTGGGTTTTCCCACACATAAATCCAACAGGTTTCTATTTACACACACTTTGAAACTGTTTGCATTCATTTTGGTACAAAAATTAGTTTGTAGTCGATGAAAATATCAATATTTGTTGATAAACAAACAGCAGGTGCGTGTTCAAAGTCCGATCGATTTTCCGATAGAAGCTCGGGTCAACTGCCCAACTCCCTGATTCGCGGCCGATGAATTCCGATAGCCGGAGTTTATCGACTCGCTTCCGAGCCGAAGCCGTTGGGTTACGGGAATTAATTTGTCAATATTGATATTTTGCACTGAGTGGTACACAAAACAAGTTTTTGTTGTCTTCACATTGCGATTAAGATGTAAATCTCAAGACTTGAGATGTATCTATTAGGCAGTATATGTTAGTTTTGTGTACTAAATCAGTTGCCAAACATGTTTTTGTGTTTGAAAAAATCGGAAAATTGTAATACTGAGCCGTTCAGGGCCTTTAATAGATTGTCTCATATTTTTCCCGCAGATCATAAACATGTCTGGCCACTTATGACATAATTAAAGTAAATTTCTTATTTATAAGAGTCTCTTCAGAATGTCTCATATTTCATTAGAAGATCAGAAACAAGACTTGACAGCCAACATTACGCCATTGACTTAATTCCAGTCACGCCTACATATGTGGCTGCGTCTGTAGAAATGGATGGAGCTTATGGGTTTTGTGACGAGTGTAGATCCAGATTGGATCATTAAAACACCCGCCACACCAGCACTATAAATCGTTATCAGGCTACATTAAGTGTGCAATTTTATCACTAGCTACACTTGTCACAAATTCTGTAGCTGCTAGGTTGGTGCTATTGGTAGCCACAATGGACATTTTGGCTACTAAAAGTTTCAGAAATTATGTTTTTACAATTATTGAAGCCAGAGCTCCAGATAAGTTTTGTATCTAAAGAGTATTTTATACCCCCAGATTTAAAATTCAATGCGTATCTTACTTAGACAAATGTATTATTGATTTGCTTCCTTATTAAATACGGAACAAATAATAAACACAAATTTAAAAATTCAATTATTTGAGTGTACATGTATTATTACTTTTTCACTTATTTATACTGTAATACGGTTGAAAATGTACTTAGTTCAGCTGCAATGCTTTTTGCAGCTCAACTAAGTACATTTTTAGCTCGCCTGCACAAAGTTCAGAAGAGCTTATGGCTCTTATAACATCTGTTTCCTTTCATGGAACACCTTGTTATTTCATACATGCATTCCTCAGATGACCCTCTATCATGCTGTAGCAAATCCATGACCCACCACCCAATCCTTACCCCAAGGTCAAGGTCACAAACTTAGCACATTCATAAACTTAACGTTGGGGTAAATTTCTTATAACATCTGTTTCCTTTCATGGAACGCCTTGAGATTTCAACAATGTTTGCTTTTTGCAGCTCAACTAAGTACATTTTCAACTTTGTTACAGTATTTCCACTACTCACTTTGAAGATTAATGCATATTTTCACATTGCTGTGAGTATTTTGTACTCCCACTGTTGATAATCAATGCGTAAGTATTTTGTACTTCCACTGTTGATAATTCCCTTTTTTCAATAGCTCAACTCTAGCTAAAATACGCCTTATCTGCTGCTCTGTGAAGCAGATGTCTTTTTCGAGTTATCAGTTCAATTTGGCTACTATCACAAAATCATAGCGCCAACCTGCATGTAGCATAAGCCCCATTTCTCCAGTCACACCCATATATATATTGTAAGTTTATTACAGAGGATGCGTTCCTACAGAGTCCGCGGTATTTCCACGCCATGTGTATCTGCCTTCAAGCTGTGGAAGAAAACCGGGTGGCCCTCCTCGCCAATATAGACCCCAAACTGGTAGGTCGTGTCGGCACTGTTCTACACTGGTCTCTGTCAGAGTTTATATGAGACACGCCATGTGATTTTGTACCTAAGATATATTTGTGCGATATATCTCATGAAAAATATGTACAAAATTTACGATATCTTCCGTAAATGACGTCGAAAGTTGACGCAATTTTCATAATAAGTATATGGAGTTGTATTCCGCATTTGCTCTGAACATTTCGTCGTCTTTCTGTATATATATTTCATGAAAAATCTCACATGTTCTTAGGTACAAAGTCACATGGCGTGTCACATGTGGCTGTGACTGGAGAAATGCGGCTTATGGGATTTGTGTCCAATATAGCATCAGTAGCCTATTTCACCAACATTGCAAAGTATACTTATCTAGCAAAGTATACTTTGAGGGAGAAATTTTCAATTTAAGGATAAATTTATTAATTTATATTATACTTAATTTATTACATTATCACAGCCATTATGGCTGTGATAATGTAATAAATTAAGTATAATAATTCTGCATAATCATAATCATCAAATATATGCAGTCATTAGTTATATATGAAATAATGCTTTTCAGGAAAAATAAATGATTTCTCTGATCAACTAGCACATTCTGTTAGCCTGATAGTGATCTATATTGTTTGTTAGAAACATTATGGGCGTTTTTATTGATGGAATGGCGAGCAGCGTAGATCCTCATCAGACTGTGGATGCACAGGCTGATCTGGATCTACACTGGTCGCAAACCAATTTCTCTAGTTACAGCCAACTTTTGTGATTATAAAATATTTCTGAAACATGTATTACGTAATAGTTTAATTCCATTTCAGTTGAACGTCAACCTCTAGTATATAGAGTCTAGTCTTACATGAAATACTTCCATGAATGTGAATAAAATATCACCATTCCTCATAAACACAACCACTGCTGTTTGTTTCACGAAACCTGCCCAAATTTTACGGCCATATAAATAATGAAAAACAATGTATTTTTCGATAATATTAAATTATAGCAAAATAGAAGAATGAGCCTACTTTTTATAGCCCCCGCAATGAGTTGCCCGTCAGGTTGTCCGTGCGTGCGTCCGTGCGTCCGTGCGTCCGTGCGTCCGTAAACTTAACATCAGAGAAATATTGTTATAACTATTTCCTTCATCTAAAATGCTTAATATTTCACACATGCATTCCTGTAAGGTTCTACTACCATGCTGTGCCAAATCCACGACCGTCCAACCCCTGCTGATCCCAAAGTCAAGGTCAAATACTTAGTCTCTTTACAAAACTTAACATCACAGTAATATTGTTATAACTTCTATTTCCTTCATCCAAAATGCTTAATATTTCACACATGCATTCCTGTAAGGCTCTACTACCATGCTGTGCCAAATCCACGACCGTCCAACCCCCGCTGATCCCAAGGTCAAGGTCACATACTTAGTCTCTTTACAAAACTTAACATCAGAGAAACTTCTATTTCCTTCATTTTAAATTCTTAATATTTCGCTTGTGCATTCCTCCAAGGTTGTACTATCATGCTGTGACAAATCTACGACCGTCCAACCCCTGCTGATCCCAAGGTGAAGGTCACATACTTAGTCTCTTTACAAAACTTAACATCAGAGAAATATGTTATAACTTCTATTTCTTTCATCGAAAATTCTTAATATTTCGTGCATGCATTCCTCTAAGGCTGTGACAAATTCCCGCTGATCTCGAAGTCAAGGTCACATACTTAGTTAGTCTCTTTACAAAACTTAACATCAGAGAGATCTGTTATAACTTCTATTTTCTTGCTCGGATCTGCTTCACGTTTCACACACACATTGCTCCAATGGACCTCTACCACCCTGTGACAAATTCACGTTCATGCTGCTCCCGCTAAGCCCAGAGTCAAGGTCCAAGCCCACACACTTGGAAATTTTTACATATTTTAGGGGTACCTGGGCCCACGCATAAGCCTCGCTTACTGACCAATCTAGTTATTTCGGCAAATTTGGTTAAATATTGATTTTATTGCGAAAAACAATTTCCACATGTTAATAGACATAGATGTCTATGGGGATTTAACGTGGGAAATTTTTTCTAATTTCAGAAATAGTGGACCGATTTTCAAAATGTAACTTTTGTTTTCTTAGTTAATAGATCATTTCATCTAGACATTTCAGAATGAATTTCCAAAAATTTTAATTTTAATTTATCAACTCCCCCCTCCAGGTTCTCCACCGCATTTTTCCCCATGTTAAATTCCTGTAGAGAACTAATTTTTTGCAATAAAATCAATATTTTACCAAATTTCACGAAATAAAAAGAAAGATCATTCTTAAATTTGGATAAAAATTTAATATTATCGAAAAAAATATTGTTTTTGCATTGTTTATATGGCCGTAAAATTTGGGCAGGTTTCGTGAAACAGACAGTAGTTTAATTCCATTTCAGTTGAACTTCAAATACACAGAGTCTAATCTCGTACGAAGTGCTTCCTTACCTGTGAATCAAATATCTCCGTTCCACCGTGCCCCGCGTAAGCATCGGGTGAGCCAGAGTGACGCGATGGCCCTCGCCCCGCCCTTCTCCTCGCCCAGCCAGGATAGCGTGCTTACGTTGTCGGGCGATCATGGCACACCACACAATATAGGTAGGCATGTTTCTGACTGTGACCGATGTTTGACATTAATATAGGTAGGCATATTTATACCCCCCGCAACGAGTTGTGGGGGGTATACTGGAGTCAGGTTGTGCGTGCGTGCGTGCGTGCGTGCGTGCGTGCGTGCGTGCGTGCGTGCGTTCGTGCATGCGTGCGTACGTGCGTGCGTACGTGCGTCCGTAAACTTAACATCAGAGAAATATTGTTATAACTTCTATTTCCTTCATCTAAAAAGCTTAATATTTCACACATGCATTCCTGTAAGGCTCTACTACCATGCTGTACCAAATCCACGACCGTCCAACCCCAGCTGATCCCTAGGTCAAGGTCAAATACTTAGTCTCTTTACAAAACTTAACATCAGAGAAATATGTTATAACTTCTATTTCCGTCATCTAAAATGATTAATATTTCACACATGCATTCCTGTAAGGCTCTACTACCATGCTGTGCCAAATCCAGGACCGTCCAACCCCCGCTGATCCCAAGGTCAAGGTCAAATACTTATATTTCCTTGTTCGGATCTGCTTCACATTTCACACATACATTGCTCTAATGGACCTCTACCACCCTGTGACAAATTCACATTCATGCCGTTCCCGCTAAGCCCAGAGTCGAGGTCACAAGCCCTTGGACATTTTTACATATTTTAGGGGTACCTGGGCCCACGAGGGGGGTGGGGGGGTGGTGTATTCCGTAAGCCTCGCTCCAATCTAGTTTTGAGTGGGACTGGCTTTTAGCATTAATGACCAGGGCTTCTAAAATTTTCAGTTTTCCGGTTCTGGACCGATTTTTGAACTCTCAGACCGATTGAGATTTGAAAACTAGTCTTAAAAATCGGTCAGAGAAAAATTGCCAGTCAGCTGCTATTTCGCTATAAATCTTGTAAATTTACCGGTTTTGACCACCAAGTAATGTGCATTAATTGACACATATCCGCGGACCATATCCGTGTTAAACCAGTGTGCAGCTCGTTGTGTATTCAGTTTCTCCTAGTATCGATTTTTCTAAACACACGATTTTTCTAAACACACGCGTGGGACAGGTGTATAGCAGATTAGTGACTTAAATAGACTGGCTTCAGCGTAAAGATACAAGAGTTCCTAGACTTGCCATTTCTGATGATGTTAAAATAAAATAAAGAAACCATGCACTGTGTTTATCTGTGTTCGTAATATTTAACCCCAAGTAACTGACACGGACTGTCGGCCCGGGCTATTCGATATTCAGTTAGTTGGAACTGTTACATTATGCTGTATTAAGGGTCATTTTTATGCCACCGGGTTTTGAAGAAACGGGTGGCATATAGTGTTTGGACCGTCCGTCTGTCCGTCCGTCTGTCTTGCCGTCCATCTGTCCGTCTGTCCGTCCGTCCGTCACACTTTTCGGTTAACCACTTTGTCACAGTTTCTCAAATATGCTGCAGGTGGCATCCTCGTTCGACAGACGCATTTCTTGTTGTGTATATAAAATGTACATGTACGTATGAATGCCGCAGATCCTGACGAGCCGACTCACGTGATCTACAATTCGCAAACATTTTGATAAACGACAAGGTACGTCTGTCGTGTTAAAAGCGTGACTCATTAGGGATCCGGGATTAGAGATCAATTGAAGTGCTAAATCACACCGCCGATGTACTTTGAACTCGATCTGAGGGTTAAAGAAACACCGAATGTTAATTCAATTGCACAGGCCGACAATTAATTTTGAAGTCGGTGGAACAGTGATAATAGCATAATTAGCAATGAATTACGAGTGGGTATATAACGCATTTATTTTTCTATGTTGTCCGTTATTTGATTATTATTGAAATGGCACAACAAACTATTTTGTCGTTATTCAGAAAGACAACTTACCGGCTTGGCAACCCGGCAGAGAGGAATAAATAACAAACGAAACAAGACACAGACTTGTAAAATTTTAATTTATTTTAGTCTACCGAAAATTTACCTGCAATCAATCGGCATCATGATTCGTCTCTGTCGTTTCGCATTTTTTCCATCTTTGCACTATTTAGGCACACCACGTGACCCGGTGCATACACAATTTATTTATCCCAATACAACATTTATCCCATTATTTCTAGTACTTTGTTTGAACTTCGAAATTTCAGTTACAGTTTTTAATAGAGGGGGGGGGGGGGGGGGGTGGGGTCTGCTCCGACAATGGCCGACAGTGTTATGTCTGGACTCTGGACCGAGTGGCATTCTGAAATTTTAGAAGCCCTGTTAATGACCAATATAACTTCAACACATTCAGAGTAATTTTCTCTATAAATATGTCTCGGAATTTCATTGAATTGACGGGTTAATTTGTGGCTGTGCCTGGATAAATGCGACCAGTGTAGATCCAGATCAGCCAGTCCGATCAGGATCGGCAATGTTCACCATTCCATCAATGAAACTTGCTTCTAACAAGCAATATAGATCACTATCAGACTACAGGAGCATGCTACTTGATTAGGAGCTACACTGGTTACTCGTAAGCACCATTTCTCCAGTCACAGCCACATTTCTGTCCATGATTGCAAAGCACAAACACTTGGATTTCAGTGGAATTTCTTGAAACTGGACACCCTAGGATCATTATTTTATTTTCAATTGAGAATTTCTTCCTCAAATTGGATAAATTCAACAACAACATGGCCAAAATAAAACCTGAGTTTGAATCTGTTTCAGCCTCCAGTGCCAGTCCGGAAGACACTCGTATATCTGCTAAGGAAGCGTTACGAACCGTTCTCCGTAAATCTGGGTCCGACTCTCCGACTGGCCCTCCTCCCGAGTCCTCGGAGTTCAGCCTATATGACAGCATTAACAGTGATCCATTGCTGAACATTGACTTTATCGATGGACCAACGGCACCGAAATCAGGAGACGACAGTTTCGAACATACTCCACAGACTGGGAAAAAATCAAAACGAGCATTGACTCGAAGTACGTCGGAAACAGTTGTGAATAAAAGTGCTCTTAGTAAACAAGCTTCTGAGATCATGGACTCGATGATCGTCGAAGACGATGTATTCCCCAGTAGGAAATCTCCGACGTCAACTTTGAAAAACGCCAAATCGAAAGAAAAAGTTTCCAAGAGCTCGCGAGTGATATTTTCTGACCCGGAGAGTGTTGATACAAAGGCACATTCTCCGAAGAAATCAATGAAAGGGAGCCCTGCCAAACATTATCACAAAAGGTCAAGTTCGGACACAAGTGGCATTAAAATGACCTTGACCCAGACAGGTGCGGGCAAGTGCAATAACGGCAACATCGGTGCTAAACCCTCGGGTGAAAGTCTTCCTAATAGTGGTAAGGTGGTGGGATTGCCATATATCTGTATGTGGCTGTGACTGGAGAAATGGGACTTATCACATTTGTGACCAGTGTAGCCGATTTCATCAACATTGCAAAGTATACTTTTGTAGCAAAGTATACTTTGAGGGAGTAATCATTTGTTTTTCCCGAAATGCATTATTTCTTATAGAACTAATGACTGCATATATTTGATGTTTAAAAGTATGCAGACTTATTGTACTGAATTTATTACATTATCACAGCCAAAATGGCTGTGATAATGTAATAAATTCAGTATAATAAAAAATAATAAATTTATCCTTAAATTGAAAATTTCTCCCTCAAAGTATACTACTTTGCTAGATAAGTATACTTTGCAATGTTGGTGAAGTAGGCTACTGGTCCTCTAGCACACTCAGTGTGACAAACCTTTATACTGTTTGTTAGAAGCACGATGGGATTTCGATGATTGAATCAGACCAGTGCAGACCCTGATCTGACTGCGCGGATGCGCAGTCTGATCAGGGCCTACATTGGTCCCGTTTGTCATAGGCCCCATTCAGTATAATAAAAATTAATAAATTTATCCTAAAATTGAAAATTTCTCCCTCAAAGTATACATTGCTAGAAAAGTATACTTTGCAATGTTGGTGAAATAGGCTACTGATCAAATAGCACACTCCTGCAGCCTGATAACGATTTATATGGCTTGTTAGAAGCATGCCAGGTGTTTCATTGATGGAATGGCGAACAGTGCAGCTCCTGACCAGACTGTGCAGATGCAAAACCCATAAGCCCCATTTCTCCAGGCACAGCCACATATGAGACACGTGATTTTGTACCTCAGAATATGTGTGATTTTTCATGAAAAATATATTTACAGAAACTAATATTTTCTGTAAATAACATCGAAAGTTGACAAAATTTTCATAGCAAATGCATTTCCTCTGAACAAGTTGTCAACTTTCGACGTAATTTACGGAAAATGTAAACTTTGTAAAATATTTTCATGAGATATCTCATGTCAGATTTGTGGTAACGATCGATCAGGGTTCATCCTTAACGGAATTCTGACTCGAGATCTGGTTTGGCCCTCACATACGTCGTTGGCATTTTGTGCCAGTTTAATCTGCTTATACCCCTTATGTGAGTATTACGATTATTTGCAATCCTATTTTAGGGGAAGGGGCCAAGTGACTTGGTGTGGTATGGACCTGGCACCAGGTCAGGTTATTCTAACTTCAGGGATGAATATATTTTTTCTTGATGTAAATATTCCGTTCTTATTTTGGGATTTTCCCCCCAATGCAGCAGTTTAAAACGGGTTTGTACCCATTTGCCCGGCCTTACTTGACCTTAGCTGTTAATAGGCCGTAAAACACCAATAAACAAACCTCATTTCTGTTTAAAAAACATGTTACGGCAGCACATGAGATTCAAATCCATCATAAGATAATCCTCCCAATGATGGTGACTATGTGCCCCTATTAATCCTCACTACGCGGGAGACGAAAATTGTCGTCTGCTGTTTTTCATTTTTGCCTTAATTCTTAACAAAAAACCTGTTTTGACAGCACATGAGAATCGTCTCCAGTGGAGCGGAGACGATTCTCACGCGCTGTCAAAACAGGTTTTTATCGAGAAATATTGAAACTAAAACATTTCCAGCTGACGATAAAATTTAATTCAGCATAGTAAGGGTTAAACTTACTATGGTTTCAGATGACGTGAACTTCGGTTGCGATGGCTTTTTCCCCCGACCCAGTCAAGGGCAGTCACTCTTGCATTATTTATCGTCACATGACTTCCACACCTGTGCTAACCTAGACAAGGTAGGTAACTGCAGGTTTTTGTATTGTTAAGACAGTTTTAGTTTAGTTCACCATAACATTCTCTGCGAAACTGCCAAAATATTACAGGACATTCGGTCTGGTAAACTTGAAATTTTACCAAACCGGACAAAAATTTACCAGACCAAATTTTTTTATAAAAAATAAAATTGATTTTTAGCTCTTTAAGTATATCAGTCATATAAGAAAAGCTAGCTAGCACCAAAGGAAGGTGATTTCATTTTTTTTCGCTTTCGCTTTCACAGAGACTGCCATTGATTCTTAGCTAGTCACGGGATTCCTACAGGCACCCTAGCCGAGCGGGATAAACTGGATATAGAAAAAACCCACTAATCTGGTGAAATGGGGCTTATGAGATTGTGACCAATATAACTCCTGATTAAATAGCACACTCATGTAGCCTGTTAACGATATATATTGCTTGTTAGAAGCAGAACGGGTGTTGCATTGATTGAATTGCTCGGCTAGTAAATGGTATGAAATCCTTGGCGAGCCTCGGAATTCGTAAGAGTTTCACAGCCTTGCCTGATAAGGCCATACCAAAATGTACTTTGGTTCTCGGATATCGACGCGTCACAACATTTTATATTCCGCTTGTACTCTGAAAATTTTGTCAACTTTTGACGCCATTTACGGAAAATATTGTAAGATTTGTAAAGATATTTCATGAAATTACGCAGATGTCCGAAGGTACAAAATCCCATGGCGTGTCTCATATATGTCCTATACTTGCCAGGAGAATGCCCACTTCAGTATATCAGAGGCGTTGATCGCGGCGATCGAGCAGATGAAGTGGAACCACGTGATTGCGCCGGTAGAGCCAGCGCGGCTGTCAGACCAGGAGGAGGAGTCTGATGAGGAGATACAACAGCTCACACAGCGGATACGAATACGCAAACGCGAACGATTAAAAGAGGTGAAATGTGCTTTTGTATTGCTTCGCTTACATAAAGTTTATTCAACAATTCTTTTGAAATACCCCCGCCCTCTAGGGAATGAAACATACTTTCATAGTATTTCCATAACACTGGTTTATTGGATGAGACTTTAAACCGTGGGCCCATCTCTATATGACCTTAATAGTTGCTGGCATGTTAAACCCCATTCATTTCATTTTATCCCCCCCCCCCCCACAGCAATCAATTTAGAGATGGATACATAGACCAATGGTAGAGCATTGGACTTCAAATTGTTGCTATAATTGTCTTAAAATAAATAAATATTGCATTATTTAAACATTGGAATACTATGCTAATAAACCCTGTATTTTAGTAGTTTGTTTTCTATCTTCCTTTTCCAGAAAGCTCGAGGCTTTATTGCATTTACCGACGGCAGAACAGACAGTAAGTACTTAAACAGTTGGTTTCTTGTTGTAGTTTTTATGTTGTGAATGATATACAGTCGAGCACCAGTATCTCTAAGTCGAAGGGCGATCGTACTGGTGCTCGACTGTATATATTAAATGCCAGTTCATCTTTAGGCAACTGATTTAAGCCAAGCTTACGAAGTATACCAAAGGGTATCAGAGCTCCAGTTACGGTGCGTAATCTGACCAACTTGGGGCGAAATTTTGTTATTTTTTCATCAAAAATGGCAAGTTGGGAGTCCTTTCAAATCTTCTCATTGAGGCCATTCTAAAGCACTTCCAACTTGCCATTTTTGATGGAGAAATAAGAAATTTACGCACCTTAACTGGAGCTCTGGGTATATAGTTTTTGCCTTTCTGTCTGATCATCTGTTCGTTCGTTCATCTGTCTGTCTGTTTCATCCATCCATCCACATTACATAGACTTAACGTTGTGTTAAAGTGTTTTTGTTTGTCGGTGCATGTGACGGCCTAAGGTTTCCGTGAGCCTCAATATGTTGTGTATCTATGCTGTTGTGTAGTTATATTAGTTATTAAGAGTTTGTCTATGAGTTAATATTGGCAACAATCTGTCAAAACCGGGATTATTACTTTTGTGGCCTATGTGTAGACCCAGACCAAACTGTGCTGCATCCACACAATTTGTTCTGGGTCTACATTGTCATTCACTCAACAAAACCTGTTATACATACATGGCTCTTGACTTAAAAAATGCTATTGTGGGACAACACGTTACAAATTCAATTTGTCTGATTTTGTTGTAACAAAAATCCTGTAGCCTATTTCACCAACATTGCAAAGTATACTTTTCTAGCAAAGTATACTTTGAGGGAGAAATTTTAAATTTTAGGATAAATTTATTATTTTTATTATACTGGCTGTGATAATATAATAAATTCAGTGTAATAATTCTGCATACCTGTACTCATCAAATATATGCAGTCGTTAGTTCTATATGACATAATGCATTTCGGGAAAAATAAATGATTACTCCCTCAAAGTATACAAGTTTCGCTGTGAGAGAAAACCCATAATCAACTCCTTACAAATAATACACTGTGAGGAGAACACCCGTAATTGCGCGCCTGTTTTCTTGGAAACCACGAGCTACCATGCAAAATGTTTAATTTTTATTACAGTCAAAATAAAGTTATTTGAAATTTGGAAAGGGTCTCGACTAATCTAGAATGTTAATGTGATTGAACACATTCCAAACATGCACTCAAATATATCTGGCTCATAGAAACCGCTGCATAATTTGATATCAAAAAGTTTACATGACGTCACACTACGTAACGTCAAAACACGGGAAAACCCGTCATTGTATAACTATTCATGCGCACATCACAATTCATTGATTATAATAGCAAAATAGACTAAATGTGCAAATATATCCGCCGTGGAAGTGTAATAAATAGGATATTCCATCATACATTTTAAATAGCGGAAATCGTACACTCGTGTCCGCCGGCATCCGTGCAAGCAACTCATTCGCTACACTCACTCATTGCTTACGCGGAAGCCGACGCACACTCGTGTATTATTTCCCGCTATTCAAAATGTACGATTGAATATCCTCTATATACATTGCAATGTTGGTGAAATAGGCTACTGGTTTTGTTGGAGTTTATACCACATTGAAACTTGTGTGTATTGTTGTGTATTTGTATTGATTTTACCCGCATTGATAGCTTTATTTCATTTTCGTTTTACTTTTCTTTAATGATACACACACTGTTAAATTGTATGTATGAAATTTCTTATCTTATCCGCGTGACATAAATGTTCACAGATAAAATATCATGATGCAATGCATCATGATATTTTATCTGTGAACATTTATTTCATCAGATGCATCAGATTAATTTCATCAGATTCCATTCAAAAAAGACTAGAGTAAAATTCATGGAAATATCTTTTCATCAGGTGAAGCTGTGAATTGACCAAAGGCACGCTGACTGATAATACCGCTAGCCAGTAGCCTATTTCACCAAAATTGCAAAGTATACTTATCTTACTAAGTACACTTCGAGGGAGAAATTTTCAATTTAAGGATAAATTTATTATTTTTATTATACTGAATTTATTAAATTATCACCGCCATTTTGGCTGTGATAATGTAATAAATTCAGTATAATATTTCTACATATGAAAAAAATAATCATCAAGAAAATACTGTCGTTAGGGCTATATGAAATAATGCATTTCGGGAAATATCAATGATTACTCTGTTAAAGTTTACTTAATAACTAGATAAGTATTCATAGTAATTTTGGTGAAATCGGCTACTGGTATTGGTTATGGTAACCTTTTATGACTCACATAATGTGACCAAATGCTTTATGCATATTTTCTTAGAATACATTCTGAAAATATGCAATTTAATGATGTATCTTTCAACCCTACATAACAGGAGTGGACTTTTAATTTAAGTACTATTCCAATCGTCACAAAATGATTTTCAGACTTAGTGGGTTGTTTTTTTTTCTTTAAAAAGAAAAAGTTATTAGCAAAAAGTGCAGGTCCTGCCTTGTGATGAGCCGGCTCATCTGGACATACACTGTTTGCTAGCACTGCAAATAGTGCAGATCCTGATGAGACGGCTCGTCATGAGCCGGCTCATCTGGATCTACACTGTTTGCAAACACTGCTAAAGTGGTCTGTTGTGTTGAAAGGGTAAAAGGAGAAATGAGAACAAAAATATATAACTATGCCCCCTGAAATGTGTCTGTCATGTGACTGGTTGATTTCTCCGTAGCAACAGCCACGACCAGCCAGAGTAGATCTGAGTCACCGTTCAGTTCCACGCATGATTCCGAGTATTCAGGTAGACACTTTGTTTTTATTGTCAATTTTTCGTGCTCTTTGCTGTTGTTATGCACAGGCAGTCAGCTTGTTGATATGGTGGTACGATTTACTATTTTAGACATGTAGAAAAAATCTGTACAGTCGGATCTCCGCGAACGGCCACCTCTCGACAACAAACCCTCTCTGTAACAGCCGATATTTTATATCACAAATGGACAATTGATTCTATATTTAACCTCCTTACCGCAGCCACTTCTCTACAACAGCCACTTTTATGTCTTCCCATGAGTGGCTGTTATAGAGAGGTTGCACTGTAGTAGTATGTTTAATTATCTCACCCGCGTTAGTGGAAAGTGAGACATAGTGGTCACAATTCCGGCGTTGGCGTCAACAATTTTGGACGTACCGTTCGACTATCTCTTCATCTGTTTATCGGATTATTACCAAACTTCATCAATAGCTTCCTCACATGGCTATCCATCCAGTGTCATTCGGGTGATCTTCAGCTTGGTGACCTTGACCTTCATGGGTGATACGCTCGCTGGCGATTGCCTTGTTTACTAAAAAATACGACTAAAACATGTTGTTTTCTTCACTTTGTAAACAGTATATATATATTTAAAAATATCACTGAAATAGGACTGAATATTTTTTGTTTTCTACATTTCAAAAAGCAGTAGGTTGTACCAGCCTATCACCAAGCCTCTGCCTTTGTTGTCATTGCCATTGTTTGTGAGAAAAAAAAATCACAATTACCGGTATGCAAGTTTCACACCTGTTGACATAAATAAAAAAAAATAATAATAATAAAAAAAAATAAAATATAATAATTGCACAAGTGTAAAGTATTTACATGTAAAAGTTATTTTCATAATGCTTTCTTCCACCTTTTGAACAATTTATGCAATTTGATTTGAGAGTAGCACATTATTCGTTTTATGCATATGTATTGTCTGTGTCGAGATATTATGTTTTATGCTAGTTGTTGTATGTACATGACTATTGCAGACAGTGCAGAGTCCAGTGGTATAGACGACCAGGAAATTGAGCTGTCAAGTAAGTTTTTTGTCAATGATAAATGTACCATAACAACCTACATATTGGGACACCATGTCTTTTGGGAACCCCTATTAAATAGGGTTCCCAAAACAAATTGTATCCCAATATGCATGAACTCTGCACAACTGTACCAGCACTAAATATTGGGATATGCTTTGTGTTGGGAAACTGTATACTTGTAAGGGTTTCCTAGAATAAATTGTGTGTAAGTATTTAGGTTTATTACGGTACTTGAGCATACACTCAACATTTGGATTGCCAACTGAGGCTATGTCTATGAACTCGGTCACAAAGTTTAATAAATATCAAATGAAATAATGCAAGTTAGATTCTGTTTAATGCATAAGCACATCACACATTGAAGTTATACTGATAACCTAACTTTTCATTTGAATTTCAATACACAAGTATCGTAATTCCGATATCCCTGGTACATTTTATTTTTGGCTTTCTTGATACTTGAGAGTTGAATCTGTAGCCTATTTCATCAACATTGCAAAGTATACTTTTCTAGCAAAGTATACTTTGAGGGAGTAATCATTTATTTTTCCCAAAATGCATTATTTCATATAGAACTAATCATTGCACATATTTGATGATTAAAAGTATGCATAATTATTATACTGAATTATTACATTATCACAGCCAAAATGGCTGTGATAATGTAATAACTTCAGTATAATAAAAAATAATAAATTTATCCTTAAATTGAAAATGTCTCCTCAAAGTATACTTTGCTAGAAAAGTATACTTTGCAATTTTGATGAAATTGGCTACAGGTTGTACCCATTATATTATAAAAGTTGTGTGATTAGTACTAATCCTATTACGTTTAGGCAGTGGGGCTAGGTGATTCTCGTCTGATGAGGACCTGGCACCAGGTCGGGTTATTTGAATTTCAGGGCTGAATACATTTTTAGCCAGGTTTTTTTTTAAAAAATCCAGGCTATTGGATTGGCGAAAGCCGGGCGGGCGGGCGGCGGGCGGCGGGCGGCGTCCACAATCAATGTTAAGTTTTCGTGTTTGAGTCCATTTCTTTGTTACTGTACCACCTAGGACCACCAAACTTTCACAGCTTCATAATCAAGGGGTGCCCACCACATATCACTATCCAACATGTTACTTTTTTTTTAACTTCACCCATTTTTTCCGCGTAGTCGACTTAGCCATTTTCAATGTTAAGTTTTCGCGTTTACAATGTTAAGTTTTCGTGTTTAAATCCATTTCTTTGGTACTGTACCACCTAGGACCACCACAAAATTTCACAGCTTCATAATCAAGGGGTGCCCACCACATATCACTATCCAACATGTTACTTTTTTTTTAACTTCACCCAATTTTTCCGCGGAGTCGACTTAGCCATTTTCAATGTTAAGTTTTTCGCGTTTACAATGTTAAGTTTTCGTTTTTAAGTCCATTTCTTTGGTACTGTACCACCTAGGACCACCAAACTTTCACAGCTTCATAATCAAGGGGTGCCCACCACATATCACTATCCAATATGTTAATTTTTTTTTTAACTTGACCCATTTTTTCCGCGAAGTCGACTTAGCCATTTTCAATGTTAAGTTTTCGCGTTTTCAATGTTAAGTTTTCGTGTTTAAGTCCATTTCTTTGGTACTGTACCACCTAGGACCACCAAACTTTCACAGCTTCATAACCAAGAGGTGCCTACCATATACAACTATCCATTTTTACCTTCACCTATTATTTCTACGTAATTGACTTAGCCATTTTCAACGTTAACTTTTTAACGTACGTCTAGTTAAAGTTTTTTGGTTAAAACTTTTTCGTTATACTATATCTCTGCAACTGCTTCGCCCATTACCTTGAAACTTCACATGGGTGTTTATCATCATCCATATTTTCATTCAAACCCCCAACCGTGCGGCCCCTGTGCCCAATGTCAAGGTCAAATTACTTTTAATTTTTTTGTTAAACTTTTTTAGTGTACTATATCTCTGCAACTGCTTCACCCAATACCTTGATACTTCACATGGGTGTTTATCATCATTGTCGCACCCGCTTGCGGAAAGCGTGATATCGTCGGCATTTTGGCATACGTCCGTGTGTCCGGTTAAAGTTTTTTCGTTAAAGTTTTTCCATCTACTATATCTATTTTTTTAGTGTCCATGCCTCGCCCCAAGGCGCGACATGCAGGCCACGGCCATCTAGTCTACAAAAAGTGGGTATAATTATGTTATCCAAGTGTCTATGCTTGGAAAAAACCTGGCCTTCGTGGCTTTGCCTCGTTTCTTGTTTGTAATTATTCACTTCCGATTTTGGGATTTTCCCCCAACACAGCAGGTGAATTATGAGATTCGACCCCGTTAACCCGGCCTAAAATGACCTTACTGGTTGACAGGCAGTTAAACACCATTAACCCTTACAATGCTGAATTAAATTGGTTGTCTGGTTTTTATTTTCCATTCATCTCATCAAAATCTATGATTTGACAACAGTTTAGAATCATTTCCAATGGAAATGATTCTAAAGTGCTGTCATATCATATTTTTATTTATAAAGACAAAATATAAAACAAAAGCAGACGACAATTTTTGTTTCCTGCATTTTAAGGGTTAAATAAATGATGCACTAAAAACCCTGTTTCATGCAATAAAATTCACCATTATGTTTGTAAGCTACTGGTTGAGATGTAAGAAATGTATCTGTTTACCAGTGGAGCTGACAGACAGCGAACCCCAGGGTAACCATGGTAACCATAGTAACCTGGCAACGATGAAGTCTGGCGGGCTGTCGCTGTCTATGGCGTCACTCTACTCGGACGCCGACCTACATAAGAACAACGCCGCCTTGGAAAAACACAAGTGTGTATCTTAGACCATAAAAACATGTACCGTATGTTGCCGAGTATTAGACGCACTTTTTTTACCCAGATTTTCATCCCACAAAGCCCCTGCGTCTTATACACACGTTTGGATACAAGAGAATTTTTTTCCATCCCGAAATATCGACAAAAATTACCAAAAATTCATAAAATAAAGATTTGTTTCGATATTTGTTGTTGTTGTTAGTCTTTGCGGTAACATCCGCTTGAAATTGGAAAAGTATCCTCAGATTCGTATTCTAAACAGTTCACGCCTTACTCGTTTCGACCACAGGCATTCGGCGTGTTTCGGCTTTCATCGGTATAACTGCATATATATATAGAGTTATACCGACGAAAGCCGAAACACGCCGAATGCCTGTGGTTTCGATCGACTGTGTCACATTCGGTCGACATTTTCTCTGCCGAATCACAATCTGGCCTCTATCATTTTAATTATCTTTTGAAAACATTTACCTGGCCCATATCGGTCGGTGTCATTTTTCCATGAAAAATAGTGCATGACACCATTAACGGTAAATCCCAATATGCATAATGCAATTCCATGCACGTTATAAAACTCCATCATTAGTTTCGAAACTGTGTGTTTACACTATGCTGATTCGTCCAAAGTGGCAAGCCTAAGTCAGCTAGCCGACATCAAACACACCGCGTGTCAAGATTTACAAATCACAAAGCCATATCAAATACCAATACACGCGGTTGCTGACGTCAGTTTCGTATTCGTCACTAAACTGGTACCCTGTCTGATGCGTCCCAGTGAAACAATACTACCGGGAACCAGTCTATTTATGACACAGCAAACGTGTTTATGTGAATTGGGTCTCTATCTCTGACAAATCCCGGCTTATTGCATTAGCGGCCAGACCAGGCGATGGATTCGCGTAGTCTGCACATGGTTTACAATGTTCGCCAATCTCTAATTAAAAACATTATAATTACGTCAGCGGACAATGCAAATTTGTCATAGCTATAGGCTGCTTTCAGCGTCCTTTACTGAAGATACGACTAATTTTGAAATATTACACAGGCGAAATTTGTGTGTTGCTTTGTGGAAAAAAATCGATAACACTCAGCCGTGTCAACTAACAGGTGTTTATCTTAAGTCATCATTCTGCATGAGGCTGTAAACTGTGTGACCTTTAGGCTATGTTTTGAAATTGCACTGATTGGTCAACACGCCGCAGATGTGCCGCAGATGTCGCGAACGTGCGACTTTCATCATAATCCTCGCATCATGGGGCAATCAGTAACCCATTTCATGCTGAGGATACGCTTACGTTTGCAGAAAATCCTAAATATTTTATGCACTCAGAAGTATATGCCGCGACCACCATTTAAACCGTTTCGTTGAGACGGTTCAAATGAGTGGTCACAACATATACTTTCAATGAGAAATAACAAAAATTAAAATTAAACATTTCATATCCGTAAACGTGTATTCCGAAAGGAACGGGTTAAAAAAACACTCTGGGTTATACGCAGATCTGTCGCCATATTTCGCCGATATTGATTTCGAAAATATTTTCCGTAAATGGTGTTGAAAAGGGATCATACATACCGCAATCAATAATTAACAATATAATACCACTTTCGGCAGCAATATGATCGCAAATATAACACAATTTCTGACAATAGTCTGTTACACATTTAACACGATTTTGATATACAAATAGGCAAAACAATCGGGAGTCAAGGCACAACCGTGTACTAACCAAGCACGTGTTATAGTGAAGCGTGTACTACCGGGTTCACAGTGTAATTGAAGATACTAGAAAACGGTGAAATACGGACCGGGGAATCACGGACATAGAGTCGGCAAATTATGGACATAGCAAACTATGATAGGGAAAATACAGACAAAAACGTCCAAGGTACGAATAAAAAAACAGTGGGGGGAATAAATAACAACTTGGCGATTTTTTTAATTTTTTTTTGGTTTCATTTTGTTAGGAAAATTGGGTGCGTCTTTTAATCTCATGTAGACATTTTCCCCCAGATTTTGGACTGAAAATAGTGGTGCGTCTTATACACTCTTGCGACCTATAACAGGCAAAATACGGTACTTTGATTCTTGGATTCTGCCACGTCAGAGCTTTTTAGCATCATAGATAAATGACAACGTTGCATGATCAATCAAAAACGCGACCATGAAAACATATTTTAAATTCAATCATGTTTGCCGTAAATCTGCTGATTTGTCACATCCAAAAGGTTTGAGTAACTTTATTATATGCATAATGAATCTAATAGTTCAGAGACTAGAGTAGATTGAGATCAGTCTGATCAGGATCTCTACTGTTTATCATTCCATCAATGAAACGCCCGTCATGCTTATAGCACCTGTCAAGCAATATAGGGAGAGGATTTAAATAAGCTTGCTTTCAATCCAATCCCATTTGTATAGTACTGTATATAGTAACATTGACATTGACAATGAACTTGTAAACAATATGCAAATAAAATATGTTTAAACTAAGCAATATATATTATTATTAGGCTACAGAAGTGTGCTATTTGATCAGAAGCAAACCTACTACATTTTTATTCTTCATCTACAGTGCTTGGCCTTAAATGATACTCTTTTGTGTTGGTGGGCCATTAAGCACCATTCCATTCCATTAAATAAATAAGTTCAACCTACAGCTCGGTGCATGAGAGCGGATCTTCGTACTTCTCCGCGGAGTCAGTGGCCATCTCTCTCCTGAAGAAGTTCTCTGAGAAACAGCTGCCCAAGGCATCCGATCTACAGTGGCTGGTCAGTGAACAAGAGGCTCCTCAGAGGGTTAGTAGATTGTTAATTATCCCCTCTTCAATAGGCAAGAAGGGATATAGCGTTAGTCCATGTACGTACATACATGTACGTACGTTAGTAACACCTTTCATTTCTCAATAACTCATGAATCGCTTCACCGGTTTTGATAATATTTGGCCAGAATGTGTGTCTAGGGCTGGGGCTTTGTATTGCATACGATCCACGTCTGACCACCCAAGGTCACTGAGGACTTACGTTCATCTTGTTTGTAAGGCAACTTTTTTTTTTTTGTCATTATTTCGTAACATATGAATCGCTTCGCCGATTTTGATTATATTTGGCCACCATGTGTGTCTACAGTCACAACTACATAAGCTGGAACCTCTCTTCAATGGGAGATTGTAGACACTTATTTCCTTTCCCTGTCTGTTCACTATAGCTTTTGATGCTCACGTGTTAATCGTCTTCTCTCTCCCACCCCCTGCCTCTCATAAGGGCTGTAACTAATGTTTAACTCTTTGCATGCTAGCGGTGAAAATATCCGTCAAACAAATTAGGAGTATATGTTTTATTTCTCTCTGTAAATATGTCTTGAAATTTCATTAGAATTGCGTCCTCAGGACTCGATTCTAATGAAATTCCAAGACATATTCATGATATTTACAGGGAGAAATAACAGAAATAGGATGATTTCTTGTCCGCTATTTTTTAGCTATTTATAGCCCACAAGTTTCCCAGCATGCAAAGAGTTAAGCTAAATTAAAATACAGCTATGTAATTTTACATGCTGCCACCGCCACATGGGGTGAGGATTCGGCCAGGTTCTGGTGGTAAGTCACTTACCACATCACCAGTTTTGATTCATGTTGATTGTGAAAAAAAAGCATGTAATATTTTCTGTTTCAGTTGTTGCCGCTACCCGATTCCTATCCAGTATCGCCGGACGATGCTGAGAGTTTGGAAAGTTTCCGGAATTCTGTCAAGGCTGGCAAGGTATAAATAGAGATATAAACATTTATCTGACAATTTTCTACACACTATGTTTACATTTTATTTAATTGTACATTTGAACGTAACAAGATAAGAAATCCCATATGTATGTACATATATGGGTGAAAATAGAAACAACCCAGCGGTCCTAGTATTGTCATATATCTTCAATTAAAACATTTTACACAGGGCCATGATGAAAACACATTTTTGTTTTTTATAGTATTTTTAAAAAAAATCCTGATATGTTCCTTTAAGTGTTGTGGCATAATTCCATGCTTTTACAAACTCAATGTTGTGTCTACTTTGTAATATACATGTAGGTATAATAACTACAATGGTTAATTCAATTTCAGACTCGTCTCCGTGGCAACCTGGAGTGGGCCCCGCCCCGAGCACAGATCATCTTCAACATTCACCCCACTCCAAGGTCTGGCAAACGAAATGTGGCTGTTAATGCAGACTTATGTGATTTGTGACCAGTGCAGCTCCTGATAAAGTAGCACACTCCTGTAGCCTGATACTGATCTGTATTGCTGGTTAGACACATGGCTGGTGTTTCCGTGATGGGATGGCGAACAGTGCAGATCCTGATCAGACTGCTGTGCGGATGCACAGTCTGATCTGGATCTACTCATCGCACAACTTTTAAATCCCATTTTTACAGTCACAGCCACATATGTGACCAGTCATGACATCGGGATTTATTGAGTTTTCAACTACACCTTCTGATCAGGGCATATATTTGTGGCTGTCTTGTTGATGCTTTCACAAAAATATTACAAAAAAATAGATCTGTAACACTGTATGACTGCCAGCTGACCAGATGCTACACTGCCATAATCATACCACGTTAATCAAGTGCTGAACAGTGTAGACCATGATAAAACTGCACATACTGATATGTGTCTACATTATAAACTTGTATAACTGATTGTGGTTCAGCAATGACTGTCAATGACTGTCTTGTCTTTTCACCTCAACCCCCTCTCTGCAACAACCCCCTCTCTGGAACAGCCGAATCTATCATCTGTGTTGATTTACTGTCATATTTATTAAACACGTAAACTGATTTCATCAGAAACTTGGCTATGCTTATGAAATTAGTAAATTTGTTTAATAAATTCCATATTAAATCTTCAAGATTCTCTATTTATTGTATAAAATGGGCTTTCACAGTTTAATAACACAATTTATTAAACTCGTAATACACTAATGTGATAAATATGCAAACAAATTCTCTACAGAAAATATGGTAGATAATCAATGAAGCTAAAATTATGATGATGTGCTTACGCAATAAAATAATCCCACATTTATGTTTTATTATAATCCACGACCATCCAACCCCCGCTGATACCAAGGTCAAGGTCAAATACTTAGTCTCTTTACAAAACTTAACATCAGAGAAATATTGTTCTAACTTCTATTTCCTTCATCTAAAATGCTTAATATTTCACACATGCATTCCTGTAAGGCTCTACTACCATGCTGTGCCAAATCCACGACCGTCCAACCCCCGCTGATCCCAAGGGCAAGCTCAAATACTTAGTCTCTTTACAAAACTTAACATCAGAGAAATATTGTTCTAACTTCTATTTCCTTCATCTAAAATTCTTAATATTTCACACATGCATTGCTGTAAGGCTCTAATACCATGCTGTGCCAAATCCATGACCATCCAACCCCCGCTGATCCCAATGTCAAGGTCAAATACTTAGTCTCTTTACAAAACTTAACATCAGAGAAATAAGTTATAACTTCTATTTCCTTCATTGAAAATTCTTATTATTTCACTTATGCATTCCTCTAAGGTTGTACTATCATGCTGTGACAAATCTACCACTGTCCAACCCCCGCTGATCCCAAGGTCAAGGTCACATACTTAGTCTCTTTACAAAACTTAACATCAGAGAAATATGTTATAACTTCTATTTCTTTCATTGAAAATTCTTAATATTTCATATGCTGTGACAAATCCCCACTGATCTCGAGGTCAACGTCACATACATACCGTATAACCTCGAATTAACGCCCCCCTCCTAATAAACGCCCCCCCCCCCCCCCACCCAAATTAAAAAAAAATAATAAAAATTTACCAATGACCGCCAATTTCAAACACAAATAATCCTTAAATCCTTATTTGTGTTTGAAATTGGCGGTCCTTGGTAATATTTTTTTTTTTTTTTTTTTACTGGCTAATAAACGCCCCTCTTTTGTAAAATGTAACGCCTCCGGGGGCATTAATTCGAGGTTATACGGTAGTCTCTTTACAAAACTTAACATCAGAGAAATTGGTTATAACTTCTATTTCCTTGCTCGAATCTGCTTCACATTTCACACACTCATTGCTCCAATGGACCTCTTCCACCCTTTTCCTTCATCCAAAATGCTTAATATTTCACACATGCATTCCTGTAAGGCTCTACTACCATGCTGTGCCAAATCCACGACCGTCCAACCCCCGCTGATCCTGAAGTCAAGGTTAAATTCTTAGTCTCTTTACAAAACTTAACATCAGAGAAATCGGTTATAACTTCTATTTCTTTCATCTAAAATTCTTAATATTTCATGCATGCATTCCTCTAAGGCTCTACTATCATGCTGTGACAAATTCCCGCTGATCTCGAGGTCAAGGTCACATACTTAGTCTCTTTACAAAACTTAACATCAGAGAGATCTGTTATAACTTCTATTTTCTTGCTCGGATCTGCTTCACATTTCACACACACATTGCTCCAATGGACCTCTACCACCCTGTGACAAATTCACATTCATGCTGCTCCCGCTAAGCCCAGAGTCAAGGTCACAAGCCCACACACTTGGAAATTTTTACATATTTTAGGGGTACCTGGGCCCACGCGGGGGGGTATTCCGTAAGCCTCGCTTACTGACCAATCTAGTTTAATATGATATTTAATAGCTCGTTTCTTGTTTAATCAACTTGTTTAATAAATATCATATTAAGTCATCACTCATGTAAAATCCTCTACCGGTATTTACTAAACTTGTTGACTGATATCATGAGATACTCGACATAGCCTTGTTTCTTATGAAATCAGTAAACGATTTAATAAAAACCATATTAAATACTCACTTGGTAAGATGCTTGTTGTATTGCAGGCGTAACACCCAACTCGTGAAACAGAACTACCGGTGTGCTGGCTGTGGTATGAAGGTGGAGACCGGCTATGCCAAACGTTACCGATACTGTGAATATCTCGGCAAATATTTCTGTCAATGTTGCCATGCCAACCATGCTGCGTACATACCCGGTCGGATACTTAAACGTTGGGACTTCACAAAATATTACGTGTCCAACTTCGCTCGTGATTTATTGACTAAGATTAACAGTGACCCGCTGTTCGATTTATCGGACATCAACCCGAACTTGTACAAGAAGGTGAAGTTGTTAGAACATATCCGTAATTGGAGAATACAGCTACACCATCTCCGTTCATTGTTAAAGGTCTGCAAACATGCTACACGGTACGTTCTCATTTTCTTTCCATTCTGACTACTACACAATCGCCTGCGTAAATCTTGCACAGATTATCAACGTTTCTGAACACCTATTGGCAATGTCAACTCGCAATCAAGCAGTTTCATTGGCCGTGTCTGAGCTGTTCAACAGCTCAGGCTCACAGAATCAAGCTGCTTGACTTCAAGCACAATATTCAAGTATTTTGAAATAAAGAATATAGTAAGTATTGACAATCACTTTTACCTTACAACGGCCACATTTGTGTCCTCCTTATGGGTGGCGGTTGTAGAAAGGTTGCACTGTTGAATATATTACACAGCAAAGGCCTTAACCCATACTATGCTGAATTATTTTTTGTCATCTGCCGGAAATATTTCTCGACAAAAGTCTGCTTTGACAGCGCATGAGAATCGTCTCCACTGGAGACGATTCTCATGTGCTGTCAAAACAGTTTTTTTGTTAAGAATTAAGGCAAACATGAAAAACAGCAGACAACAGTTTCCGCCCATTTCTCCAGTTATAGCCACAGGTTATGTATGGATGTGATTTTGTACCTAAGAACATGTGCGATTTTTCATGAATTATACTTGAAGAAACCGTGATAATTTCTGTAAATGAGATCGAAAGATGACACAATTTTGAATTCCGTATTTGCTGTGAATTTTTTTGTCAACTTTCGATATCCTGTACGGAAAATATCGGAAATTTTGTTAATATTTGTTCACGAGATGTCACTCACATGTACAAAATCTCATGGCGTCTCTCATATTACATTTGCCATTTCAGTCTTTCATCAGAAGTATCAAAATTACCTTCACATTGGGCCGACGATGCGAACATATACTCGCTGAGCGATTTTGTATCTGTAAGTATGTTTCCTCACTATGCTTGGTCGACCATTATTGTCTGTTCCACGTTTTTCTGCTGACAAATTTTGGCTGTTAAACAAATTCCAACTCGTCCATAGAAAAATTGTAGTTTTCCTATACAATCAATATTTGGCATCAAATAACCTTTTTTGTTATTGATGACAAAGTACTTACCGTAAAGATTCTAATAGATGCCCGGGCGTCTATTAGAATCACCACTGGCTCCGAAGTCCAGGGTGGGCGTTTAATAGAGGCAAGTGTTATTCAGCAAAGGGAAAATGATAAAAAAATATACGATGTTCTGCTATCTCAACAAAAACATAACTAAGGGACGTTACTCTCGAACGCCAGACTTGATTGTACTGTCTGTCAGTTTATAAACATTTGGGCCAAGACGTTTCGGCCCACTCTGGTCATTATATATGGTACAGTCGGTAGAAATGTTAAATTTAATGGTAATGTATATCAAGAGAGCGTCAATCATTAATGCTGATCAGAGTTACGCCGACGGACGTTTCGGACTGTCAGCGTTTCGGACCATGGATGTTTCGGCCCATGGACGTTTAGGTCCGAATCGGTGCGATTAATTTCGGCCCACGACCACATCCAGAACAAGCCATATTTATTTTATCTTAGGAAATATCGGCCAACAATCCAACATGATGTCAATTTTACCCATATTATACGAGATGGGTTTGAGATGCTTTGAAAATGGCGTCTCCGTAACCGTGTAAATTCTGATCACCCTGTGTCTGTGCAAATAGCTACTGCTGATGAGAAATTTACTGTGACACCGGAAACAGTGGAATTTCGCTTCCGCTTTTAAAAGTGAAAGTAGCAATTATGTTTTTTTCCCCCGATTTTAAAGGAAGTTGCTTTCGAAATAATGGAAAGATAAAAAATCTAGTTGGACAATTAGCTCCAATTTTGTTTCAAGTCGGTACTGGGCACTATCTGATCATGTGACCTACATCACAGGACCAGACCTGAGTCACATGATCTGTAAATCTAAATATAGCCTGGAATTTATGAGATCTAAAAATAGACTCTGAAATGCCCAGATACCACTAAAATAAACATGGAATACTGTCTATGGCAGTATTCTGTTTTATTAGAGGCACTAATTTCGTGAAAATCGGCCAAAAAATGTGTCATTTTCAACGTAAAAAGTGGGGGGGGGGTGTCATGGGCGTCTATTAGAATCTTTACGGTACATTTAAATAGTTTTTATATTTAATAGGCATAATAGCTAAAGGTTTGTCCGCAGCAAAACGTGGAAGAGCCAGTAGGATATTCATTTGGCAGTTGTCATTCCTTGAATTTGAGAACTAAACATGTATTTATCTTAATTATTCATACGCCAAATAGAATACTTTCTAGATCTTGGGAAATTAATTAATAGTGAATTTGATTGTTAATATTATTCTATGAAAATTAGATAGGTTCGCAGATCTAGGCACATGCTTCTAAAACATTCGGGGCATATTCTACAAAAACATACTTGAAATTATTCAGTTTGATTGGTCGAGGCTGAGCACTGCTTCAAGCATAGGGATTGAGTACATGCTTAGAGCTTTTATAACCAGAAGTAAATATTACTCCAAATACCCCACCTGCATAATGAAAGGTCGGGTGCTACCATAGTAATGGAATCTATAACGTATTCCTGCACATTTCTTAGCCTTGCCCGATAACTCGATTTCAAGACACTAGCCTGGTATTCTCTGTTTGTTTGTCTCGGATCAGAATAGGTAGGAATTCCTCAGCAAGCCTCGGAATTCATACACTTTTCCTAGCCTTGCCTGATAAACTTGATATCAAAGACACTAGCCTGGTATTCTCTATATCGGGCTCAGGTCGGAGATTGTAAGAATTCCTTGGCAATCGTCGCAATACACGTTTCCTAGCCTTGCCTGATAATTTGATATAAAAAATACTGGTATTCTTTATATCCGATTTATCAGGCTCACATCGGAAATGGTAGGAACTCCTACATGTTACCAAGTATTGCTTGACAAATTTGATATCGAGATACCCAGAGTCTCTGTTTTCAGACAAGAAGCCAAGGAATTCCTACTGTTTCTGCTGAGCCTGGTAAACTTCATAGCAAATAACACTAACCAGTAGCCTATTTCATCAACATTGCAAAGTATACTTTACTAGCTAAGTATACTTTGAGGGAGTAATCATTTATTTTTCCTGAAATGCATTATTTCATATAGAACTAACAAATGCATATATTTCATGATTAAAAGTATGCAGAATTATTATACTGAATTTATTACATTATCACAGCCAAATTGGCTGTGATAATGTAATAAATTCAGTATAATAAAAATTAATAAATTTATCATAAAATTGAAAATTTCTCCCTCAAAGTATACTTTGCTACTAAAGTATACTTTGCAATGTTGGTGAAATAGGCTACAGGTATTCTCCGTGTACCCCCAGGTTAAGAGCGGTTCTAGTGGTACGATGTACAGCCAGCTACGAACCATCGTGATGGAGTCTATAACCCACGTGCTGAACTGCGAGTTCTGTCGTTGTCTCGGATTTATCTGCGAGATGTGCCGGGACGAGCAAGATATCATCTTCCCCCACCAGCTACAGAAGGTCTCTGTATGTCAAGGTATGTGCGAGTTTAAGAATTTAACAAAGACTAAGTATGCATATGGACTCTGTGTGTCAAGGTACATATGAGCTTAAGTATTTAACAGAGAGCAAGTATGATCTCTGTATGTCAAGGTACATTCGAGTTACTTTAACAGAGAGCAAGTATGGTCTCCGTATGTCAAGGTACATTCGCGTTACTTTAACAGAGAGCAAGTATGGTCTCTGTATGTGTTGTTCCCTCAATTTGACATGGAACAAATTAACAATTCGTTCCCACGATATAACAATTTGTTCCCACGAAATGACAATTTGTTCTGGTGATATTGATTTTGAAAGTGCAATATTTTCCATCAATGACGCTGTAAGTTGACCAAAAAAATCAGAGCATACATTTACCAAAATATCTGATATTTCGGTAAATTTATGTCGCAATCGCTTGCGGACAGCGCGATATAGTCGGCATATTGCCATGATTAAAGGTTAAAGTTTTTGGTTAATGTTTTTCGGTATACTATCAAAGTCTCGGCAGGCTTGACATGTGGGCTGCGGCCATCTAGTTCATGTCATTTATGGAAAATATGACTATTTTCTAAATCAATATCGTCGAAAAAAGACGATACGATAGTGGAGGTAATTCCGTATTAAATTGTCCTGTCTGACATTTTAAGACGTTGTTGGTGAGTGGAGTTAAACTGTAGATGTAAACTGTTTATGATTACAGGCTGCAAAACGTGCTTCCACAAAAAATGCTTTGTACCACAGAAATGTCCGAAATGTGCAAGAATAGCGGCAAGGTAAGCCCGTCTCCTATGTGTGACGTTTAACCCTTAGGATGCGGGAAATGATAAGTGTCATCTGTTGTTTATATTTCGTCTTTAATAAAAACATTGTTTGGCAGCATTTTAGAATCATTTCCATGGAAATGATTCTAAAATGCTGTTAAACCATGTATTTCATGTCCGAGAAAAATGGACAATGAAAAATAAACAGCAGACGACAAATTTAATTCAGCATTGTAAAGGTTAACAAATCACAGTTAGACATTCCAATTTCTGATACTGCTTCAAGTTGTGATGAATGGTAATTTTTGTCAAGCCCACTGGTGGAAAGTGATGCGTCTGTTCGAAATCTGTTTTTAGTGGGCTGTTAATTAGGAGCATGTAAAGGGTAAATTGAATGACGGAATCCCGATATCCCGGGTTTGGCCATCCAGTACATTTTTGGCTTCCTTTGTTATTTGAAAGTTGAATCAGGTTATGCCCATTATAAAAGTAGTAAGATCGACGAGTACTAATCCTATTACTTTTAGGGAGTGGGGCCAAGTGGCTCTGGTGTGGTGAGGACCTGGCACCAGGTCGGGTTATTCTAATTCCATGGTTGAATGTATTTTTTTTTCTGTAAATATTTAATTCCGAGTTTTGGATTTTCCTCCCCATCACAACAGGTGAAATATGTAATTTAACCCCGTTGACAGACCGTTAAACACCAATAAATAAATAAATTACTCTGCAGCCATAAATCAGATTGACTAGTATGCTTGTTTATCATCACCCATATTGTCAGTATATGGCCCACACCCTTTGGGTCCATATGCCCAAGGTCAAATGACAGAAATTTGCGTTAATGTTTTTGCAACCGTTGCATTTCCAAATGACTATCAAATGCTTCGACATAATAATTTTGTATGTGGCTTTAAGGGTCCAAATTGGCTGTGACGCCTTGAATACCTGCGATCAAGCTGCTATATGGAACATATGGGTAGAACCAGCTGGTAGAGCAGGACATACACTTGTACAGTCAAACCTGAATAAAGGCCAGCCATGGGAAGAGAAAAATATGGCCTTTGTTCACAGGTGGTCTTTATTCACAGGGTCATTTATATGGTTATTTAGTGTATTTGGGAATACATAAGCGTGGCTGCTATAGACAGGTGATTGCTATTCAGAGGTGGCATTTATTGCAGGCTTGACTGTATTTCAACTCCGGTGCCGGGACAGGGGAGCGTACCCGGTCCCCCGGAGTGACAGTTGGAGGTAGTAACCTCTCAGCTACAATGCCACACTTTAAAGGTACATGCCCACTCATTAGGCACAAAATCTTCTTTATAGGAATTAAATAAGTGTATAATTGTGTCACCATTCCACCAGTTCTAAAAATTACAAATGCCCGCTATACAGATATAATCATTTAGTAATAAATATTTTACTGATAGTGACGCGCGGTGGTATCAGGCTATTTTGATATGCAAATGAGGCATGCTATTTTTTAATTATTTATACTAATTAAATGCGTCACCTGAAAACATAATATTTTCGATAGATTATAAAGTATGAGCATTGCACATCAAACTATAAATACAGATAATAAATAGTAATGTCCGTTAACAGTTTAAGGAAACACGGTTATCGCCCCTGATATCAGTGTGAAAATTTACGTCTGATATAAAATGTATAATAATGCCAATCAATATGTGGGGTAATGGTGAATGAATGCTTATTGTGCTGAAAATGTCTCAGATGATGTCCCTGATATAAAGAACAGTTTGTGCCTATTGGGTGGGCAAGTACCTTTAATTTTGACATCATCAGAAAATACTCTCTTAGTATTGGCCCTCACTGGTCTTTCAAATGAGACTTGAAACCAAGGTCCCGTCCCTAAATGACCTTAGCTGTTGCTGGGACAGTAAACCCATTGACTTTCTTTAATTTTCATAATTGTTTATGTATTATACAGGAAACAGAGATTGAAAGACGAGGAGAATTTAAATGATAAAGAAAATGAAGACGAGGACAGATAGCACATGGCTGCTATTGACGACACTGAAAACTGAAGTTCTACACACGCAATTCAATATACCTTATGGCCAAGAAGACACCTTACGTTTGCGACCAGCATAGTCTCAGACCAGCCTGCGCAGATGCGCAGTCTGATCAGGGACTACGCTGTTCGCCATTCAATCACTGTAATACGCCTACTGCCGTCACCAAGATAATTACGTCGTATTGTGGGAATGAGCATAATGCCCAGAGCCATCAATTGTTGTGCATGTCATAAGGTCCCCATTCTCAGCCGGTTGTCAATTCTTGCTTTGAAAACTTGTATATCATCAGCTGAGTGTTCACTGGAGGAAGACTCGGACTTGACAAAAGTTACCCCACCCACCCATTTCTGTAGACTTTGATACCGTATAGTATACAGTTTACAGAATTATTTATTTATTCAATTGAGGAAAAATATACTCCACAATTTACTATCATAAGTGCTATTCATATTATTATTTAGTGGACGATCAGTAATCAACTGTATCTTACTAAAAATGTAAGCCCCATTATTTCATTGATCCTATTAACTTGTCTCACAGGCGAATAATTCCAGCACAAAAATATTTACACAATTCCCTAACATTTGATTGGCCCATAGCAAGTCTCTGTCCAAAATTTATATCCCAGTAAACTCCCACGCCGAACTACTTTCCATAACCGTGAGGCGCAGTTAAAATAATTCTTAAGAAAACGGAAAATAAACACATTTTCTTGATGAATTTATTTCAAATGCTGGAATTATAAGGAATGAATGGCCTTTTTGTGGAATTTATCGGGGATATAAACTTGGAAAAGTCGCGGGAATACTGGACGAGGCCTTCCGGCCTTCGTCCAGTATTCCCGCGACTTTTCTAAGTTTATACCCCGATAAATTCCACAAAAAGTCCATTCATTCCTATTGAACTTCCATCCCCCTATGGGTATCTATAATACATGTACAATGTAGTAAATGTATAGTTTGGCCAATTTTACCCGTCTAATGGCGAACGGGTGTGTTTGTTTATTAGTGTTTAACGGCCTATCAACAGTTAAGGTCATGTAAGGTCATGCAAACGGGTTCGATCCCGTTTTAACCTGCTGCATTGGGGGGAAAATTACAAAATCAGAACGGAATTTAATTTTTACATAGAGAAAAAAATACGTTCAGCCCTGAAATTAGAATAACCTGACCTGGTGCCAGGTCCATACCACACCAAGTCACTTGGCCCCTTCCCCTAAAACAGGATTACGAATAATCATAATACTCACATAAGGGGTATAACCAGATTCAACTGTCACATACAAAATGCCAAAGACGTATGCGTAAGAAGTTTAGTGAAATGGCCCCTGGTCTTCAGTCGGGATTCCGGTAAGGATGAACCCCGATCGTTAAATTACCCATCACATACTCCCACCTGCCACCCCCGACTGGTGCATGTTCAGTCACCTGTACTCGTCTTGCAGTCTCCATACAATCTTTTCCATTATTTATCCTTGTAATTATCACATATATGTACATGTGTTGGTGACAGGGAAAAATGGGGCTTCTGGCATTTGTGACCAGTTAGACCCCGATCAGCCTGCGCAGTCTTATCAGGATCTGCCTGGTTGTCATTCCGTCATTAAAACAGTTACACCCATAATATTTCAGACAGAATATGTCACTCAAGCTGCAGAAATGTGTTTAACCCTTTCAACACCACAGACCTCTATAGAGACAATGTTTGCAAACAGTGCAGATCCAGATGAGCTGGCTCGTAACGAGCCGTCTCATCAGGATCTCCACTGTTTGTTAATAATTTTAAACATCGTACAGATTACCCTTTTAGAAGAATGGGATAATTTGAATGAACAAAATTAATGAAATAGCGTGAAACATTGGCATGGAACATCCTATTAAGTTACTTGGTGTTGAAAGGGTTAATAGCAAATCAGGAGCCATATTGGCCACAAATAGCATAAGTCCCATTTCTCTAGTCACGGTCACAAATATCACTGTCATATGTATTATATTCATGCAAGCTTCAACATCAGGGCCCCGTTTCACTAAACTTCGTATGACTAAAATGCAAAAATATGTATTTTTACATTAAACATGTTTTCTTGTAAACAATTATTGGATTTACATATGCAACCTGTGCTCAATAAATGTAAATCCATCAATTGAAATTTCCAGAAGATCCTAAATTTGCACTTACGAACATTTTAGTCGTACGAAGTTTAGTAAAAGGGGCTCGGGATGGCTTGATAGTTCAGTGGTAGACTTCCGAACTTCAATACCGGAGGTCATCACTTTACACAGTATTCAGCGTTCCAGATAAGTTTTGTATCTAAAGAGTAAATATTCAATGCGTATTTTACTTATAAGGAACAAATGATAAAAAACATTTAAATTTGCTTTTTGCAGGAGATAGAGGACGTATCAATTGTAGCCAAGACAAAATAATCCCATAAAATAACCCATATAAAATACTCGGCGACCAAAGAAACCGTACAGTTTTTAAAACAGCACCACAATATTTCTAAAAAATGTGTAAAACATTTTCTATCAAATCTACTTTTAAAGGAAGCTGTTAAGACAAAACAATAATTCCAGCACAAAAATATTTACACAATTCCCTAACATTTGATTGGTCCGTTGCAAGTCTCCGTCCAAAATTTATATCCCAATAAACTCCATGCCCAACTACTTTCCGTAACCGTGAGGCGGAGTTAAAATAATTCTTAAGAAAACGGAAAATAAACACATTTTCTTAATGAATTTATTTAAAATGCTGGAATTATAAGGAATGAATGGCCTTTTTGTGGAATTTATCGGGGATATAAACTTGGAAAAGTCACGGGAATACTGGACGAGGTCTTCCGGCCTTCGTCCAGTGTTCCCGCGACTTTTCCAAGTTTATACCCTGATAAATTCCACAAAAAGGCCATTCATTCCTATAATAAACATCATGCCTATTGATATTGATTAATCACATGTGATTTGGCAATGTATGGTTTTACCATTTCTGGCCCGTGCGTAGTTATGGTTGAGCGATTCCGTGCAAAATGTCAGTTGTCGAGAAAACAACAACATGATAAGCCAACATGCAGTGCCGTGATAATGACCAACAAAATCAGTTGTTTGGATCTACTGCATTCAGTAGAATGCATTTTTATTACTGTTTAACATCTGTATTCAGCATCTACGTCACATAATGATGTCCTACGACATGCTGAAGTCATGTGAATTAGGGGATAACCATGCTTTGTTTTTCGATTTGGAGCGGTATGTGGGAGGTTTTATGGTCTGTGAATCAGTTTTACGGCGACGCGTTAGCGCAGCCGTAAAACTGATTCACAGACCATAAAACCTCGCACATACCGCTCCAAATCGAAAAACAAAGCATGGTTGTCCCCATTCTAATGCACCTAGTGTGCTCCCCGCTTTCTATAAACGTCGTAGCATATCACGAACAGTGATCTTTTTCATTACGTCAGCAGGTTGTTGTCGTCATATCGATAACCGCCTCACATCAAATGAATTTGAAGAAATGTAACTCCGCCGAAGAATATTCCCATTTCAAATAGAGATTAACGGGACTTTTTCCAAGACATCTATACATTTATTCAACTGTAATGTTTATATTAACTATTGTATTGCTTTTGTATGTGTAGTTGCAACAGTTATTTGCTTTTATTCATTTAAAGAAATGCCAACAATTCTGCATTGGGTTCGTGTGATTTTACAAAGGAAATGTCAGCAACAACTTGCCTAGGATTTCCCTGGATTTATGCCTAATTCAGGTGAATACCCATCTGCAATACAGTTTATTATGTATAGTCACTCATGTATGTGACCATTGGAATTCGTAAAATTATAGGCTGGTACTGGCATATTGAGTTTGCATTTGAGCACTTTATTAAATTCTTCTGCATTTTGGGCGGGTGGGGTAATATTTTTAGGGCCACCACACTGAAGCCACGTTTGTCAGCCGTTGGTAGATTCTCTTTTCCGCTTTGGGTTGTACATGTCAATATGGCCGAATGGATAACTGAAAATGTACCGAAATTAATTTGGAAATATTTGCATTCCCCGCCGCGCTGGCCATTGTTTACAAAAGCGCGTAGGGTTACATAAATATGTCGAGTTGTAAAACACAGACTGGTAAAACGGAGATTTTATATGCTGTGATTTTTCATATTTTATAGGCTCTGATTTCAATTGACCAATCAGATGCGTGCTTTCTAGTTTTGGTGCATTAGAATTAACCCTTAGACCGCTACTCACAACAATTGTCGTCTGCTGTTGCTTTTATATCTTGCCTTATTTCTCAATAAAAAAACATGGTTTGACAGCACTTCAGAGTAATTTACATTATGCCGAGTGCTGTCAAAGCATGTAAATTATTCTAAAGTGCTGTCAAAGCATGTTTTTGATGATAAAAATGGAAAATAGAAAATAAACAGCAGACGACAAAAAAATAGCGTTCTAAGGGTTAAATATGATTATTTCACAGAAAAAAAGTGTTGTTATTTTATACTTCTCTTCACCCAGATTTTCCAGCATTATTGGACTATAATTCCAGCACAAAAATATTTACACAATTCCCTAACATTTGATTGGCCCGTAGCAAGTCTCTGTCCAAAATTTATATCCCAGTAAACTCCCATGCTAAACTACTTTCCATAACCGTAAAATAATTATTAAGAAAATGGAAATTAACACATTTTCTTGATGAATTTATTTCAAATGCTGGAATTATAAGGAATGAATGGCCTTTTTGTGGAATTTATCGGAGATATAAACTTGGAAAAGTCGCGGGAATACTGGACGAGGCCTTCCGGCCTTCGTCCAGTATTCCCGCGACTTTTCTAAGTTTATACCCCGATAAATTCCACGAAAAGGCCATTCATTCCTATAGTACGGTTTCTTTTGTCGCTCAGTATAATTTCCAAGACACTGAGAAACATGTACTCAGGGCTCCAGATAAGGAATTAGTGATTGAGTATTGTCACTCCATCATTTCTGCAGCAATTGGGTATTTCAAATTTTTAATTTGGTAAAATAAAATCACACTACTGTTTACACATCAACAGACAGCAATTATTGAATAGTTTGCTTCGAAATGAAAACCATGTCTTCGCATTTCATTACAATTGTCTCCTAATGAAATACCAAGATGTGTTTTCATGGAAAAGAAGAAAAATATGCTATATTTGTGGTCTGTTTAATGTTTTCTGCAGCATGATAAAGGTACCATAACATTTGTATTGCGTTTTGATACTCGCTACTACTGATTTCAATTGGGTTTTTGGCAAATTTAATTGGGTATTTCAGCAAATACACAGCTTATCTAGACCTCTGTGTAACCCTACAAACATCATATTCCCCTACCATTGGTGCGCCTTATTTGTAATTGTATATGGCTGTGCTCCTTCTGCTGTCTGTGATCATTGTGTTATTGTAGGCTGTATGACTGGAGAAATGGGGCTTATGGGATTTGTGATCCGTGTAGCTCCTGATGAAATAACACACTCGTGTAGCCCGACAATGATCTATATTGCTTGTTACAAGCATGACGGCTGTTTCATTGATGGAATAGTGAACAGTGCAGATCTGAATCTACACTGGTCTCAACAGATAACCTATCAGCCCCATTTCTCGAGTCACGGCAACATTTATGTAATTTCATATATTGTATACAAACACCAAGTGCATTTAGTCTGAATATTATGTTGTTTGAGACACGCCATGTTATTTTGTACCTTCGGACATCTGCGTAATTTCATGAAATAGGTTTACAAAATGTACAATATTTTCCGTAACGGCTGTCAAAAGTTGACAACATTTTCAGAGTACATTCCGCATGTACTCTGAAAATTTTGTAAACTTACGTATTTAATGAAATTACGCAGATGTTCGAAGGTACAAAACCACATGGCGTGTCTCGTATTATATTACAATTTTGCTACGGGTTAAAATAAACAAAATTGAGGCAACACATTTATATACAGCATGTATTGTACAGATTATTATTGATGCAGTGTGTCTAATTAGAATTTAGTATCCATGACAATGTTATAAAAATATTTAATTGGAGACATACCACATATTAAAACATGTCATATTTATAAAATCAATTCTGAAACGGGAGTTTCTGGTTTTGTAAACACATGCTATGGGTGTATCATAATATGTCTTGAACTTTCCTACATCCTCTGTTAGTATGGCTCCACAGCATGAAGCCAAAAACTACCGTAACTAGACATTATTTTTTAAAACATGGATATGCCCCCTCGGCATATTTGACTAAAAATTGGCTCAGTGTTTCAGCGGTTTCAGCGATCTTTGTGACGGTAAAAAAAAAGAAGGTCAGCCAAGTTAATGGTGGCGTGAGTGAGTGACAAATGTTCAGGTGATTCAAGATATTACATGTTGGAGAAACTCTTACAAAATATTTGACGTAACAAAATGGCTAAGTGTTTCAGCGAGATTTCAAAGGTGACAAAGGTCGAGATCGCATTAATGGTGGCGAGAGTATGTGACCAATGTTCAGGTGATTCAAGTATTGAAGCAATCCTTCGTGTAATATTGAAGATATTACATATTAGAAACTGTTACAAACTGTTTGATGTAAATGTACACAGACGGACGGACGTACGGGAACCTCAAGAGCAGTGCAATAAGCCTCCCTTGATATCGCATAGGGGGCATAATAACCTTAAATATTCTGACACGATTTGCATTGGGAAACCGTAGGGCTAGGGGTTCCCAAAACAAATTGTATCCAAATACATTGGCATTGTGACTAAACCAGTACTGCCATACTAACCCTAAACATTGGCACGCTCACTGTTGTAGGGAAACATATATTTTATGTGCTTCCCGAAATAAATGGTTTCTGAATATTAGGGTTATTACGGCAATTGTAAACAAAATGTGCCCTTATTTGTTGGATATGCCACGCCCTTTCAATACATATTGAAATAATTTGCGACCGTTCATCAACAATGATATACCTGTAATGTATGACCATCAGCCAATCAGATTGCGTGATATGTACAGAGTTCATTAGAAAACGTTTTAAAGCAAATCCGACTTACGATAACAGAGATAGTATATGGCTGAACATTTTTATGCAATCTTGGACAGACGGACAGTGTGGCCACTACTAGAAATCTTGGACAGACAGACAGTGTGGCCACTACTAGAAATCTTGGACAGACGGACAGTGTGGCAACTACTAGAAATCTTGGACAGACGGACAGTGTGGCCACTACTAGAAATCTTGGACAGACGGACAGTGTGGCAACTACTAGAAATCTTGGACAGACGGACAGTGTGGCAACTACTAGAAATCTTGGACAGACGGACAGTGTGGCAACTACGGACAGTGTGGCAACTACTAGAAATCTTGGACAGACGGACAGTGTGGCAACTACTAGAAATCTTGGACAGACGGACAGTGTGGCAACTACTAGAAATCTTGTTTGCGATACATAAAAATATGCTAGCATCTGCTTTGCATCATTTTATGCTATATTGCCCTATTGCAAGACGAGGAGATTCAAGCTTGCGATTAGTCCATTAACCACCATAAACCCTAAAGTCGTGTAATCATGTTTTTATCCTGATTTTATTCCAATTCATGATATTTTTACTAGCTATCGCTTCTTTCTCCTGCTTTTATTCTTTGCCTATACCTGTATAACTGATATATGTGCACTACTGCTTGAAGTTACCCGTAAAGAGATAATTAGCACTGGCATTAAGAAAGTGTGGATTTCCCACATCAGGGGCCCGTTTCACTAAACTTTGTACGAATAAAATGTTCATAAGTGCAAAATTATGAAAGTCTGTAAATTTCACATCAACAGTGTTTTCTTGTAAACACTTACTGGATTTACATTTATTGAGCATAGGCTGCATATGCAGCCTAAGCTCAATAAATGTAAATCCATCAATAGAAATTTCCAGACAATCCTAAATTCGCACTTACGAACATTTTAGTCGTACGATGTTGAGTGAAACGGGCCCCTGATCATTATGCTGCAGTCATGAAAAATAGCAAGAATAGTGACGATTGTAAAGGCACTGGGTCTCAGATATGCCTAGAAAGTTACGAAACAGAAAAGGAAACAAATAATTTAACCCTTTAACCCCTTAACCCCAAAATATCTGGAATGGAATTTGATATACTAATTTTGCAATCAATCCAATGGTTACAAAATGATTTCAGACTAGTCTATTTATGAAAAGGGGGTGTTTTTGTTCTCAAAAATATGAAAATTACTTTCAAAAAGTGCAGATCCTGACGAGGCGGCTCGTCACGAGCCGGCTCATCTGGATCTACACTTTTTGCCAATACCACTACACAGGTATGTGGTGTTGAAAGGGTTAATTGTAGTTATAAGTTGGATGTAAAAAAATTGGGGATTGATAAGAAATAGGTTTATTACTGAAAACTAAATACCGTTATTGTTTGCAATTAATGGTTACTAATTTAGTTTATTTTATCGTCCTATAATGGAAACTTCTAATGTGGCATAGTACGGTCGTTTCACAATAAAAGAAATTTCACAAATTTTCCTTACTGGTACATGAATAGTGAAAATTCCAAATTATGCCAAAACAAATTACCTCCCCTGCTCATCACAGTTTCTGATAGCATGTACTTGAATATAGCGCAGGTTTCTGGGACTGTGATCAAACTGTTTGTAAACCACGGATATGCCCCCGTCCCGTGGCATACTGGACTCTTACAAACTTTTTGACGTAAATGTATACGGACGTATGTACGGAACCTCAAGAGCAACGCAATATGCCCCCCTTGCTATCGCATAGGAGGGCATAATAAAAAGGTGCGATTGATAGATGTGTGTCATTAACTGTGCATGAAGCAAGAAACACATACTGGATATCTGAGACACAGTGCCTTTAAATACGACACATGGAGTATAGGCATCAAATGTGAACACAGGTACTTTTCTGTCCAGCAGCAAATTCAACTTGGTTCTCATTATCATTATATCTGTGTTCATTTTGCAGTTCATAACCTGCTGAATCTGACCTTTGCACTTAGTCTGCTTCTGTCGTATATACAGGCCTCATTCAACTGGTTTTGCCCAGTATTTTATTTCATTTATACCGGTAGTATACATGTACAAATACAATCAAGGTTCCCGCTAATTAGCTGGTACCCATTTACAGCTGGGTGGACTGAAGCAGTGTGGATAAAGTGTCTTGCTCAAGGACACAATGCAAGCCTCCCGTGAGACTCAAACCCACACTTGACCGAATACATTTTGATTTTATCCACATCTTAACCCTTACACCGCTATCTTAATTTTTTGTCGTCTGCTGTTTATTTTCTATTTTCCATTTTTATTATCAAAAACATGATTTGACAGTACTTTAGAATAATTTACAACATGGTTTGACAGCACTTTCGAATCATTTCCATTGGAAATGATTCTGAAGTGCTGTCAAACCATGTTTTTATTGAGAAATAAGGCAAGATATAAAAGCAACAGCAGACGAGAATTGTGTGTAGCGGTCTAAGGGTTAAAACATTTCTTCTTCTTATCCTTATGTTTGGAATTTATCCGTATTCTATTTCATTTGGTTATGTTCCATTCTTATCCTTAATCATTTTGGATATGTTTGGAATTGATCCTTATTCTATTTCATGTTTGATATGTTCTGTGTTAATCCATTTATTTTGAATATGTTTGGTGCTTATCATTGCTGTTGTTGTGTTGGCCCAGCCTGTGGAGGCCTGAAATAGAAAATTAATAATGTCAAAACATTGAAAACTTTGGCGTTATGTAATCAATTCTCATAGTCAAAATCAGGAAGCTTGATTGGTCGAGGCTGAGCTGTGCTCAGTCTAGACCAATCAAACTGCTAGATTTCAAATATTTCCAAGAATGTTTTCAGAATATTTTCTACAAATATACCCAGGGTTTGTGATTCCCATGTAGATCCATCAAGTAGAACTTGCATGGACAAGGATACAGAATGCAAAAAGTAATTTAACTAGATGGCCAAGGCTTTGATAGTACATGCATACCCAAAAACTTTAACCCGGACGCACATCCGTACGTACGTACGGACAGCCAATGTGCCGACTATATGAGATAAATCGACTGGAAATTTTACAATCAATATGCTTCTTCGTCTTGCCTTGATAGAATTTGGTCAAGATCCATTAAGTAGAACTCTAGTTAAAGTTATTTTGCGGACAAGCTGCGCCATACAGTTAAGTGTCCACCTCATCCCCTACTGTTTATATTGCAGATGAAAAGTGTACAATGGCACTTAGATGTTTTAAAATACCACTGCAACTTTAATGATTTGCAAACTTCATGCAATATGAAAGTCATTAATTTCTGAAATATAATATGTACATGTATATTATTATTATAGATAGTTGGTTAAAGGTACATGCCCACGCAGTAGGTTATAATATAGTGAGACAGATAATTTTGCATAATCTGTACGTATGACATTTTCTGGCAAAATAAACATTCATTCACCATTACCCCACGTATTGATTGGCATTAGTATACATTTTATATCGGACAAAAATTTTCACACTGATATCAGGGGCGATAACCGTGTTTCCTTGAAATGTTAACGGACATTACTATGTATTCTCTGTATTTATTTTTTGATGTGCAATGATCATACTTTATAATGTGTCGAAAATATTATTTTTTCAGGTGACACATTTCATTAGTATAAATAGGTGAAAGATATACCGGTAATGCCTGATTTGCATATGAAAATAGCCCGATACCACCGCGCGTCACTATCAGTAAAATAAATATTACTAAATGATTATATCTGTTTTGCGGGCACTTGTAATTTTTAGAACTGGTGGACTAGTGACACAATTATACACTTATTTAATTCCTATAAAAAACATTTTGTGCTTACTGAGTGGGCATGTACCTGTAAGGAGGAAAATGATCTTAAAATGAAAACAGCATGGTTTATTAACACATAACTCTTGTTATTAAATTGCAAAAGAACAACAAATGGAACAACATAAATGTGGATATGACTGGAGAAATTGGGCTTATGTGACTAGTGACAAATGTAGCTCCTGATCAACAGCACATTCCTGCTGGCTGATAATGATGAATATTGCTTTTTAGAAGCATAACGTGTGTTTCATTGATAGAATGCAAACAGTGTGGATCTGGATCTACACTGGTTGCAAAGCCCCATGTCTCCAGTCACAGCCACATATAAGATATAATAACTGCACCGCCAACTAACAAAAGTTATCTTCCGACAGTTACAACCAGCATATAATGAGACTGATCAGGGGGCTGGAGCCAATCAATCAATCAATCAATCATTGAAATAGCCCCCATTGTTTTCAGCCAACATAGGGTTACGATCCGACAAAACAGGCTTCTTCATTTGTGACACGCCATGTGAGTTTGTACCTCAGAACATGTGCGATATCTCATAAAATATATTTACAAAACTTATATTTTCTGTAAATGATGTCGAAATTTCTGAAGAAATTTTCATAGCATCCATATATTTCATGAAAAATCGCACATGTTACGTACAAAATCACACTGTGTGTCTCATTTCTAACCAGACTTGATGCAGGTCAGGATAAAGTGCAATCGGGCAATATCTCAAGGGTTTTAACGGATGGTTCGTCAACTGATCAGCAATGTAAATAAATCAAAACTCAACAAGAACGGAGCAAGAAAACCTTACAGCAAGTGTAAGTAGTAGCCATAGTTACTGAATGTCCTCCGACGTTGCCGCCTACAATCATTGGACAAGAAATAAGAGCCAGCGAATGAGATATTCTGCATTGTCTCTGTGTTGTTATCGATATTAATTCCGAAAAGACAAAATGGTTTACATAAATGATGTCAAAAGTTGATTGAAAATTCTGAGCACAAACAAAATCGCATTCCGAGTGTGTTCTGAAAATGTTTTGTCAACTTTTAGACGTAAAAGATATCTGTGGCTGTGACTGGAGGATGGGGTTTATGTGTTTTGTGACCAGTGTAGATCCCGATCAGACTGCACGTCTGATCGGGATCTGCACTGTTCACCATTCCCATCAATGGAACACCCATCATGCTTCTAACAAACAATATAGATCTATCATTATCAGGCTACAGGAGTGTGCGATTTGACCACGAGCTACACTGATCACATATCCCATAAGTCCCATTTCTCCAGTCACGGCCACATATCAGCTTTTAACATCAGATATATGGTTTCCACAACAAAGCATGTACAATATTTAGGGTTAGTAAGGTTGTACTGGCTTAACACAATGACTATGTACATTGTACTTGGATACAATTTGTTTTGGGAAACCCCTATTTTATTATAATAATAATATAGGGGTTTCCTAATACAAATTGTATCCGAATATTTAGCTTTATTACAAAAATCGATCGAGGTGTGTGTGGCAACAACACACAGTTTTTATTTAGGTTAGGGTGGAGAGTTGGGTACAATTACAGTGTTCCATGTAGTCGATCATATTTTTCATTCATCTCGTGATTGCTGTAATACACTATTGAGACTGCTTGGCAAATAGGTCATAAAAATATTACATTCCAAAAAACGACAAGTGTGCATGATGAATAGAGAATCTCGCACGAGTTTCTTATGAAATAAGTGATTGAGTTTAATAAACATCACATTAAATCATCACAAATGTTGAATTATATTTATTGCATAAGCAAACCACATTGAAGCTGTACTGACCACCTAACATGTATTCTGTACTGGTCTCATTTGCATATGTATCACACTACTGTCTGTTTCACGATAGCTGCCCAAATTTTACGGCCATATAAACAATGCAAAAACAATATTTGTTTGTGATAATATTAAATTAAAGCAACATTTAAGAACGAGCCTTCTTTTTATTTCGCGAAATTTTGTCAAATATTGATTTTATTGCGAAAAAACAATTTCCCCATTAACATGGGGAATTTTTTTAGAATTTCAGAAATACTGGACCGATTTTCAAAATTTAACTTTTGTTTTCGTAGTTAGATCATATCCAAGCTATCTACCCAGGTTTGGAGTCAATTTCCATTTTTTTTTGTTTTCTGACTCCTCCCACAGCTCCTCCATCTCCTTTTCCCCCCATGTTAAATTCCCATCGACAAATCTATTTTTCGTAATAAAATCAATATTTGAGCAATTATTCACGAAATAAAAAATATTATTGAAAAAAATATTGTTTTTGCATTGTTTAGATGGCTGTAACATTTGGGCAGCTTTCATGAAACAGACAGTAGTGCATTATGATTATTACTACACTTTGTGAAAGTGAATGGGTTTAACGTCCCAGCAACAGCCAAGGTCGTTTAGGGACAGGACCTCGGTTTCAAGTCTCATCCGAAAGACCAGTGGGATGGAAATACTATTACAGTATGTTTGATGACAAGGCGAGGTTTGAACGCACAATCTCCAGATTGGAAGTCAGGTGTTCTAAGCCCTAGACCAAAACCCATCACTAATACAATCTGATATGCAATAAAATAAAAATACATGTACATTATTATCACTTTAGCTTAATGCTATCTATAAGAAATAATTTTGCCGATAACACTATAAACTATAACACTATAAAGCTATCATTGGAAAACTTACGGTGTATTTGTCGTCTTTGCCTTGGGAATTTTTGCGAGCACACCGGCTATTTCTTTCTTTTCATCATAGTTCTTCCATAAGTCGTAAAGGTGAAGGACTTGTCTCGTAATTTCTAATATCTGGAACAGAAAATTATAGTATGGGCCGGCTGGTGTTACCTCCCTTGTCTAAACGCTCGTAGTTATTTGTCGATATTGATTCAGAAAAAAATGCAATAAATTCTGTAAACGAGGTAGAAAATTGACATAAAATTTTCTGTCAATATTAAACATCAAAGTTGCGAAAATATGACGATACAAGGGAGGAAACTTGAGAGTGAATATTGTAATTAAATACTGTGAAGTTTGTAATAATATATTGGTAGTGATTTCACAAAATGGGGCTGTTTAAAATTGGGTTTTCAGTTCAGTGTGAGACTACTTAGTAACAATGTGAGTTATCAGGGTTTTTCAATCAGGCTTCGATGTTCATGGGTCAAAATGTGTATGTCCAAAAATACAATTTTATTATGTTTTACATAGCAAACTCGACTCTTGTGCTGCAAATTCCAAAAGTTGAAGACGGAAGGGGAAATTGTGCAAACATCATTGACGGGGTCAGTAGAAGAAGGGGCTATGTACATAAGGAATTTAGCCCCTTCTTCCACTGACCCCATTCAGTAGCCATTGCTTGTCATAAAAGGCGACTAAAGTGGCTTAACGATTGGGTTCATACTTTCCGGAACCCACTATAACGGATTTGGCCGTCATGTCCATTTTTGGCTTTCTTGTATCTGAGAGTTGAGTCAGGCTATGCCCCATATATAAAAGTAAGATTAGCGCTAATCCTATTACTTTTAGGGGATGGGATAAATGATTCTGGTGTGGCGAGGGCCTGGTACCAGATCAGGTTGTTCTAATTTCAGGACTGAATATATATTTTGATTGTAAATATTGAGTTCTTAAGTTGGGATTTACCCCCCTCGGACAGGTGGATACAGGACACGACCCCGTTGACCCGTCTGCGTGTAGACTCCCTGAGGCTTGTACCTCTATGTCAGAAAAGCGGACGTTAAACCCTATTCACTCACTCACTCACTCAATTACACATACCATATTTATTCTAATAAATGCTCCCGGGGCTATATAATTATTAGGGATCAAAATGTGGGAAATAGGATCAAAATATTGTATTGTCTTATACAAAAGCCATTTAAAACTAGAAATGTGGCCTGTCGGCACACAAATGCCCCCGCTGGCAGCCAAAGAAAACAAGGCATATTTGAATGTGGATTTGTGACAGGGTAGCAGAGGACCATTGGAGCAATGCGTGTGTGAAATGAGAAGCAGATCCGAGCAAGGAAACAGAAATTATAAGGCATTTACCCAGCGTTAAGGTTTCGAACGCATCCAAGTCTGTGACCTTGACCTTGGGCTTGGCGGGGGCGGCACGAATGTGGATTTGTCACAGGGTGGCAGAGGACCATTTGGGAGCAAAGCGTGTGTGAAATGTGAAGCAGATCCGAGCAAGGAAACAGAAATTATAAGGCATTTACCCAGCGTTAAGGTTTCGAATGCACCAAGTCTGTGACCTTGACCCTGGGCTTGGCGGGGGTGGAACGAATGTGGATTTATCACAGGGTGGCAGAGGAGCATTGGAGCAATGCGTGTGTGAAATGTGAAGCAGATCCGAGAAAAGAAACAGAAATTATAAGGCATTTACCCAGCGTTAAGGTTTTGAATGCACCAAGTCTGTGACCTTGACCCTGGGCTTGGTGGGGGTGGCACGAATGTGGATTTGTCACAGGGTGGCAGAGGACCATTGGAGCAATGCGTGTGTGAAATGTGAAGCAGATCCGAGCAAGGAAACACAGAAATTATAAGGCATTTACCAGCGTTAAGGTTTCGAAAAAAAGCACCAAGTCTGTGACCTTGACCCTGGGCTTGGCAGAGGCGGCACGAATGTGGATTTGTCACAGGGTGGCAGAGGACCATTGGAGCAATGCGTGTGTGAAATGTGAAGCAGATCCGAGCAAGGAAACAGAAATTATAAGGCATTTACCCAGCGTTAAGGTTTCGAACGCACCAAGTCTGTGACCTTGACCCTGGGCTTGGTGGGGACGGGACAAATGTGAATTTGTCACAGGGCGGTAGAGGACCATTGGAGCAATGCGTGTGTGAAATTTCAAGCAGATCCGAGCAAGGAAACAGAAATTATAAGGCATTTACCCAGCGTTAAGGTTTCGAACGCACCAAGTCTGTGACCTTGACCCTGGGCTTAGCGGGGGCGGGACGAATGTGGATTTGTCACAGGGCGGTAGAGGACCATTGGAGCAATGCGTGTGTGAAATTTCAAGCAGATCCGAGCAAGGAAACAGAAATTATAAGCCATTTACCCGAGCATTAAGGTTTCGTACGTACGTACGTGACGTACGTACGGACGCCGGTAACACTATATGCCCCCCTCACCATTCGGTGGCGGGGGCATAACAAATGTGAAAATATCATATTTAGAATGTAAATATGGGAGGGGGTGGGGGGGGCTACTATTAGAATAAATACGGTATGACAAAGTAGAGATGTTTATTGAAGGAGTTGAATGATGGGAGGGACTTACTTTATCCATGTCAACAGATAATTCCGCGAACCACTGCTTCAGGTCTTTCTGCTGTATAACACAGGCTATATGTAATGATGCTGCAACAGATGAAATCATAGTTTTATTTATTTAATGGTGTTTAACGGCCTGTCAACAGCTACGGTCGTTTTAGGCCGGGTTAACGGGTCAAATCCCTTATTTCACCTGAATGGATGGGGTGAGAATCCCAAAATCAGAACTGATACCATATTTATTTCTTTAATGTTGTTTAATGGCTTGTGAGCAGCTAAGGTCATTTTATGCCAGTAGCCGATTTCACCAACATTGCAAAGTATACTTTTCTAGCAAAGTATACTTTGAGGGAGAAATTTTCAATTTTAGGAGAAATTTATTAATTTTTATCATACTGAATTTATTACATTATCACAGCCATTTTGACTGTGATAATGTAATAAATTCAGTATAATAAGTCTGCATACTTTTAAACATCAAATATATGCAGTCATTAGTTCTATATGAAATAATGCATTTCAGGACAAATAAATGATTACTCCCTCAAAGTATACTTTGCTAGAAAAGTATACTTTTCAATGTTGGTGAAATCGGCTACTGGTTAACGGGGTCGAATTCTGCATTTCACCTGTATGGTTGGGGGGAGTTTTGTTTGTTTGTTTATTGGTGTTTAACGGCCTATCAACAGCTAAGGTCATGTAAGGTCGGGACAAACAGGTTCGATCCCGTTTTAACCTGCTGCATTGGGGGGAAAATCACAACTGAATATTTACATCGATAACAAATATATTCAGCCCTGAGATTAGAATAACCGGACCTGGTGCCAGGTCCATACCACACCTAAGTCACTTGGCCCCTTCCCCTAAAATAGGATTATGAATAATCGTAATACTCGCATAAGGTGTATAACCAGATTCAACTGTCGCATACAAAATGCCAAAGACGTATATGAGGGCCTAACCAGGTCTCCAGTCGGAATTCCGGTAGTGATGAACCCCGATCGCTAAATTACCAATCACATTCTCCCACCTGCCACCCGCGGTTGGGGGGAGAATCCGAAAATTAGAACTGACTATTTACATAGAAAATATGTACTAGTATTCAGCCCTGAAATTAGAATAACCAGATCTGGTGCCAGGTCCTCACCACATCAATCATTTAGCCCCACTCCCTATTTTCATGTGGTTTTTATTTGCATTTACAAGTAGGACACTGGGTGGTTAGCCATCAATGTGAGAAAGAACTTATCAGGAGACGTACGTATAAAACTGTTGACAACAACAACGCAAACAGCGGAATTGTGACCGCTATGTCTCACTTTCCACTACTGTCTGTTTCATGAAACTTGCCCAAATTTTATGGCTATATAAATAATGCAAAAACAATATTTATTTTGATAATATTAAATTAAAGCAAAATTTAAGAATGAGCCTACTTCTTATTTCGTTAAATTTGGTCCAATACTGATTTTATTGCGAAAAAACAATTTCCACACGTTAAATCCCCATAGACTGTCTATGGAGATTTAACATGGGGAAACTTTCTAATTTCAGAAATAGTGGACTGATTTTCAAATGTAACTTTTGTTTTCTTAGTTACCGGTAGATCATTTCCAAGCTATCTAGCTAGGTTTCAGAATCAATTTCCAAAATTTTCGTTTTTTCGACTCCAGGTTCTCCACCTCTTTTTTCCCCATGTTAAATTCCCATATAGAACTCATTTTGCGCAATAAAATCAATATTTGACAAAATTTCACGAAATAAAAAGAAGCCTCATTCTTAAATTTTGATAAAATTTAATATTATCGAAAAATATATTGTTTTTGCATTGTTTATATGGCCGTAAAATTTGGGCAGGTTTCATGAAACAGACAGTAATATGTGCGAGACAACACAAGAATACCGCCACGGAAGCGGTGTCGCGCCTGCCTGCTTTAAACATGGAATAGGTCAAGGTTATGTTAATGGCAGTACGAGTGTGTTTCATATGCTCACAAGTGTCCAAATATTGAAGCAATCTGTCGAGTAATATTAAAGTTATATCATGATGAAGAAACTTGTACAAACGTTTTGAAGTAATAAAAGTTTCTACAACAATGTGAAAGTCCAAAAGGTCATGTTAATATGGCATGAGTATGTTCCAAATGCTCACATATATCAAGTGTCCAAATATTGAAGCAATCCATCAAGTAATATTAAAGTTATATCATGATGAAGAAACTTGTACAAACTTTGTAGTTGTTGACGCGGATGACGACGCGGACGGAAAAAGCGGCGACTATCAGCGGCGACAATAGTCGCGACTTCTTCTGAAGCAGGCATGACAAAAATCAGTTCAGGGATTAGGAAGTCATGAAAAACAGTTACTAATACTAATGTATGTACACATATATACATGGACTTGCAATTTGAGGAAGAGCACTCACCTAATGCTATTAAGTATGGTGGGTATAACAAAGAGACGTCTGTCCGCAACGAATCATTCACGATCCGCCTGAAACGTAGAACCAGCAGAAATGTTTTACAAGCACGATGTACGTAAAACCTTTGCCCAGAGACTATACAACTTCTACAGTCTCTGGGTCAAAAGTTTACATACAAGACTAAGAACTATCTTAGCATCTGAGCATGTTCAAAATCTAATGACAAAAATGAGACAGTTTGATTGGCCACGACTGACCTGTGGTCAGTCCTGGCCAATCAAACTGTCTCATTTTAATTTTTTGAAGGACATGCTCAGATTTTTTAGTAATCATGGCTGTAATGTACAGTAAAGCAATTCAAGTGTTTGTAATTTACAGCATGTGTAAAAACCAGTAATGTTAGTGAAATCGTTTTACTGCCAAGCAATTCGGACCATTTCTGATAAACTTGATGTCAAGCACATATGATTTAATTTTCGTTGAAAATAACGCAGACTTGTTGATGTCGTTCGACCAATGAAAGGTCACCGAATTAACTGGGCCTGAAAGATTTACACTTAACACAATGTCTTGGAAGGAAAAACAGTATTATACGTACCACGCCAGGGGAAGTATACTGTCGTCTGTGGTACTGATATCGGACACATATTGCACGAGGGGTCGGTAGGGGTGGTAAACCACTAAACAACAATCCTGTAAATGGAACGTCACATCACAGAATTACCCCATTTCATGCATACGCATTTGGCGTGTTTCGGCTTTCATCGGTATAACTAGAAATATGAACAAGGCTTATAGCTTTGGTCGGATACGACCTCGTATCACAGCAAATCCCGCGATTTTATCAACGCTAATGTAAATATTTTGGCGGAATGTGCACATGTTCATTTGAGAATTATTGTTATCTTGCTAAAATAGCATAATTAGAACATAATTATGCAAAGAATATCGAATTACAACTGGTTTTCCTAGGTCGGACACGACCTCGTATCATAACGTGGGGGATCTCATCATAGTTGTAGCCTCAACATCAAAGCTGTTTCATGTCAATATTTCTATTTATGTAATGGTGTTTAACAGCCTAGCCTGTCAACAGCTACGGTCATTTTAGGCCGGGTTAACATGGTCAAATCCCACCATTTCACCTGTTGTGATCTCAAAATCAGAACTGAATAATTATATTTGCGGCTGTGACTAGAGAAATGGGACCAGTGTAGATCCAGATCAGACTGTGCATCCGCACAGTCTGGTCAGGATCTACACTGTTCACCATTCCATCAATGAAACACCCGTCATGTTTATTTGACCACGAGCTACTTTTCACAAATCCAATAAGCCCCATTTCTCCGGTCTTAGCCACATTTCTAGGAATTTATAATCATGTGCTCTGTTTGTTCCTTACCATCATCTCCAACAGGTAAAATTCACATTCCAGCACTGCCATGATTTTGTGGGGGTAGTCAGGTGGGGTAGGCGTGGGAAAACTTGTTTTTCACTGAAACGTACAGTAATAACCCGATATGAGGCACACCATGCGATTTTGTACCTAACAAAATGTGCGATTTTTAATGAAATATGTTTACAGAAACTGTGATATTATCTGTAAATGACGTCGAAAGATGACAAAATGTTAATATAATTCCACATTTGCTATGAAAATTTCATCAACTTTTCACGACATTTTTTTCATGATATCGCACATGTTCTTAGGTACAAAATCACATGGTGTGTCTCATATAATCGGACACCATTTATTCTGGGAAACACAAATTAATTTTGGTCGCCGGTCTCACATGTTCTCTAAATTAATCATTAGTTGTCCACAAAATGTGGAAACTACCACTGGGCACCAGAGGCCCATTTCACTAAACTTTGTATGACTAAAATATTCGTAAGTGCAAATTTAGGATCGTCTGGAAATTTCAATTGATGGATTTACATTTATTGAGCATCGGCTGCATATGCAGCCTATGCTCAATAAATGTAAATCCAATAATTGCTTACACGAAAACATTGTTAATGTGAAATTTACAGACTCTCATAATTTGGCACTTACAAACATTTTAGTCGTACAAAGTTTAGTGAAACGACCCCCAGTGTGTTGATGTCGTTAAGGCCATACATAGTTGTTCTTCCCTTGTTAAGCGTCCGTGTGCGGGTAGGTTTTGAGAGTGGTTCTATGAAAAAACAAACAAACTGTGTAAGCTATTTTACACTATTTACTGGTGAAGTAATATGAAAATGGATTTGGGACTTGTCTAAGTTTTAAATCTGTTCATGAATGTATACTTAATATGTTTAATAAGAGTGCTTTCTTATTATTAAGTGGAAATTTAAATTTATGTTAAAAACTTCGTAAATCCCTTTGCACACTGCAAATGGTTGAGGAAGTTTTTTTAACATAAATTTACATTTGTTTTTTTGTTCAAGGCCTTGTTTGTTTTTACCGGATATGTAAGTAGATTTTGGCCATCTGGGTGAACTCTTAACAGAGAAAGACAATGGCATGGCCTAATTAACAATGTCAAATGGCCATAATAGTATTGTAGTTCAAAAGAGTTCTTAAGGACATGTCTTACGCTTGATCATCATACGATTCAAACATAATTGCTTCCTAACAAGATAGGAGTCAGGGCCCGGTTGTTCAAAACATCCGTTAGCTTAACGGACTGTTAAATCCTTAACTGAATGGTTAAAATCTCTGTTTTAACAGAGATTTTAACCATTCAGTTAAGGATTTAACAGTCCGTTAAGGATTTAACAGTCCGTTAAGCTAACTGGTGTTTTGAACAACCGGGCCCTGTTGTCCTGGATTTTCTATGTATGATTAGCTACATTATATCATATATTCTACTTCTCATTGCCAGTTCTTTGTCAAACGCCAGAAGAGATGAAACTGGCTGATGTCTGAAACACACAAAGATGGCCAAGCTGACCACTCGAGTAGCGGGCCTAACAATAAAACAATTGTGGATGTGCCTGGAGAAACGGGGCTAATGGGTTATGCGGTCAGTGCAGACCCAGATCAGCACTGTTCGTAATTTAGTCAACGAAACATGCGTAATGCTTTTATTTTTAAAGTTTTCATCTTTATCAGACTTCTGTAGCCGATTTAACCAACATTGCAAAGTATATTTTTCTAGCTGACCACTCGAGTAGCGGGCCTAACAATAAAACAATTGTGGATGTGCCTGGAGAAACGGGGCTAATGGGTTATGCGGTCAGTGCAGACCCAGATCAGCACTGTTCGTAATTTAGTCAACGAAACATGCGTAATGCTTTTATTTTTAAAGTTTTCATCTTTATCAGACTTCTGTAGCCGATTTAACCAACATTGCAAAGTATATTTTTCTAGCAAAGTAATAATTTTTTTTTTCTGAAATGCATTATTTCATATAGAACTAACGACTGCATATATTTGATGATTAAAAGTATGCAGAATTATTATACTGAATTGATTACATTATCACAGCCAAAATGGCTGTGATAACAGCCAAAATGGCTGTGATAATGTAATAAATTCAGTATACTAAAAATTAATAAATTTATGCTAAAATTGAAAATTTCTCCCTCAAAGTATACTTTACTAGAAATGTTGGTGAACTAAGCTACAGAAGTGCGCTAGAAGTAGGTACACACATTTGAATCTCCACAATTCCCATAAAGCCCATTTCTCCAGTCACACACAGCCACTTTGATAGATCACATAAAGACCAGATGGCCGCGGCCCGCATGTCGAGCCCGCCGAGGCATTTGATGGTCTCAGAGTGTATTTATTTGAAGCTTGAATTAAGGGTTGTGGAGATATAAGGTATGTGAAAGCTTTAAAATAAATTTTAAAGTCATTTGACCTTGATCTTAGGCATATGGGCTGCATGGGTCAGCTATAGAATGAAAATATGGATGATAATAAAGAATTATTTGAAGTTTGAAGTAAATCAGAGTAAGTGTTGTGGAGATATAAGGTATGTAAAAACTTTAACACAAATTTCAAAGTCATTTGACCTTGACCTTCGGCATGTGGACCACATGGGCAGGCTATGGAATGAAAATATGGATGATGAAAAGTATTGGAAGTTGGAAGTAAATTGGAGTCACAATTGTGGAGATATAAGATATGTAAAAACTTTAACGCAGATTTTATAATAACGTCATTTGACCTTGACATAGGGGCACAGGGGTCGCATGAGTGGGACACAGAATGAATATATGGATGATGACCACAAAGTTTAAAGCAAATCCAACTTACGGTTACAGAGATAGTAGGTATTTGAAAACTTTAACGCAAATTTTGACAAAATTTTAACGCAAACTTCTAAGTCATTTGACCTTGGGCACAGGGGCCGCACGAGTGGGATACAGTATGACTATATGGATGATGACTAGTAAGCATATGAAGTTTCAAGTCAATGTGACTTAGGACTGCAGAGATATAAGGTATTTAAAAACTTTAACGCAGATTTCGGACGGACGGACGCACACACGGACGTCATTGTGATCACTAGCGGGCTCGACATAAATGTTGTTTTCCTAAATAAATAATCAATAACTCTTAGATATTGTAACTTTTTTCATCTACAATTCACTGTATTATCGTCTGAAATGTTACAACGGTGAACATTCACCTAAAACAGTAAGAAGTGTATCATACCCACTGTCTGACAGGTGGTTATAAGGCGACTGTTTGATATCACTCCAAACTCCTGCAAAGATCAATAAATAACAGTCATTTCCATGGTGATGACAAATAATAACAAGACGTTAGGATGTCACTTACCTTTCTAGTTTCAAACAATATATAGACAGAATTTACCATCAACCATAACATGCGGAACCGGTATGAATTTTTTAATATATTTTATTTGTGTTATCTCTCAATGAAAGTATATATTGCGACCACCCATTTGAAGCATCTCATCGAGACGGTTCAAATGGTGGTCGCGATATATATTTCTAAGTACATTTAAAGAAGATATTTATGATTTTCCCCAAAGAAAATGGCATATCATCAGCATGAAATTGGTTAAAGGCATTTTTAATCAATATAATATACAGTGTACATTTACTGTACAGCAGTTTACTAAAAGCTGTTTTCATCAAATTATCTGGCTACATGAAGTCATATTCAAAATATGCTTAATGTCCCACCAACAGCTAAAGGTCATAGTTTAAGGTCTCATCCGACAGACCAGTGGGATGGAAATAGTATGAAAGTATTTTTGATGCCTTAGGCAAGGTTTGAATCCACAACCTCCGGATGAGAAGTCAGGTGTTCTAACTCCTAGGCCACAACCCATCCCCATGACATGAATGGGGTTTAATGTCCCAGCAACAGCTGCGGTCATATAGGGATGGCACCACAGTCTCATCTCCGACAGATCAGTGGGATGGAAATACTATGAATATATTTTTCATGCCCTAGGATAGGTTTTGAACTCACAACCTTCAGTATTGAAGTCCTGAATTCTACCCTGAGAGAGAGAACCCATCCCTCAAGTCATATTCAAGTCTCACTTCAAATTCAAATAGTGTTTCAATGTTACTGACTACTGTATCGGTATGTCAAATTTGCTACATCAATTTTTATTTGACATTTAACATGTTCAAACTACCGGTACTGTTTTTGTCCCAAAAGCATAAACATGCAGTATTTCAACATGTATTATACAGTGATGGCAGCCAATATATCCGAGCTCCAGTTAAGATGCGTAATTTGACCAAATATTTGAGATATTTTTCTTAGTTCTTCGCCAAAAATGGCAAGTTGGGAGTTCTTTAGAATCGTCTCAATGAGACGATTCTAAAGTACTCCCAACATGCCATTTTTGGTGAAGAAATAAGAAAATTCCCCCCAAATTACGCACCTTAACTGGAGCTCTGATATATATGTTATTCTCTGTGACGGATTATCTACATCTTCTTCTACTCAACTTATACTCTACGAGGTTGTCGTAACAAGGAAAGTAAGATACAACAACAACATGCAGTATTTCAATCACGTTGATTTACGTAGAAATATCAGGTTGCGGTGCCAATACATCAATTTTTATGATAAAAATATGGAATGTGTTAAGAATTAAATGGGTGATACAAACCTCAACTTTTGAAGCCAGGAAAATACACGTTGGAGCCATAAGCCACGGATCTATACATTTCAAGGAATTTCTGAAATAGAGAGCACAAATAGTTGAGCAAATATTCGCACAAAAATTACACTTTATACCAGTTCATGGTCTTGTTAGAAGTGGATGTGTATAGTATAGTAGTTTTATGACGTGTACCAATATCCAAATTACAATATGTCCATGTATGTCATGTTATTAAATGTGCAATGTGCACGATAAAACTACACAATGTGTAGACCTTGATTGTGTAGCACATGTATACAACATCACAGGGTGCGCTGTTTCTATACTGGATAATAGTCCACCCAGTTTGGTTTGTCATGTGTATTCTTAATTAACAGGCTTGTAAACACGGTGTGACTTTGACACCCAATTGTCATTGACAGCACCATATTTCTTTGATAGTGACATGCAGACAGGTGACAGAGTTGTTTGATTTTCAGGGTTTTTACAACTGAAATAACGTTTTGGGACTTGAAATGTCGTCCGTTAGAGGGGTAGAAAACGATGTGTTTATATAGCGGATAATTCGGGACTGTTCGGTTTAGAGAGAATTCCGGTTTAGAGGGGTTCCACTGTAAGAGGTGGAATGGTTAAGGAGTACCTGCTTATGAAACTACATAAACTAAAATGTATCCCAATAATTACATGTATATACACGTCATACATGTAGAATAATTATTATGGTACCGTGCATAAAATCTTTTGAAGTAGACGGTTCCCGTGGCGATGACCTGCTGTCTGACCTTCAGCTGTTCACCAAGCGCCTGTATGACTGCAAAATATGGTCAAGGTCAAATAGATTGAATAAAGTCCAAACAATGCATGTATCAAGTGAATAGTCGAGTTAACCCTTTCATCCCTAAATAACTGGAATGGACTGTGATATGATAATGTTCCGACAAAAACAGTTGTAACAAAAGGATTTTAAGTGAGTGAGTGAGTGAATAGGGTTTAACGTCCGCTTTTCTGACATAGAGGTACAAGCCTCAGGGAGTCTACACGCAGACGGGTCAACGGGGTCATGTCCCGTGTCCACCTGTCCAAGGGGGGTAAATCCCAACTTCAGAACTCAATATTTACAATCAAAATATATATTCAGTCCTGAAATTAGAACAACCTGATCTGGTGCCAGGCCCTCGCCACACCAGCATCATTTATCCCATCCCCTAAAAGTAATAGGATTAGTGCTAATCTTACTTTTATATATGGGCATAGCCCGACTCAACTCTCACATACAAGAAAGCCAAAAATGTACATGAGGGCCAAATCCGGTATAGTGGGTTCCGGAAAGTATGAACCCAATCGTTAAGCCAGTTTAGTCGCCTTTTACGACAAGCAATGGCTACTGCAGCACTATTCTCAGGATCAGTTGATCCCGCCCCGGTGCCTGCACGGGGCCAAAAGGATTTTAAGATTAGTCCATTTATGAAAAGGGGGTGTTTGTCTTTTAAAAAATATGAAAATTACTTGCAAAAGGTGCAGATCCTGATGAGACGGCTCGCTACGAGCCACTTCATCTGGATCTGCACTGTTTGCAAATCCCGCTATAGTAGGCTTTCGGCTTCAAGGGGTTAAGACCACATAGTGCATGCTAAATATGACAACACAGATCTACTTCATATTAAGTTCTCTTTCAATTGAACGAATGGGCTGTCGAATGGCTAAGGGACCTTGCAATTTTTGTATCTGCAGTCTGATCAGGGCCTAACCGCTCAGTCAGGGAATTGCCATCACAGAAATGATGCGCATATGATTGCGATATACGACTATGGTGGTCACACACATGGTAGCTTTTCGGGGGGGCCAATACCATCTCATTGCACTTACAATTGGCAAAGAAGATCATGCACTTCTCATAGTCTTCCTCTGTGATTGATTTCAGGTCAAACTGACGTTCTCGCTGCAGGTCTTGTTTATCCAGCAACCATTGTTGACTGCAACATCATATATACATGTATAGTAAAACCTCTTTAAGCTACATACTTAATAAGTTTGTTTTAGATATTGGCTGTGACTGGAGAAATGAAGGCCTTGTTTATCTAGCAACCATTGACAGTAACAAATATAGCTTTTGATGTTGCAGTCAACAATGGCATTGTTGACTGCAACATCAAAAGCTATATTTGTGACTGTCACTGGAGAAATGGGGTTTACGGGTTTTGTGACCAGTGTATATTTGCACTGTTCGCTATTCTATCAATGAAACACCATTCAATTCAAGCTTCTAACAAGCAATATACATGTAGGTCATTACCAGGTTACACGAGTGTGATAGTTTGATCAGGATACACTGGTCACAAATCCCATTTCTCTAGTCACAGCCAGATATATGGCCCAAAATGAGGCTCAACACAATTCTGGAAGTTGGAGCTTCCATTTTGCGCACCTGCAGGTTATATGGAGGAGCTCAGGGGAAAATCTGACCAGTTTTCTATACAATTTAATAATTTTTTAATGCTTCAAACAACTAAATTCAAATCACTAAATCAAATTTAAATCCAGATTTATATGTTAAATGGTCATAACAAATATTATAACTATTGTTTATTGTTATCACCATTTAGTATTTTTGTAGTTGTAAATGTGAAATATTCTGGCATAAAAAATATGTATTTTAGAGCAAAATGTATCGAGTAACCCCTAAACCTATTGGGTCACGCCGACTTCCAGAACACATTTGTTCATGCGGTTCTTATATTTAAGGGTAGGAATTGGCTCGAGGACCTTCCAGACCCGGGCATTTGAACCCAAAAGTGGCAGGCCAATGACCGTTGGCCCGTTTCTTTCCGAATTTACTAATATCTGCCATACAGTTGAAATATGTGCATTAAATGAAGGAGGCAATGAGGCGGTTAATTTAACCTAGCTAGTTCATTCTCCTATCGCAAGAAGCCGGTATGTAACACCGTGAAAAAGGCTGAGTGTGAGTGCATGTGATATATGGAGATTCAGCCGTAACAGTGTTATCCTATATAATGATGATATTTGACGATCGGTCAGGGCATAACATATCAGGCTGGGAATGATCGATATTTGGTTATGCAAAGTATGATGTAATATGTTTTCGGGCCCAGCTACTGTCGTTTCGCGGCTTATCGTTATATACGATTTGCTATTATTCGAGTTCATGTTTGGCGTTTATCTGTTACTATTTGGTTATATGACAATGTGTTTCACATATTCTGAAGACGAAAGAAAAAGAGAAGATAATACACGGCGGTATAGCAATTGCCCATATATTAGTGAGTTGCCCATACCATACCGCCGGCCATGGTCCAACAAGTTAAATTTGATTTCAGACGATGCATATTACAGTCAATAATGTTTAATAAGAGTAATGCGGGCGGCCAATTCCGGTCTATTCTGCATTACTCCGTGAGATGAATGGTGGGGAAACCGGAGTACCCGGGGAAAACCACCTCCTCCGACAAGTAATGACAACTTCACATACGTCGGTGTAGAGGTGAAGAGCTGTGATCAAACAGCTACCGGGGACCAATGGAATGCCGCTTGGTCATACTCCATTCAGTTATAAAGCAGGTTTAGGAGTGTCGGCAACTGGTATCGTCCGACTATTACTGAAACTCATGAGCTAGAAAAATAATAGAAATAGTACTCGTGAAAGTGAAAATAACTGACATACTATCACATATATGTGAACATAACTTAAGAAACTAACAATTGGTGTAAATAGTATAAAGAAAACTCGACACATTTACTCACAAATGTGAACTTTGCCAGAAATTTCCAGCCATTTCCTTTTTTGTTTTGATTGTCAGTCGGTGGGAGAAACCACTGCTAACACCGCCTAAGGTTTGAGGTGAGCATCCACTAAATTGTTGTTGTATCTCCAGTTCATCGTGTTCGCCGATTACCATAGTTCACCGTCATTGTATTGTAATTTTAAACTCACATCAGTGAAGTTCGGTTGCAGTGTGTGGGTTGTAAAAAGTATTCCCGAGACAAGCTAAATTAATAGAGGGGGTTTGGGTGTGGTGTGGGTAGGGTGGTGGGTAGGATGGGGTGGTGATGTGAGGATGATAGAGACAAGATTACGGTAGAGGGGAGTTGGGTGCGCTAACAGTAGTATAAACATCTAGTAGCCTAAATATTTTGTAAAATAACAGTAAACAATCATCATCATAATCATCATCATCAGCATCATCATCATCACCAGTATTTGCGCCGCAAGCTGAGTAACAATTACAAGACAACGTCAAGCGATCCATGATTATTGCCTAACAAGACTACCAGAAAACTATACGTACTGAGGTATTAGTGCATTTGCTCACTGTATTGCCACAGTCCACGACACTAACGCCTCCAAGCATCGGCTTAAACGAAACTCACTGTAAACTTTGAATAACACAGTTAATATTAAAAAATGTGCATAAAGTTCTGTCGAAATGACAGTCTTGCTCAGTGAGCACACATGGTCGGGAAAATCATAGCACGTACTGGAAGGACGTATGCGGGGACAATCTAAAGCCGACGCTCTGCACTGAACCTCGCCAATTAACTATATATATCTATATGGGCAGCATTGTACCAGAGAGACAAGCCTGCGCACCCGCGCAGAAGTTTGATTTGAAGGCCTATATATATTCTGGTCGCCATTCACTCAATCTAACGCACGTTATACAACTCAGTATAACTGTTACTGTTCACCAGTCTGTTGTCAGAATGAGTATATATGTGGCTGTTCCTGGAGAAATGGGGCTTAAAGGTTTTGCGATCAGTGTAGATCAAGATCAGCCTGCGCTTCCGCACAGTCTGATCAAGATCTGCACTGTTCACCATTCCATCATTGAAACACCCGAATTCCTCCGAGTCTCCCTGTTGGTTCTTTCAGTGGTGTTATTATTCTCCCTATCATTGGCCATCGTTCGCAACGACTGTCATTTCGTCGTACACCGATGTGCATAGTGTGCCTTTTCCATCGAGTTTACCTGTATCAGGTTGCTAGGAAGATGTGAATTTCGACAAGACTACAGATACAGTCCTTGACACAAAAGCATAAAATAAATATACTAAAACAGCACATGTAAAGAACATCGTTGTTGTTAAACTTTAAACCAACGTGTTTTGAAAGTAAACAATGAAAGTTAATTACCCATGACTACATAGGCATGGACAACCTTCACTGGTTGCTTTCAAAATACTTTCTGCACATATGCACAGTACAGCTTACGCAATGCTGAACGACTACTACATGTATAAGTGTCTGCAAAATAATAATAATAATAACATATTAGTGATAATAACATATTAGTGCGTATGATACTATAATAACATATATTGGTGCACATGAAAGTTGTCTATGACTGTCATCTTAGTTATGGGCAAAGTTCATGTTGAAGTTTCGTATTGTGCAACCCTTTTAATTACAATTATGTACACCTATAGTTGCGCTTTTAATTAACAGCTGGCGATAATAACTATTGAAGGTGGTAGGTACCTACACATACATTGTAATATTCGTATCTACGCTGCGTAGAAATAAAGCAACGAAATTTAGTTTTTAATTTGCGTCTGTACTTGGCTTATAAACTAAATCAAAGTATTGAAAGTACTGAAATATGTGATCTCCACAAAAACTGATCACGTACGGAACTGGAGGCTGAAAGTTGCATATTTTCTCAATCATTATCCAGAGGCAAATGTACTGTGATGGTGCACACCAATTCCCATACATACATTTTCTCTAGAATAAATTACTGCTTAAAACTCCCAGAAAAGTTTTGGTACGAAACACCATGGTGACTAACTGTATGCTCACTGCTACCTAACTGTGAGAACTAAATATAATAGCTGCTGTATTCATACGCACGAAATGTCTTGATTCATATTTTACATATTTTAACTGATAAACTGAGAACAAAACTGTGAAAACAATAGGGAATAGTATATGTAGAGTTTTAGATACAAAGCAAGACAGACCAAAACGCCATAGGATAAGTTGGCACAGGGCACTATTTTCTTGGTCGTACTCGAATAGACGTAGCACGATCAATGGCTGCCCCCACAGAAATTTTCGTGACATAATATGCTATCTCAAGGGAAATAACATATACAAACGAATGTTCAAGTTCCTTATATTAAAGGTACATGCCCACTCAGTAGTCACAGAATGTTCTGTATAGGAATTAAATAAGTGTATACTTGTGTTACTATTCCACCAGTTCTAAATATTACGAATGGCCACTATACATATATAATCATTTAGTAATATGTATTTTACTGATAGCGATACTGATCGCGGTGGTATCAGGCTATTTTCATATGCAAATGATGAAGCATGATATTTTTTAATTATTTATACGAATTAAATGTGTCAACTGAAAAAAATAATATTTTCGACAGATTATAAAGTATGATCATTGCACATCAAAACATAAATACAGAGAGTAAATAGCAATGTCCGTTAACATTTGAAGGAAACATGATTATCGCCCCTGATATCAGTGTGGAAATTTACGTTTGATATAAATGTATAATAATGCCAATCAATACGTGGGGTAATGGTGAATGAATGTTTAATTTGCCAGAAAATGTCTCAGATGATGTCTCAGATGTCTACTGAATGGGCATGTGCCTTTAATTATCTAGGCGAAGTAGAAACGAAGTTACCACACTTAAGTTTCGTAATTTTAGTTTCAACATGTACCACATAGGAACAAAAGAACGAAATTGCAGCGTCTTCATGTTCGTCCCTACGCGTCGTAGACACGAAATTTAAGGTTCTCGGACGAAGGAACTGTCCCTAACGTCACACCATATATGTGGCCGTGACTGGTGAAATGGGGCGTATCATCTTTCTATAGATGTGGCTGTGACTGGATAAATTGCACTTACGGGTTTTTGCGACCAGTGTAGATCCAGATCAGTCTGCGCATCCGCATTGTCTGATTTGGATCTGTATTGTTCGCCATTCCATCAATGAGACATCCGCCATACTTCTAAAAAGTCATATAGATCGTTATCAGGTTATTATAGGAGTGTGCTATTGGATCAGGAGTTGCACTGGTCACGAATCCCATAAGCCCCATTTCTCCAGTCACAGCCATAATTAACAGCGCAACACAGGACTGTACCCACGATAAGGCGATGAAATGGGTAGACATGTCAATTTATGCTAACGGGTCACCACCTGAACAAAGAGAGCTTATTTCTGATCAACACATACAGATCGTCTCCAATTGGGGACTCTTAATATTATTTGATTGGAAAACATGTACATTGTAACAAACAATCATGCGATGTCGACCGAGCAGTGGCATTTTCCTTGTTTTCGAAATGACATAATGTGCTACAGTTACTCCACAGTTATTTCCATGCTTGTACAAGGTGCATGATCACGTGGTTACAACAATAACAACGTCGCCCACTCCAAAGTAAGTATTATTTGATATTTTTGAGACACGGAAATCGATTCTTCGCATAAACGACAGAAGTTTGGGCGAAAATAAAGAGACCACCAAATGCAGCTTAACAAGACGCGTGATCATACACGTGCAAACGGTTACACTCGTCACCAACATATTCTTTCGTTGTTCAAAATACTACGTAATTTAAGACAACAGTAGCGGATTCAGGGGGGGGGGGGTGACCGCCCCCCCCCCTTCAGAAATCCCGATTTTCTTTTTTATTTTTTATTTTTAAGAAATATTGAGCGTAGAATGCAGGAAATGGCTTCCTCAATTCAAAAAAATTCCGGGGGGTCATGCCCCGGACCCCCCTACCCAACTCCCTCGCACCGCTCATTTGACGAACTAGCATATCCCGATTTATTTTTCTTTTTTTTATGAAATATTGAGCGTAGAATGCAGGAAATGGCTTCCTCAATTCAAAAAAAATCCGTGGGGGGGGGGGGGGGCATGCCCCCGGAACCCCTAGCCAACTCCCTCGCACCGCTCAGTCGACGAACGAGCATACCTCGTTCAAGATCCATGTGGGGCCCCCCCTTGGTGAAATCCTGGTGTCAGGTCCGACGCCCCCCCCCCCCTGAATCCGCCCTTGCGAATAATCGTAATACTCACATAAGGCGTATAACCAGACACATTCAGAGTATTATACGTAAACTGTGGTGTAAGCTTACAGAACGGCAAACACACGCCAAATGAAAGCGTTCAAGTCACTGACATGAAATATGAAGATGATAGAGTACCACGAAAACTTAATATACATGCCAATATATATATATATATATATATATATATATATATATACACACTAGTATACGAACACTGGCAAAGAAATCATATTTTCACTTAACATGTGTAGTATTTCGCCCCACCAAGTACGTAGACAAAACGAAAACATGACCGTCATTGACGCGCACATTAGGCACATACACATGATGACAGTAATTGCGCATTAGCCGATCCGCAGAATTAGCCGAAATTACAGTATCCATTTGGCGAGAGGAGAGCACGAAACTATGCCAGACAAAAGACGCCAACGCGACTTCCAACAACTGGAAAGGGTGACACAAATATATATATGTCGTGATTTCGCCATCTGAAGGTCGTTTTTTCTTGTAAAATATGACCTACTTTCGTTTCTTACTGTCGCCACCAGATCCTAATACAAAAAGACGACAAATTCGCCAACACGACAATGAATCACGACTTGGCAGAAACGAGCCCCGAGTAAAGGGACCTTATAACGTAACCGATTAGAGTAACCTCAGATCAGCCACTGGGGACCGTTTCACTAAGCTTCGTACGACTAAAATGTTCGTAAGTGCAAATGTAGGATCTTCTGGAAATTTCAATTGATGGATTTACATTTATTGAGCATATGTTGCATGTTCAATAAATGTAAATGCGATAATTGTTTACAAGAAAACATTGTTATTGTGAAATTTATAGACGATCATAAGTTTGCACTTACGAAAATTTTAGTCGTGCGAAGTTTAGTGAAACGGCCGCCAGGTTCTTAAAGAACGGGTCATATTTCAATGTTTTATGGATTATTTCGGTATCTCTGGTGGTTTTTGTGAATTGTTACTAACATACAATCTACGTCACCTCACGCGAATTGCATGTATAAGTACGAATATGTTGACAGTCTAAAAGGGGTCCGAAAGTTCGGAACGGTGAATGTGTAAACATAGACATAGAATTCTATGTCTATGGTGTAAATAATTGACGATTTCTGTCGTGTGTAATGATTGAGAATTAGTAGTTGCACATCACTATGTAAATTACTTAAAACCAACCAAATCCACCCAAATCCACCAAAATACCCACATGGCACTAAAATAATGACCATCTATCTGGGAGATCAGCATTAAAATAATCTGAATGTTCTGTCTATAACGCAGGGCGACTTGCAAATTCGGGATACATACACATTCTGATAAAGTTCATTAAAGTTTACATGTAGTAACATCCGCAAAATGAATATACATGTAAGCCGGCGCAATTGTGTGTGTTTTTTATCGATATCTATATTTATTGCAATTGTTCTAAGGTCCTTTTTATCAACCAGACGTCCTTGCCACCCACCATGCCAGGACATCGTTAATAGGTGAATTACGATTGAACATCCAATAAATAATGAAAAGGACAATGTAAGATCATAAATAAGTGCATATTTCTGGATGAAAGTTGGCATGTCGCTTGGCTTTAACGTGTTTACCACTGTAGACATACAACTTATTAGCTCGACCTATATAATCTAATTATGTCGCGACATTGCATGGGCATTTAACGCACGCTCTCCGGTTGCTTAGCAATTGATATGATATAGAAGGATTATTAAATTTATGCAAATCGGTTATTTAGCACATTGCATTTATGGTGTATAAGCATGTAGCGATGTTCCTTTGTTCCAAACTGATACTACATAACGGCCTTTGTTAATCTTGCCAAGATGCCAACGTTTCTGAACATCCATTGGCACACTCAACTCGCTATCAATCATTTTTGATTAGCTGAGCCTGAGCTGTAGAACAGCCCAGTCTGTCAATCCAGCTGCTTGATTCCAGGCGCAATATTCAAGTATGTTGAAATAAAGAAATTGACAAATATTTGCAAGATTAGCGCAGGTAGTATTGTACGTAGCAGTTTTCACTATTTATTGGATGACCCTCGTTAGTAAATGACCGTTCCCTGTTGTGGCTACGATTTCACGTGCTACGGCCGTTTGTGTCTTTATAAAACTTTTTATCTCAAAGCAAAGTAATTGTGTGATTGCCATTAATATTGTTTAATGTTTTCAGCATCATATGGATGTGTTCGTCGAAGTACGTTCTTTTCAATTATTTTGCTCTACGGAAATCTTTTTTAAATGAAAACATAGACGATGTATTTATGGGGCTAACTTACTTTTCTCAGTGCTCTGCGGTCACTATTTCACAAACTTCCAGATGGCTGTGTTGCAATGACATCGTTAACTGTGACTGTGATTGGAGAAACGGGGCTTATGTGAGTTGTGACATGTGTAGCGCCTGATTAAATAGCACACTCGTGTACGTAGCCTGATAACGATCTGTATTATTTGCTAGAAGCATGACGGGTGTTCGTTAATGAAATGGCGAACAGTGCAGATACTGTCAGACTGTGCGGATGCACAGGCTGATCAGGATCTACACTGGTCGCAAAGCCCATATGCCCCAGTTCTCAATTTCCCGAGTCATCGTGTGTGACAACACTTCATAGTAAGTTATCCTGGTGCCAAAGGCATGTATACATACACAGACGTACGCACAATGTAGGTGCAGTTTTTTTCCACGCATAAATACGACGCCATATGCAACTCATTTACAGCCGCATATGGGCGTAGGAATACAAGATGGTAATTATGTTAGATATTCATGTCAGTTGCACTGCAACGGTATCGTTTGCATTGTTCCCAAACCAGTAAGACTGGACAATTAATACTTGATATGAAGTTGCGTACATCATGTGTTATTAACGATGGGATAAATTATAAATATCGGGTATCATTTCATTGGGCGTTGTTCTTTATAGGAACAGGCATCTTTTCGAAAGGCATCTACATATATTGCACACTGTCATATGTATAGGGCGCGTTTTTCTTATTTATTCAGTATTAATTGATAGATATCAACGTTTCATGTTCTTTATATCAATACTTTCAGGTGCGCCGTTTTACTAAAATATGCGGTATTTTTTTTATATCAATAGTTCGATTCTTTGTTACCAAAAATTCGATTTTGATTATGTATAAAAAAAAACTACCGAATAAATAGTAAAGCGGCGCACCTGAAATTGTTGAAATTAAAAATCGAATTATTGATGCATCTATCAATAAATGTAATGTAAATGTAAATATGAACGTAAAACCAAAACCGCAGACATATCTATCATGTCTATGTCTGATGTAAAACCGCGCCACATACATACGGTCACAAATGCACAGAATCCATATAATTATACCAACATTATAGTTCCCGCTCCTTGGAGGTCGACTAGTCATTTCGATGTCTGTGTAGGTTTTTTTTGGTATTTTGTGTATCCGTTTTTACATTGAGCTTCGTTGAAGCATGCGCAGTTTTATGCGCAGTTACATGCGCCATTAAGCGTTTCTGTCATGAGATGCGACGACACAAATGTCACATTGTAAGATAAGTTTGATTACACATGTTCATAATGAATATGTGTAATAAAACTTATCTGAAATACTAACCAAAAATTCTGGTATATAGTCGAGTTCAGCTTCGGATTTCTTGACATTGTCTAATAATTGTAATCGTTGAGCATGGGCTCAAAATATTGTCTCGAAATCAATTAAGTAGTTCACAGATCAGCCTCGACCAAACAAACCTCCTGATTCTACTAGACCACAACCAGCGCCAATTTTCATATTTTCAGTACCTAAAAACCTACGTATTCCTATTCGTGGCTATTTGCACGGTCACGGTATGCGAAATTGCTGCTGTTCTACTGGATCCATACATTCTGAAGAAAAGTCGTGGGTAATACACATTTTAATTTATCAGTACAGTGGTGTTTGAATGTGTTCAAATGATAAAATTATGTCACATAAATAACTATGTTTATCAACTGAAACTAATAACAAGAACATGATGGAAGATTTGTGTCTGAATACAGCTATTTTAAAGAATGTACGTCTGTAGTCATATACAGCATAATTACAGCTTTGTGGAGTAGTTTACAAATGTCAGCTGGCATGAGCGTAAACATATACGTGTAGTTCGTTTGATGATATTGATGAAACGATATATTTTCTGACATTACAGTAGATGATCCAGTAGAATACCTAGTTTGTTTACGCTTTATATTCATGGCAGCCTCCAACTCCCTGACGTTCGATTCCTTCCGCCAATCGGAAATGGTCACGTGGCCACGAACGTCCTATCAGACACGATCTACATGAACGGCGTTTTCAACGGCCGGGAAGACGCCAGCAGCCGAGCGCGGATACCGTCCACAGTCAGCATTGACGTCATCTACCCTGCTAATGCTACAGTGGAGCGAGAGTATGAACTGGACATGCGAAACGGTAATTCGTTGACTCTGTAATTTAAGATCAGCTCCATCGGATATGAATAAGAAAAACAATCGTTTATTCATCGAGGCAATTGTCTCCGGATCGAACAGCCAATACTTATTCATAAAACATGCAATGTATCATCATACGGATATACAAATGTATGTACATTGAATATGCCAACTGCACCAATCTGATGCAAATCGATCTTTTTGCTAATACATGATCAGATTGCGTAGTATGCATACTTTAACGTGGCCTGATGACGAGTAATATTCATGTTTTAGTTTTGGTGGAACATTATGTGCAACTAGTTGGCCGCGGCCCGCATGTCGCGCCCGTCTGAAGGCCTTAATTGATAGTATACCGATTTTGTTCAACCAAACATTTTAGCCAAAAACTTTAACCTGGACGCACATACGCGTACGGACGAACGTACATACGTACGTATTTACGCCAATGTGCCGACTATATGGCACTGTCCGCAAGCGGGCCCTACAATAAAACTATATATTTACACCAGTAATAATGTAATAATACAGACAATTCATGTACATGTACTATCATATTCGAACTATTACTCGAAATGTCTTTCATTAATATGTGTATACCATTGTCTTTGTCTACGTACGGGGTGGCCAATACTAATATTACATTGTATATGTACTCGTCAAAATACATTACAACGGTGGTCTGCACGTGCCATCCGATATGCTCGTTTTCATTCCAGGCCTGTTTAAGCAAGCGATCACAACGCCAGACGTCACCATCACCATTACCTACTTAGCGCATCGTGTTCTGACCAGGGTAATGGCAGCAGTCGTCGATATTCGTCGACTAAACACCGCTACAGGCAACATCTCCATTCCACTGACCTTAAATAATGGGAGCGACACCAAGGATTTCAACCTAACAACGGAAGAGCACAGTAACCACATGTACGGGGTAGTCTAGATCCTGGTCCGTCAGTGCACCCATTATTTGCAGACACACTCAAAGACGATTATTTTCTTAGTACAGCAGCTACTATGTATGTGCAAGCAGCTCTCGAATGAATCTTGTGGAGTTATATATGTCGTGTGGATGCTTTTAAGTTGAATGTAAATCAATATAACTATACTGTTAGTGTAAATCCATATTAGTAGCTATACTGTAGATGTATATGCCGTTATTACTTTCAAAACCAAAATGCGTATACCTCTTTTAACCCGTATGTACATTACCTTGCTGAACAGTTCAACAGTCTATCAATCAATCAATCACAATCAATCAATTATATTTTAAATAGGTATACATATGGTCCGGTAAATATAACAGAGCTGCCGAACATGGAAAAGACAGTCATACACCAGATATGGTCGAAAGTCCCAGTAGCGTTGATTCTTCCGGCAGGACGGAACAGACTGGTTGAATCGTTTGTGACGTCATTAAGCGTGGAGAAAGGCGACGCAATGGAGAACGCACACTCTGCATTGTCCATGGTGGAGGAGGATGAACTGATTACAACGCATGTGAAGGTAAGGAATTATATAACACATTCCATGGTTTTCCAGTGGTCTGGCTTCCGTTTTCGCTTGAAATTTAGTTTCGTCTATTATCTGTGAGGCCTTTGTTTCATGTAAATTACAGTTTCTACTTGCTTCCTATATTGCGATGTTATGGGACCATGCACGGTCAATGATAATATCAATATCCAATGACAATATCGCTTTTCCGGACCTTGCTTCTTATACTACGGTGTGTCTATGTGTCGTTATGTTCCATGATCTCCGGTCTCCATGGTATATGTATCGTTGTCACTAGATATCGTTTCGAATACATGTATATGGTTCACTGTAGCGGTCACGAAACACTTTCTCGCTAAATAAAACAAATATAAGATCTGTAAAATGTAATGCCTTATGAAATCCCTTTGTAAAAATATTTCAGAATGCATTAGAACATATTACCATCATGTTTGCCATATTGTATACGGCTACATGTACTTTATAACTAAAATCTAGACCTTTTCTCAGGAAATGGAGGAATTATGGTGTGATGGTGAAATCGTTATAGAAGACAACATTGACCTCGCACAAACTGTGCATGCGGCAATGTACCATATATTCTGTTCGTTACCCACTCGTCCAGATCCGCTAATGCCGTTCTATGGCCTAAGTCCAGGTATGAACAAATCGCAAGTTTATTATTATAACATTACAGAAAGAACACTTCTATACAATTTAATAACGCTATTGTTTTTCATATATATAATTATTCCACGAAGTAATTTCCGTCCTAGGCTCGAAAATTAACCGCCAAAGAGTGATGGTTCAAATACCATTGAAAGTAACCACAGCAATATACATATTTAATATTATATTGAGCTAGAAGATACATACTAAACTTAATGTACTAAATCGCTATTGTCTATATACACTATACATACTTGCTCTATAGTAATACAGACCATGTAATATTCTAGAATCCTAAAGTAAAGCGCAGGTATGTGCTAAATATGTGCATTTCGCTATATATTACGACGATCTATGCGTACATAGGGCAATTTCATATGAACGTTGCGACAGTAATGTAACTGGATGTTAGTAATCTCATCGAGTAGCGTTATATGAACTCTTACCAACAGTAAATACTGCATTGGGATTACTTATGGCACATTCCATACAATTATTCAAAAGATCGCTGATAGCTTTGTTTGAACTGTTATATATTTATTGTTATATGTTAATTGTCTCTCAATTAGGCGGTCTGTCACGTGGTGGACTTCTTCATCCTGAGAAGGTTGGAGGTGGTGATAATGACTACGCCGGTCACGTGTTCTGGGACATGGACACGTGGATAATGCCGCCAATCATGCTGTTTCATCCCGAAATGGCGAAGATTATGATTGGAGCACGGACACGGGTTATAGATCAAGTAAAAGAAAACGCCAAAGAAGCTGGAATGGAAGGCGTTAAGTTTCCATGGGAACAAGCAATAACTGGTGAGTTTGCAAGTTTGGACGGTAAAATAGAAAGCAATAAAGCTAAGAGATCGAAAAGACCAACATACAAATGCCATATAATACGGACAGTCGATTAGTACACTTATTGTTATTTTTGGTGAACCAACTAAATAAGGTACAACATTAGCAGATACTCGTATCTGAATGAGAATAATCAAACACGAGTTCGATATTCTCGATACTCATTGTTGCGTTGTCAAAGTGAAACGGTGGAGTAAACAAATATGGCATACGAAAGTAAACATCTCATGTGAAATATGATATAAAGTACTACAAGTAAAGACACTAATAACATATCCGTGCATTACGTATAAGTTATGGAAAATGCAATGAGATATATTTATGAATTTCAGGAATAGAAGCCACGCCAAAATGGGCAGGAAATATGTCCAAATACCAAATACATATCATTGCCGATGTGTCCTATGCCCTGCGACAATACCTCTACGTAACTAACGATATGGACATTCTGCACAACCACAAGGGACTACTCCTGGCGTTTGAAATAGCGAGATTCTGGAAAAGCCGGGTGACGAAGATGCCTTCGGGACAATACGAGATTCTCCGAGTGATGGGTCCAGATGAAGACCACTTCAATATCAATAATTCTGTTTTCACGAATTACAACGCCAAATTGAGTTTGCTGCTTCCGCAGTACATTGTGAAAGATTTACAACTGTGAGTAAATGAAAATAAAGTCCATCAGATTTACTTTCAACATTCATAAAGGATATATCAGGCCGTTGTATTCCTGGCCATACACATAAATACCAAATGTTGATAATAAATAACATTCGATACCGTTTACATTGTTCTATTTAAGTTTATTAGTATGTAAGTTACTACGTATATCTTGGTTTCTTTAGAGACCGCGAACCGCTTTTGTGCAGCGCATAGCTGATACTTATTAAATGCTATACACTGTGTTCAGTGTTCTCTTTGTGGATACTGGCTATTATATGTTCCTGTTTATACCCCGCTACGGAAACTGATGTCTACAGGCGTGTTTTATACCCCGACTTTCAAAGTATGCCGAGGGTATTATGTTTCCGTCCGTCCCGCCGTTCGTAACAAATAAACTTAACATTTCCAAATGTGCGTTAATGGTTGTGTTTGTCGGTCCAAGTGGCAGCCTAGGGTATTCATGAACATCCGTGAGCTCTTCACTTGTTCAAGTTTTTGTTTGTTTCAGATCTGTAAATGCTTCCATGAAGAAGGAAATACATGAATTTGTGGAGATCGCTAACAACATCTTGATTCTTTTTGATGAAACACTTGATTACCATCCGCAGTATGAAGACTTTTCTTTGAATCGTAAGTAAATATATCTCAATAAAAGTTGCTTTGTATATTTTATATCTAGTATGGCGTGGCTTTAATATGTGGATCCATACATATTTTTGAAAATATATTTTTATCCGGTTACCTCGACTCTGTGTCAAAGGAAAGAGTCAGATAAATGACTATGTACACGTAGTATGTATTCAAATGTGGACAAAATTACGTCACAACTGATATGAGACATGTCTGTGATTATACATAGTACATAGTACATGTACATAGTAATTCCATGATAATTCGTTCACCGTTTACTTTTTCTTCCAGAAACCATTAAGCAATCGGATGCAGTTTTATTGGGATTTCCTTTACTGATGGACATGAAACCACAAGTTCGACGCAACGACCTCCTGCTGTATGAAAATGTAAGTGTAATATCTGGTGTACTGTCACCGTGTGCATTGTATTGGACTCATTCAACTTATAGTACATTATTTCTCTGGATTTTTCTCGGAGATGACACATTCTACACGCACATGTTGATGTTGTTATTTCCCCGAACCTTGAGCATGACTGTTATTCGACAATTTGTGCATATTAGTCTATTATTGTTATCAATTCTTGCCCTTTTAACATTTATTTTCGCGTCAGCTGGTAGATTTTAGGAGGCGTTTGTATTATGGACTGTGCCATAGTGTACAATATTCAAATGCTTCACTCATGATGTAACCGTGTGAAATGCGTTCGAGTCGCTGGCAAACATGTTAATGAGTAGACGTTTCACTAATACATTAAAACCCTGTTAAAATGCGTTGATGAAATGCAAGCATACGTACTCTTTATTACACCCTATGAGATCGCAATCGTGAAATAGTTAGTGAGCTCACACGTTTGTTTAGTGGGAGGACCGTATGAAATGAGCTCCAGTGACTGAGGTACGTCTGAACCGGAACACCGATGTGGCGACTGCTCTGGCCAGAGATGTTCCCACTTTCAACCACATATACATTCCATAGGCGTTACGTTCTACGTACACAATGCATTTGTATAGATCACGAAGGTTAACGGACCGGACACGGGAACATGGTCCATGCATACGGTTGGTTGGTTGGAGCTAGGCGACGAAATGAGAGCCGCGAGGAACTTCCAGATGATGTTCAGGAATATCAACGGACCGTTTAAGGTACTGTTTGTTATAGCTTTGTGGGGGAGTTCGGTTTGATCATTGTGACTATAAGAGAACTGATGACGTTCACACGTGTTTAAAGCAGAACTCTTACCATCGTACAGTCATGACGAACAGGTACATGGATTGAAATGTGTATACGTGCATCTTTCTCCAGAAGTAAACATATGATTGTTTCATAGATAAGGTGGTGGTAATTCGTTCAACCCTACATACCATGCTTTTTTATTTTAATGTCCACTTTGTGGATATCTTCCAACTAATTTATAAAATTACCATTTGTTCCGATATGACGAATTGTTTGATTATTTGCATATATCCGTATATTTCCTCTAAGGCGACGAATGGACTCGAGTGTAATATATTTACAATGTTGATATCACTTAGTCACAATTTCTAAAAAAATATTTCCTGCTAATATATTCGATTCTGGTATATTGGCAGGTATTTAGCGAGAAACCAGTAGATTTGACACCGACTGGCGGGTGTGTGAACTTTATCACCGGTGCCGGCGGATTACTGCAGTCAGTGGTTTTTGGTTATGGCGGTATACGGTTCCGAAAGGACTGTATGGATATAAACCCCACCAGGCTACCCAACACCACATCGTGGGCCATGAAAGGCATTAAGTATAAGGGTGTCGTTATGGATATCAGCATATCTGGGTCAGTGAAAACCATTAACGTCACATCATTGCCAGAAAACCGCTATGCAGAGATAGGTAGACGTGGCATGCGGCGACAGCAACTGGTACAGGGATGGGACCAGAACTTCACTGATAGCATCAGAATATATGTCACAGAATTAAGTCGAGGGTCCATTGCAGTCAATTCAACTGACGACGGTTCTTATCTGCTGACCTCGGATACGTAAGTCGAATCACCGAATAAAGTCTGAATCATAGTTTTCGTTGGCAACTGTGCAGGACTTGTGTGAAACTTTAGTAGCGTTAGTTACTGTATTACCTAGTATGTAGTTGTGTAGTTTGCGCTAATTTATACACGATACACACATATATACAAGCGTGTCAGAGTGTGTTTACCCGTAACCGGAAGTTGGGGTGGTGGAGGGTGAGTTGTTGCGGTTGGACGATCACCCACCTTATTGCCTTCAAGTTCACTTTTTCATGCACTATACCATAATTATTGACATTATATTGTAATTATATAATATTGATGCAAGCACTACTCGCGTACCTGGATTTCAAAATTTCCCCTGGCTGCCTCTGAATTCAGGCCCTCGAATAGTTGCGGGTAGTAACTCTACAAAACTACTTTACCGCCCGTAGAATATGCTATGGACGGTACGGGTACGGGAGTTTTGCAAACTTACTAACCGCAACAAGCACTAGAAAATACCACGCTTCAAAATGTCTGGTTACGGGCCTAATTTCTCTCTCTATTATGCACTAATCTGTACCGCCAAACATACGCAAAATATAAATAGTATAACCAAAGAGCCATAAGAGATATAAGAGCCCAGATAAAACTATGATATAACGATTTAAGACAATATATACAACCAGTAATCGTAAGATGTTAATCACTGTGTATGCACAAATGCATGTGTACAACGCTGTTTGAAACAGTTTCTATTCGGAACGATTGTTTATTGCCGTCAGTATTCAGGAACTTATTTGAACTAATTTTTAAATCTTCGATTTATACATGATACAGATTGAGTGAAGATGTGCGTTTCCGTCCGCCAATCGGAAATGGTCACGTGGCCACGAATGTCCTATCAGACACGATCTACATGAACGGCGTTTACAACGGTCGGGAAGACGCCAGCAGCCGAGCGAGGATACCGTCTACAGTCAGCATTGACGTCGACTATCCTGCTAGCACCGCTGTAGCACGCAATTATGAACTTGACATGAGAAAAGGTATCGTTAGCTTCATACAATATAAGTATGTACTTATCCAGCATATTACTGTCTCGTGACTTGTAGTACTTGGTGTTACAAATGCGTCAGTTGTGACCAGAGACACAGAGACCATAACTTCAAATCCTTGTTTTGACGTCTCAACGGTTTGAAGACCATATATAAATGTCTATATGCACAATGGGTATTAGTTGTAACTATCTTATATTATATTTCAAATGTAAAAATACAGTAACCAGGACTATAAATCGCATCGCTTAGTGTCGGTGTTAAGTAGAATTATAATATAATGCTTTAGTGTGTGATCTTCTGTACAACTTATTTATTAGCGTCCATACGTTTTACATGTTTAATAACACTATTTCTCCGTCGTTTCAGGGATATTCATTCAGAGTATCCAGAAACCTGAGGTCAGTATCACAATTACCTACCTCGCCCATCGTGGACTGCCCCGTATCATGGCAACCGTTGTCGATATCCGCAGACAAAACAACGTGCCGGGCAACATTAGAATACCACTGACAGTAAACACGGGAAACAAGACTAAAGACTTTCACCTCGACACACAAGACTATCATGGCGATAAGTAACTATTGTTTTCATTCAACTGTGACTGAATAGACTGCTAAAAAGCAATAGAGACAACGGGAACAGATCACAACGTTCCTTATCACGACTACTAGAAGCTAGAAAGTTGGTAAAACCGACAGATGCTCCCCGATGCAAACATAACTTTAAACATTGAGACAAGCTCAGCCAATCAGACAAATCAAAGGGCAAAGGCTCTGAAATCGATCATGTCACATACAGTCGAACCTGTGCTAAAGACCACCTTCGAATAGCAATCACCTGGCTGTAAAGGCCACACTTGTATTGTCCCAATGTCACAATTACTATATAAAAAACCACCTGTGAACAAAGGCCACATGTTTTACTTCCCATGGCTGGCCTTTATTCACAGGTTTGTCTGTACTTATGGTTTAAGGACAGTTTCAAGATATCGTCACTATAAGCATGTAGGTTTGATGAAAACCGGGCTGAATACCATGTATGCTCCCACGAACACTTTTCGGGGAGCATAACACTATGCAGAACATATGTTACAAGTGCAGTTTTATTGCACCTGTTTTAGCCCAACTTAACTTTTGGGGTGGTCGGAATCCAGAATGTCTGTACGCCCAGTATATTATTATCTTATAACAAAGACGGGTATGTCCTCCGTTACATTATTATTTTACTATATAGCAGTTTCGGCGACGACGTTGCAGTTTCTGATTAACCTCGATCGAACAACTCAATACATAATTTGTGATTAAAACTTGTCCTTTGTACCACAGGTATACAACTGGACCGGTGAACATCACAGAACTGCCAGGCATGAAAGTGAATGTGCTACACCAATTCTGGACCAGAATACCGACACATCTCACATTACCTGCTGGACAGAGTGCATTAGTGAAGATGTTTATTACCTCACTGAGTATTGATAAAGATGACGCCTTGGAGCAATGGAGTGCAGCTCATGCCATGACGCCGGGCGAACTAATCACAAATCATACAGAGGTGAGACTTTCAACATGAAAACGATTATCAGAAACAGGAAATAATGGACGTATGCACCAACGCTAGGAAAATAGACTAGAAATAGTGAGCAGGGACTCATGCACCCGCTGAATCCTGCCTCGATCGACAATCGAAACATTCAACGCACATTTTGTCAATCGTTAACTTCAATTTGGTTGACATTGGGCTCTCAGTGAAGAGGGTTAGTTATGACTGTATGGACGATAGTAAACAACAACATGGAACTTCTGAAGTAATTCCAGAGATATCAAATGATTGAAACATTTGTTTGAGTCATTTGGCCTCGCAATCAACTGATTTATGAGAGCGATCACACCACTAATATGCTAATTTTACAGTAGACAATGTATGTGATTAAATGTCATATCATATTCATTTCAGGAGATGGAGACAATTTGGAATGATGGAGAAATCGTTATTGAACACAACACGGAGCTCGCAAAAACTCTCCATGCTGCGATGTACAATCTCCTGTGTTCTCTACCAAGCCGTCCTGACCCACTGTCACACTTCTATGGACTAAGTCCAGGTACAGTCAGTCAGCAATACATGTCCTGCTTATTGATTGAGCTTTGTATAAATAGCCAAACTGCTATCACTCAATTCGACAGCCTATTTTATTTAATCATAATTTTCTTCTACACGAAATAAAGTAATGGCTACTGAGAAGGCAGAAGGTCTCGGACATTTACATCAACACATTCATGTACACCTGCGTCGTCTACGTGGTACTAGTATAACTACAGCCGATTGAATTCCCCATCCGCATACATTAGACAGATCCATCTGGTCCGACAATACTACCTTTATTATAAGTACTTTGTAATAGTACTTTGTAATATATAGTATGGCCGAGGGGTGGTGAATGTATAGACGGAGGAGTTCTATCGACTGCGATATAACACTATAGTATCATCATTTTATTCTATGGATACACGTCTAGTTGTTTTCTTGCGATTATGAAAATGTTCTCTTTTCTTAATTATCAGGCGGACTATCCCGAGGTGGGCTTTCACACCCAGATCGACCGGGAGGGCCCGATAACGACTACGCTGGTCACGTGTTCTGGGATATGGACACGTGGATGTTGCCGCCAGTTATGGTGTTTCATCCGGTGATGGCACGAATGATGATTGGCTCACGCACTCACGTTCTCGATCAAGTGAAGAAAAATGCAAAGGCCGCCGGTATGAAGGGAGCCAAGTATCCATGGGAACAAGCAATGACCGGTTAGTAGAAATAAGTATATTAAGCGTATTAATTAAAATACATTGATCGTGCCCAAGACAACGTAATAAGATAGCAGCGATTATATTTATATTAACCAGAGCATATGAGTGTATATTAAGGTCCAATCACACTCTGTCTGCGACCACCTTACGACCTCTTTAAGACCAGGAAAGTGTGGAAAATCGCAGGAAATCGTGCAGTCAGCCTACACATAGCCTCACACAGTGGCCGACAATAAGTTCACATATTGAATTTTAATAAACTAATTTATAACAAGAAACCACTACGTGAACTATAAGTATTACATAGTATGGCCACTCGGGTTCAAAGGCCTGTGGTCCTCCGCGACATGACCGCGACTGCCCCGGTCATGCGACCGGTGAAATCGTAGACTATGGTAGCCCAAGTGTTACTCCGGCTTACATGTACACACAGTGATTTATTGATTGATTGAATGGGGGCGTCCGGTCACTCAACAACGTCACATACAGCGCAGATATATGGCGTGCATGTTTCTGCATTCCTTAATGTATCGTCTCAGATTTTGCATCTGGTTATCATTGGATGCTCTTGAGAATGCAACCCGAGACGTAGCCGTGTAGACAACCGTCTGCGGTAATCTTGACAAGATGTCAACGTTTCTGAACATCTATTGGCAATATCAACTCGCAATCAAGCAGTTTGATTGTAGCACAGCTCATGTTCAGCCAATCAATCTGCTTTCTTTCAAACACAACATTCAAGTATTTTGTAATAAATATATCTACACATATTGACACAATTAGTTTGTTGTTGGTATTTAACGGCCTATATATCAACAGCTAAGGTCATTTAAGGAATTCGATACCGTATTCAACTTGCTGCATTGGTGGGGGCGGGAGGGGATCCCAAACTCAGAACGGAATATTTACATCGAGAAAAATAGTCAGCCCTGAAATTAGAATAACCTGACCTGGTGCCAGGTCCATACCACACCAAATCCACTTGACCCCTTCCCCTTTAAGTAATAGGATTACGATTAATAATATTACTCATATAAGGGGTACAACCAGATTCAACTGTCACATACAAGAAAGTCAAAGACGTACATAAGAGCCAAACAAGGTTTCCGGACGGGATTCCGGTAAGGGTGAATCGTTAAATTACCTACCGCATGCTCCCACCTGCCAGGGTGGTGTATCGTCAATGGTCAAGTGGACGGTTAAGAACCCACAAACTAGAGAAAGTGAGCAGGGGCTCACGTATACCCCCGGCCGCCGCCTGGACCCACAAATAAAAACTTTAACGCAATTACTAAGTAAGTTGACCTTGACCGTGAACAGGAAGGCCGCATGGGCGCACATTTCTAAGTAATTTGACATTGAACATGAAGGCCGCATATGGGTGTGGTATGAAATGAAAATATGGATGATGATAAGGAAGAATATGAAGTTTGAAGTCAATCTGAATTACGGTTGCAGAGATAATGGGTACCCAAAACCTTTAACGCGGGTGGATGGACAAACGGACTAACGAACAAACGAACGGAAGAAAGGACGGACGGAATTACGAAAACTATATACCCATCAACATACTTCGTATGCCGGGGGCATAATAAGAGAGTGTCCAGTCGCATACATGAACACTCATGAAAGTTGGTTACACATTTCAGGAATTGAAGCAACTCCAAAATGGGCCGGAGACGTATCCAGATATGAAATACACATCATGGCAGACATAGCCTACGCGCTGCGACAGTATATTTATGCCACGCATGATATAGGACTGGTAGTCGAAGATGGACTATCAATGGCACTCGAGTTGGCGAGATACTGGAAGAGCCGATCAACATTGATGCCATCTGGGAAATACGAGATTCTACGAGTAATGGGACCAGACGAGTACCATTATAACATCAACAACTCCGTCTACACGAATTACAATGCCAAACTAAGTCTCCTGCTTCCCCAGTATATCGATGAGATGATAAGTATGTGAGTAACACTCCTGATCAACCAACAATAGTTTGTTTGTTTGTTTGTTTATTAGTGTTTAACGGCCTATCTACAGCTAAGGCCATGTAAGGCCGGGCAAACGGCTTCGATCCCATTTTAACCTGCTGCATTGGGGGGAAAATCCCTAAATCAGAACGGAATATTTACATCGAGAACAAATATATTCAGCCCTGAAATTAGAATAACCTGACCTGGTGCCAGGTCCATACCACACCAAGTCACGAGGCCCCTTCCCTTAAAATAGGATTACGAATATCGTAATACTCACATAAGGGGTATAACCAGATTCAACTGTCACATACAAAATGCCAAAGACGTAAGGATGAACCCCGATCGTTAAATTACCCATCGCGTGCTCCCACCTGCCACCCACGAACCAACAATAGATCTGGCGAAACGCCACCAAAGGCCACAATCAGGAAATCATACGTGCAATGACTTAGAAAATCATGTACGTCTGTCACATGCCATAACTGTAGTATAGACTGAATTTGTTTCAGTGACCCACTAGGATCATTGAAATAAATGCAGACTATAATAAATGTAATACATGTATGTAATATACATTGCAGAGCAAAAAAACAGCATGTTCGCAACCGATGCAAATACCTAATACATGCATGCATCAATACACAGATTTCAGAACAGATGTAAATGACACAATCGTGTTACACGGTTACGGCGAGTGAAAACAAAATGTGGCCATGTCGACACTCGAATGCCCCCGGTGGTAGATTGGAGAAACTCCGACAAACTACTTAACCACACACGCACGCATACACATGGGCGGATACACACTCCAAACTATATATGTCACCGACTCTACCGAGACCGGGTGTGTATGTGTATTTTCTCAGGAGCACCATCTATATACATGTATACTGAAACGATTTAAAACGCAACAAGGGGGTAGAAATGTTAGTGGACACCCTTATGTAATTATTCATGTGATCACGGTGTCCCACATGTTATTTTGATAGATGCTATTTATCCTCATAATAATTCTGTTTTGCCAACGGGTGAAGAAATAACACGTTCACCGCCTTGCGTTTATAAATCGTTTCAGTTGATATGCCCTTATTATTGCAGACCACTGAACGATTCCATTAAAACAGAGATAGAGGAGTTTAAAGAGGTGGCGAACAAACTGGTCATCCTGTTTGATGAACAGCTCCAGTACCATCCGCAATACCAAGGCTTTAACCTAAATCGTAAGTTATATTAAATAGGAGATAGACAACAGATTTTCTGCTTCATAATATATATGAGACTCTTATGTAATGACGATTTGTGATATCCTTTGTAAAAGTTTATGAAACTATTACAGAGTGGGATAATTGTATATTTTCTAAACACCACTCGTTTATCTTCTTTATTTGTATACTGAATTATTTTATTGGCTAATGCTCATGTCAATGTGATTTACTCTCATTTACTTTCATTTTCATCTGATACATAAACGTATATATGTAAAATGCGTACACGACTAAAACTAAACAATTTTTATCTATTTTTGGGATTCTTACGTGGAAAAATGACAATTTATAACCTTGTGATATACATATTAGCTTTATTCTATCGCTTTTTATTATGCCACGTGTTATTTTTAACATATGTGGTATACCGTTTTCCATTCCAGTTCAAATCAAACAGTCCGACGTTGTGCTACTGGGATATCCTTTACTCATGGACATGCCGCCCGCGATCAGACGGAACGATCTGGAACTTTATGAAAATGTATGACGGTTTTGAATGTCATTATATACTGAACAAAAAAATAAATAACACTACATACATAATTATACTATGATATTAGCAAATGTACAACCGTGTTTTATTCCAATTGGATATGTTATTGTTGGTATACCACCCCTCTATAACCGTACAAAACACTGTATTGTTAACTGGCGTAATGTGCTCTGTATGTGTCGTTGAATACCATGGGGTCGAAAAAAATCACTTGCAAGTTTCAGTTTCTCGAACAGCCTTGTGTGGAATTCTTTAACATTGGACTTTATCTACGCATTGGTCCAACCAACCGACACATAGCACGTTGTAGGATGTGTTCGACCAGTCAATGACAAGTGTCTGATACAAATCTAACGTCTCTGGCTGTTGGCATCGTTGACGTACGCGTCTATCCATTAATCTCGAAAGTACCCCCAAAACGATGCTTTTCCGCTTGATGTAGCAGAAAACAGAATTTGTCGGAACATCTTACAGAACATCTTACTGTACTCCACCAACGAATGCACGTTCGTACGTGTGTACGTGGCCATACAAATCGTCGACGTCAATGAGTTCGTGTCAAATGTGAAACTTTGATTTCACGTCTTGCTTGTCTACCAGCATAACGTATGCAAGTGTTTCTGGCTTGTTTTTAGCAAATAGTCGACGTCGACTGCGATTGGAAACGTTTCTTGACCCGCTGTTACAGAATGGGAGCAATTACAATATCATATAAGACGTATCCATCTGCCTGCTCGCAGCGCCAACATACACGGTCATCATTTACGTACCAAATGTGAAACGTCTCCAGCGTTCACATTTAAGCCTGTCGAGCCTTGCTATAGTCGTCTAAAGAACACCATAAACTCGTGTGACAAACCTTTGTCAAAATCCAATTGACGCATGCCAATCGCATGTCAGTGTTGATTATTTTATATTAGTGGCAGTGCCCATGCCATTATAGTTTCAATGTATTGATGTTTTTCCAATCACACAATAATCTTATTCGAATCATTAGACGGGAAAAACCTGTTTTACATGTTTTCCTACCTCCAGCCCAATATAGACATCGTATGTGTATTTCTTATTCGCCAAATTATTGGTGCGATATGGCGATATATACACGGATTATGCACATTAATACATATAATTCAAATGTTAGGACTCTGAAAACTGTAGCGTTTCTTTATTTGTTCAGTATATGTACAAGTTATTGTTCACATATTGGATTGTTAAGGAATAACTGCGATCGATCGTCAGCAACCGCAGCATTTAGTTCCGTAAATATACAATATGTGAACAATAACATACTTAGCCATGTGTATTATTCAGGCTTTCATCCAGAGTATTGATTTTCCATTTCCTTATTAACTTATTTTGGTTAAATCTTGTAATATGTTAAATAAGCGAAGCGCAATATTATGCCAGTTTAGAAAGTAGGGCGAATTATAAATACTGTTTTCAATTGCAGAAAAAAAAACCAGAAAGCGCATGCACCAACACATGCGAACAAGACAAACACACGTGCCCAATAACAACTAGATTTGTCAGTAACCCCACCCACCAAGATTTTATTGTATATTTCGAAAAGCCTTTTATTTTTTTAATTCTTTTATTTTTTCTCGTACGTACGTGCGTATGCCTGGCTACGCCACTGGCTGTTATCATGATTCAGCCCTGCCTACCTTTTTTAAAAAACGTAAGGACGGGTGGAGACCTATCTTGTTACACTATAGATGGAGATATATATAACTATGATATAGACATGAATGGGATAATAGAAAACATACCCTTATAAACCAGTGTTTTATTGCAGAAGGAGCTCAATTTGAAAGTATAAAAGTCACTTGATTACACACTCAATTGTGAGATTTGCCAACAAAAAAGGAGGAAATAAAGGAGATTTAACAGAATCATGAAATAAAGGAGATATTTTGAAATAAAGGAGACGTGGACACACTGAAATGTATGGACTTTGTTTATTGTCAAAATCTGGTCGGCATCGTATTAGATGATTGATCAGACTTGATTGTAACATTGTCATATACTGAACATATTGTCGGGTCACTGTATAAACTGTGTTAAGTATTGCCTAATTAATGTAAATATGAAAATTGTTTATTATCATAATCTGCTCGGCATCTTTTTAGATAACGGACCCGGCCGGACCGACGGTAGGAACGTGGTCTATGCACACCGTTGGTTGGCTGGAATTGGGAGAACGGGCGAGGGCGGAGAAAAACTTTCACATGATGTTTCGGAATATCCATGGACCTTTCAAGGTAATGTCCATTGACTTGAGTTACCTAAGCTACAGATAGACAATACACCCAGCTGTAAACTGAAGAACACAGATAAGAAAGCCCAAATGTGGTAGCACGATTTACCCAAATCTTACCAAAATCTTCATTAGAAATAACATTTATGATTATAATTAGTATAAAGTTGTTCAACAATATATCATTATATATATTATAATAAGCACATTTTGACAGAAAAGAAGAACTAGAAAATGACTTCATAGAACACGGATGCCCCACATATCGGTTTGATAGTAAACGAGGCAAAACTCCAAGTCAAAAGGGGGAGATAATCCATGACTCAGTGTCAAGGTAAAAATAGAAATTCATTTTGTGCATCTACACACCATAAAGAAGCCAAGCATGGTTTAGAAGTTTTACAAGTTACAATGCAAAATGGTGAAATTCTAAGTCGAAAAGGGGGGATAATCCATGACCCGCCGTCGAATAAAACATCGAAATAAACTTTGCGCATCTACTCATCATGAGGAAGCTACATACCAAATTTCAGGTATGTAGCTATTACGGTTTAAGTTTTACCAGCTACAATTCAAAATGGTGAAATTCTAAGTAGAAACGGGAGAGATAATCAATTACCCGGGGGTCGAATCAAAAATCGAAATAAACATTGCGCATCTGCTCATCATAGGAAACTAAATACCAAGTTTCATGTCGTAGGTTTAAACGTTTTACGAGTTAAAAGGTTGGTGACGGACGGACGGACGGACGGACGGACAATGGCAACAAACAATGCCACCGCCACTGTGTCCTTATAACATAAAGCACATTTTATTTAGTCTCGTTTCTTATGAAATCAGTAAACTCGTTTAATAAATGTCTTGTTAAATCATCACTCATGTAAGATACTCTACTGTTGTAGGTGTTCAGCGAGACGCCGGTCTCGAACACGAGTAATGGCGGCGCCGTCAACTTCATCACCGGGGCGGGCGGTCTGCTGCAGTCGGTCCTGTTTGGCTACGGCGGGATACGGTACCGTGCAGACCGGATGGACGTAAACCCAACCATCATGCCACAGTCCACGTCGTACGCCATTAAGGTTAGAAAACACCAGAAAATATACCAAAAAGTCGCATTATATGCTATTCGGGTTGGATGTAACCCAAATGTCATTATAGAGACGGGACCACAGTTTAAAGTCTCTTCCGACAGACCAGTGGGATGGAAATACTCTGTATTGTTCGCTCCTATAGTGAGGATTTAACTCGCAACCTCCGGTATTGAAGTACAATGCCATACCCCGTAAGCCACGGCCCATCCCTATTATGTCCCAGTCATAGTGTCACGTTTTGGCTGTTAGCCACGCTGACGCCTCTTTGTAGTCCCGCTGTGACACGATTGACAGGTGACACCAAAGATCAAAGTCTGGTTCTGCGTCGCTGCCGCCACGCTCTAGCCTCGCTGTCGTCATGATGAGCCTCGCTGTCGACACGCCGCAACCACGTTCAGGTAAAACTCGGCACGCACTGACTTGGTGGCCAAACCAAACCATTCCTGATTTGACTGCTGAGCCAGATGCATCTACATTCTCACCATGCATAGAAAGAAACAGATTGCCACCGAATGGTCCAGGAGGGCTCTACCCCAGGCACGACAGAAAGAACAGGAATAATATGGTGGTGGTGGTGCAGCCGCAGCAGCCCTCACCAGAGGTAGAGGCCGTGGCAGGGTCCGTGGAGCCGTGACATGGGCAGCCAGAACCCCTGGTGAAGACGACCAGCCTATGTAGGGGTCACGAGCACCACAACCACCAGCCAGGGAGAGGTCTGAAGCGGTTGGCCAGTGTACCAAATGCATTCTCCACCACTCGCATGGCTCGTGATAGTCGACAGTTGAAGATTTTTAACATATTCAACATTTGGATGTACGTCCAAAATTATTGACATGAAGGTCAATGTCTCCCGCATGACACTCGATGGAATGGTATGAATGTGAGGAAGCTATTTATGACGTTTGGTCATGATCCGATTATAGAGACATTAAACATTTGGACGTACGTCCAAAATAGTTGACACCATGATCACGGCCGTACGAATGACACTGATTGAATAGCCATCAATGTGACAAAGCTATTTATGAAGTTGTGTAAGGTTTCGATTAATGGATCAGGAGAAATTCAACATTTGTGCTGCAGCTCGGACACAGCCAATCGAACTGATTGATTGCGAGTTGATATTAATAGATGTTCAGAAACGTTGACATCTTGGCAAGAATAACGCAGACGGTGGCATACTAGATAAACTTAACAGACGATACTAGAAATCCCCATTCTCTGCTACTTTCAATTTTAAATGGATGTTGCAGAATCTACTTTTACACAAGCTGCGGCCTGTCTGTACTGGATCTAACTAAATACATCATATGTTCCACTTCTAAGAAAAACAAATCCAATCTCCTCTGACCAGCCTAGTTTTATAACATTTACAACACTGTTTACACCACGTGACCATCACGTTGAAGTACGTTTTAACTCATTCACCCCTAAGTAACTGGAACGGATTTTGATATGTTAATTTTGCAACCAATCCAACCGTCACAGAATGATTTTCAGACAAGTCCATTTATGAAAAGGGGGTATTTTTTTGTTATCAAACATATGAAAATTACTTTAAACAAGAGGGCCATGATGGCCATAATTCGCTCACCTGACTTCATGAACACCAGAGGAGAATGTGACATTGAGTTCATGTGTTTAAGCGATGACTCATTTTACCAAATCTGAAAATGCTTCACCCAAGGATCTTAACTTACTATGAAGTTTGGCCAGCATCGGCCATGTGGTTCCTGAGAAAAAGACGTTCAAAATCTTGAATAAATGGACCTTTTGGAGGCCATTATGGATGACATAATCATCCGATTCCGACAAATATTGCACCAGAGCAATCTCCTCATCGATACCTTCGATTTGATATATGACATGAGCATATTTGGTCAAAAATAAAATTTGACCCCATGGGCCACGCCCATTTTTGACCCCGGGGTCACCATTTTAACACCTTTGAAAGAGCATTCTACGTCGATCATTCCTACCAAGTTTCGTCGGAATCCGACTGGCAGTTCATGAGAAGATTTTTTAAGAATTTGTGCTATTTTTAAATGGCGTCCATTTTGGATTAGCGACGACCTCTGTTTTAACAAATCTGAAAAGGTTTCACCCATGAACCATAACTGTGAAGTTTGGCCACCATGGGCCAAGCGGTTCGTGTGAAGAAGAATTTTGAAATCTCAAATATTTAAAGAACGACCTTTTGACCTTTCGGCGGCATTCTTGGATGACATGACCATCCAATTTCGATAAAATAATGTACCAGAGCGATCGCCTCTTTGATACCTTCGATTTGATATAGACATGACCATATTTGGTCAAAAAATAAAATTTGACCCCACGGGCCACGCCCATTTTTGACCCCGGGGTCACCATTTTAACAAATTTGAAAGAGCATTGTACATCGATCATTCCTACCAAGTTTCGTCGAAATCAGACTGGCGGTTCATGAGACGAAGATTTTTTAAGAATCTGTGCTATTTTTAGACGGCGGCCATCTTGGATTAGCGACGACCTCCGTTTTAACAAATCTGAAATGGCTTCACCCATGGACCATAACTGTGAAGTTTGGCCACCATGGGCCAAGCGGTTTGTGTGAAGAAGAATTTTGAAATCTCTAATAAAAGAACGACCTTTTGACCTTTCGGCGGCCATCTTGGATGACATGACCATCCAATTTCGACAAAAAATTGTACCAGAACGATCGCCTCTTTGATACCTTCGATTTGATATAGACATGACCATATTTGGGCAAAAATAAAAATTTGACCCCACGAGCCACGCCCATTTTTGACCCCGGGGTCACCATTTTAACAACTTTGAAAGAGCATTGTACATCAATCATTCCTACCAAGTTTCGTCGAAATCCGGCTGGCGGTTCATGAGAAGAAGATTTTTTTAAGAATTTATGCTATTTTTAGACGGCGGCCATATTGGATTAGCGATGACCTCCATTTTAACAAATCTGAAAAAGCTTCACCCATGGACCATAACTATTAAGTTTGGCTACCATGGGCCAAGCGTTTCATGTGAAGAAGAATTTTGAAATCTCTAATAAAAGAACAACCTTTTGACCTTTCGGCGGCCATTTGGATGACATAACCATCCGATTTCGACAAAAAATGCACCAGAGTGATCGCCTCGTTGATACCTTCGATTTGATATATGCCATTACCATATTCGGTCAAAAATAAAATTTGACCCCAATTTGACCCCACGGGCCACGCCCATTTTTGACTCCGGGGTCACCATTTTAACATCTTTGAACGAGCATTGTACATCGATCATTCCTACCCAGTTTTGTCGAAATCCGGTTGGCGGTTCTTGAGAAGAAGATTTTTGAAGAATTTGTGCTATTTTTAGATGGCGGCCATCTTGGATTACGTGATGATGTAATTTTAACAATTTTGTAATTCCCCTACCTAAGGACCATGACCATGAAGTTTCGTGACTATAGGCCCAATGGTTACCGAGGAGAAGACGTTTGAAAATGTTCAAGGACGACGGACGACGGACGACGGACACATTGCGGTAACAATAGCTCACATGAGCTTCGCTCAGGTGAGCTAAAAAGTGCAGATCCTGATGAGACGGCTCGTTACGAGCCGGCTCATCTGGATCTGCACTGTTTGCATAACCCGCTATAGCTAGCTTTCGGGTTCAAAGGATTAAATATCCAACAAATGTGAATGAAAATGGCGTCGAAAATGCATAAACATCTTTGTCAAGACAGTTGATCATGTTCTGAAAGTAAAGTGTGTCCGTGACCTAAAGTACTGTCTGTTCCACGTTTTGCTGCCGACGAACTTTTGGCTATTTAACACATTAAATCTACAAAATATGTAAACGCAATACTTTTTCATCAATAACTAAAAAGTCACGCTCCCCATGAAATTCCATCAAATATTGATTTTATTGCGAAAAAACGATTTTCCTATGGGAATTTAACATGGGGCAAAAAGGAGCAGGAGGATGACCAGGAGGATCAAACAAAAAATGGGAAGTGACTCCGAAACCTGGCAAGATAGCTTGGAAATAATGCAAATAAGAAAACAACAGTTAGATTGGAAATAATGCAAATAAGAAAACAACAGTTAGATTGTGAAAATCGGTCCACAAATAAACGAGAATTCCGCCACGGAAGCGGTGTCGCGCTTGCCCAGGCATTTGACCTTAACATGATCATGGGCATGTGCTAAAGTAAGCATCACAGAGAAGTGCACGTTTAGAATACGAAACAAAGTAAAGGCTGAAGAAACTTTTGAGATATAAAAATGGCTAAATGTTTCCAAAACCATGTGAAGGTCAAAATGGTCAAGTTCATGTTAATTACGGCATGAGTGTGTTCCAAATGCTTACATGTATCAAGTGTCCAAATATTGAAGCAATCCATCAAGTAATATTAATGGTATACGATGATGACGAAGCTTGTACAAACTTTTTGACGCAAAACAATTGCTAAGTGTTTCCGCAAAAATATGAAGGTAAAAAAAGGTCAAGGTTAATGGAGACATGAGTGTGTTCCCAACGCTCATATGTATCAAGTGTCCAAATATTGAAGAAATCCGTCCAGTAATATTAAAGTTATACCATGATAACAGAGCTTGTACAAACTGTTTTACATTTCTGACGACGACGCGGACGACGACGGAAAAAGCGTCGACTTCTACTAAAAAAATCTATCTTTAGCCTCCATGTTAAATTTCCATAGGAAAATGTTTTTTTCGCAATTAAATCAATGTTTGATGGAATTTCATCAAAATACAGTTCTTTGGGGAGGGTGACTTTTTTGTTAATTAAAAGTACTTGCAATTAAATATTTTTTTAGTTTTAGTTTTTTAATAGGCAAAAGTTCGTCGGCAGCAAAACGTGGAACAGTCGGTATTATTTTTACTGGACTACATTACGGTCTGCCAATGATAGAGTTTGATCAGATGAAAAAATGCTGAAAACCACATGCAAAAATAACAAATACTTCAACAATTACCAAAGTTTGAACTTTGTAATTAACTGAAATGTGTGCATTCCACTAGGACAACATCAATGTCTTATGACAATCATTCTCTATGATTATTAAAAATGTATATTGACTTAATCATTTACAACAAACTAAAAGGAAAAATGTAAAAAACCTATTGTTTTCATTAAATCTTTTTTATTGTCATTTTTATAAATTTGGATAAAATGTACGGATATGAAAACTTTAACTTTTTAGCAGATTAAACTATCCGATGGGGTTTTCCGCATGTGGTTTGTATTTTCACTACATCTATCAGTTCATAAAGTATATTTTGAAGTTTATTGTTTCTATTTAATTATTTAACATGTTTAAGGGAATCAAATACCGAGGAGCTACGCTGGAAATAGGCGTGAAAGGATGGCTGAAGACGATCAAGTTAACGGCTGTACCAGAGTATGCTGTTGTAATGATGGAGGTGCCGGGATACCCGGCCCAGCCTATGATGTCTGGATACGAGATAATGATCTCATCAAGAGTCAGTATCAAGGTCAGACAGATGGTACATACTAGCACGGCACCAGTGGTGGAACATCAAACGAGGGCACCAACTGTAGATGTGGGGAACAGTGGTGGTTCCGTTTCACAGACAGTTTTCTGGACAATCATGGCTATTGTGACTTCTTTGTTGTTAAAAATGTGATTAGCAACAAGCCTGATTGTTTGTTTGTTTGTTCATTGGTGTTTAACGGCCTATCAACAGCTAAGGTCATGTAAGGCCGGGCAAACGGGTTCGATCCCGTTTTAACCTGTTGCATTGGGGGGAAAATCCCAAAATCAGAACGGAATATTTACATCGAGAAACAATATATTCAGCCCTGAAATTAGAATAACCGGACCTGGTGCGAGGTCCATACCACACCAAAGTCACTTGGCCCCTTCCCCGAAAATAGAATTACGAATAATCGTAATACTCACATAAGGGGTATAACCAGATTCAACTGTCACATACAAAATTCCAAAGACGTATGTGAGGGCCAAACCAAGTCTCCAGTCGGAATTCCGGTAAGGATGAACCCCGATCGTTAAATTACCCATCGCGTGCTTCCCACCTGCCACCCACTTGTATAATAGAATTAATATAGGAATTAATGGCCTTTTTGTTGAATTTATCTGGGTATAAACTTGGAAAAGTCGCTGGAATACTGGATGAAGGCCTCCTTCCGGCCTTCGTCCAGTATTCCCGCGACTTTTCCAAGTTTATATCCCCGATAAATTCAACAAAAAGGCCATTAATTCCTTATAATTCCAGCAGTTGAAATAAATTCATCAAGAAAATGTGTTTATTTTCCGTTTTCTTAAGAATTATTTTAACTGCGCCTCACGGTTATGGAAAGTAGTTTGGCGTGGGAGTTTACTGGGATATAAATTTTGGACAGAGACTTGCTACGGGCCAATCAAATGTTAGGGATTTGTGTAAATATTTTTGTGCTGGAATTATTGAATTAATTAATGCTTATGGGATTTGCGACCAGTGAGGCTCCTGATCATATAGCACACTCTTTGCAGCTGGATACCAATCTATATTGCTTGTTACAAGCATGGCGGGTGTTTCATTGACGGAATGGCGAACAGTTCAGAACAGACCGTGCGGATCAGATATTGATCAGACTGTGCGTATGCACATGCCAATCGGGATCTACACTGGTCGCAAAATCCATAAGCCACATTTCTTGAGTCACATATACTGAAACGTTTACCACTCTATTGAATGATTTTTAGAACACAACATTTGCTAGAATGGATGTCTACCGTTATACATCCGCACCAGCAGGCACATCTAATATCTTTTTAGATATGTTTACAGTAGATTTTTACTTGATATCTTCCTAACGGATTGACAGATTTGTATGAAACATAGCGCAGCAAATGCAAAACTGTTTGCCCTTTATTGTACAGTTCGCATTAATCTCATAACTCTGTTGGTTTGGCGATTACCGTCAATGTAAATAAAAATCAAAAGCACATAAATGTAAGGTATTATGTTTTATGAACCTTTAGTACAACCATAAAAAACATGTCATCATCTTTGGTGTGCTATATATTATCAATATCATTTTATTTGTTACAAATATTCTAAAGAAAATCTACTGTAAAATGACGGCAAAGATTATTCCATGTCCGAATATGTCGTTCGGAAATGTTTGGACGTCACATGATCCCATACCCTGAATAGGCATGGGACAAAGATCAAACACATTAAGCTGTGATCTGTAAATGATATCATGAGTTTATTTGGTGAGGTTCATTCACCGTCATATATAGCGACTGGATATTTACATGGCGCAACATCTACATAATTACTACAAGTGGACCAATGAACACACATGTATAGATCTTAAAGGGACTGTCTCGCAGATATGTGGCTGTGACTGGTGAAATGGGGCTTACGGGATTTGTGACATGTGTACCTCCTGATTATAATAGCACACTCCTGTAGCCTGATAACAATCTAAATTGCTTGTTTGAAGCATATTAGGTGTTTAATTGATGAAATGGCAAACAGTGCAGATACACTAGTCGTAAAACCCATAAGCCCCATTTCTCCAGCCAAAGTCATATACACAAGAAGGTGTGTTTTCTTTGACCAAATACATGCTAATAAACATGTGTCAAGCATTGACGTGGACCAATTTTCCAGTCAATCTGGATTTAAAAACTACATTCCCAACGTTTCATTGGCTGAACGCCAATGTAACGATGCAACACAAACATATTCCTCTAAACCAAAAACATGTCTATACTTGTGCATGCCTTAGAATAAATGTTACATGATAAATACATAACGAGGCTAGTGTCGTTTGTTTTGCTGGTGTGCGAAATTTACACAATATAAAGGTTATAAAATCCCAAAATATAAATGTGGCTGTGACTGGAGAAATGGGGCTTATGGATTTTGCGACCTGTGTAGATCCAGTTCAGCCTGTGCATCCGCATATGGTAGTCTGATCTGGCTCTGCAGTGTTCACCATTACATCAATGAAACACCCGTCATGCCTTTAACAAACAATATATATCGTTATCATGTTACAGGAGTGAGCTATTTGATCGGTTGATCTACACCGGTCACAAATCTCCAGTCACAGCCATATATGAGACTAGCCATGCGATTTTGTACCTAAGGACATGAAATTTCATGAAATTTATTTACAGAAACTGTTACATTTTCTGTAAATGATGTCGAAAGATGACAAAACCTTCACAGCAAATGTGGAATTAAATTCCGCATTTGCTGTGAATATTTCATCAACTTTTGACGTCATTTATGTAAAATATCCTAAATTTTGTAAATAAATTTCATGAATTTGCACATGTTCTACAGGCATGAGAAAGGCTGTCACTGAAAACATATGAAAATCCACTGAAACCCCCTCACCCCACTTGTAAAAGTTTGTTTGTTTGTTTGTTTGTTTATTAGTGTTTAACAGCCTATCAACAGCTAAGGTCATGTAAGGCCGGGCAAATGGGTTCGAACCCATTTTAACCTGCTGCATTGGTGGAAAAATCCCAAAATCAGAACGGAATATTTACATCGAGAACAAATATATTCAGCCCTGAAATTAGAATAACCTGACCTGGTGCCAGGTCCATACCACACCAAGTCACTTGGCCCCTTCCCCTAAAATAGGATTACGAATATCGTAATACATGTACATGTACTCACATAAGGGGTATAACCAGATTCAACTGTCACATACAAAATGCCAAAGACGTATGTGAGGGCCAAACCAGGTCTCCAGTCGGGATTCCGGTAAGGATGAACCCCGATCGGTAAATTACCCATCGCATGCTCCCACCTGCCACCCACACTTGTAAAAGTATCAAATTTTAGCATACCAGATTGATTCTGAATCATTTTAAAAATGAAAATTAAGACAAAATCATCTGAAATCAGCTGAAGATTCTCATGCCTGGTTGTAAGGTACAAAATCACATGGCATGTCTCAATTATGAGACAACCCCTTTAAGGTCACAAATACTGTCGCACATAGCAGATTACCAAACATACATGCATATAAAAGTAAAATAACAGTGTCTACTAAATTTAGTAAAGCTAGGAATCATATGTTTCACCAGCCACAACAAAATGGGGCTTATTGCATTGGCGACCAGTGTAGCCTTGGATCAGATTGCGATTTTCATCGGTATAATCTGATCAGGGTCTGAACTGTTCGCTATCGAGTTGTCAATCCATTCCTGAAGTCTCTGACCGAAATTCTGATTCAAATCAGGCTACATGAGCAGAAAGGTGATCAGGAGCTACACTGGACAACACTCAATAAGACCAATTTTGTCATCGTGGGTCACCTATTGTACTATTTGGATCAGAAAATAAATATTGCCTTCCAACAAACCAGTAGCCGATTTCATCAAAATTGCAAAGTATACTTATCTAGCAAAGTATACTTTGAGGGAGTAATTATTTATTTTCCCGAAATGCATTATTTCATATAGAACTAACGACTACATATATTTGATGATTAAAAGTAATTATTATACTGAATTTATTACATTATCACAGCCAAAATGGCTGTGATAATGTAATAAATTCAGCATAATAAAAATTAATAAATTTATCTGAAAATTGAAAAGTATACTTTGCTATTTATGGAATATTTGTTAAATTTTGTAAATGTATTTCATGAAATAACGCAATTGTCAGAAGGTACACAAATCGCATGGCTCGTCACATATGTGGCTGTGACTGGAGAAATGGGGATTATGACTTTTATGACCAGTGTAGATCCAGATCAGCCTGTGCATTTGCACAGTCTGATCAGGATCTGCACTGTTCAGGATTCCATCAGTCAGATTATTATCATGCTAGAGGATTGTGTTATTTGATCAGGAGCTACACTGGTCACAAATCCTATAAGCCCCATTTCTCCAGTCACAGCCAAATATTTTGACCCCATGACAAATAGGGACTTGTAGGGTTTACTGCCTGGACCTATTATTTTCTACTTCCAATTTCCGGCCGTGGCTGTAGAAATGGGGCTTATGGGATTTGTGACCAGTGCAGCTCCTGATCAAATAGCACAATCCTGTAGCCGGATAATGATCTATGTTTCTTGTTAGAAGCATGCCGGGTGTTTCATTGATGGAATAGCGAAAAGTGCATCTGCACTATCAGACCTACACAGGTCGCAAAATCCATAAGCCCCATTTATCCAGTCACATCCACATTTAATGGTGTTTGCCAACTTTTGCATGATTTATGAGACATTCAAAATGTGATAAATATGAAAAAACAAAGATTTTCTGGGCAGTATATTTGCAACAGCCTGTGCACTCGTCATAATAATAATTGCTATGACCTATCTCGGTAAGTGAAAGTAATCAGCCTGTGCACTCGTCACAATAATAATTGCTATGACCTATCTCGGTAAGTCAAAGTAATCAGCCTGTGTACTCGTCACAATAATAATAAGCTATACCTAATCTCGGTAAGGTCAAAGAATCAGCCAGTGTACTCCGTTCCACAATAATAATTGCTATTGACCTATCTCGGTAAGTGAAAGTAATCAGGCCTGTGTACACGTTCCAATAATAATTCTATGGACCTATCTCGGTAAGTCAAAGTAATCAGCCTGTGTACTCGTCATAATAATAATTGCTATGACCTATCTCGGTAAGTAATCAGCCTGTGCACTCGTCATAATAATAATTGCTATGACCTATCTCGGTAAGTAATCAGCCTGTGCATTCAGCCCGATAATAATTCCACGTGCTATGATTCCCAATCACTTCTTCTTTCCTTTATATAATGTCCTGCCTGTAAAGGCGCACCCTATACACAACACCATTAATAAACTGTCTGTGCAGACTCCTGCTAGTAAAATTGCCTCAAATTGCAATGATTCCCAATCTTGGTAAGGCAAAGGATTACTCCCTTTCTTTCCTTTATATAATGTCCTGCCTATACACAACACCATTTATAAACTGCCTCTATATACTCCTGCTAGTAAAGCTTGAAGTGTGATTGCTATAAAGCAGCTAAAAGCTATCACAGAAACAAGAGACACCACAAACACTATATGGCCCGTGTACGAGATTTACGTCATTATCACAATTCACCAATATCAATCTCTAAAAAATATGATAATTTTTGTAGATGATGTCGAAAGCTGCTGAAAATTTCAGAAACACACAAAATTGAATTCCGCGTCTGCAATGAAATTTTCGTAATTTTCCGACATCATTTACAAAAGGAAAATTATCAAAAGCAATAAGACAAATTCCCATACACTGGCCTACATATGGGCCTGATTCTCGGATTATCTCCCTTTTCTTATCTTCAGATTTTGTCGATACGGATTTAATACATTCATCCGTATTTCTGTAAATTACCCAAATAAATTGGCATAAATTGCAGAGCATATGCAGAATATAAATCCGCATGTATTGTGCAATTTGTGTCGAACTTGTTTACAGAAAATTTAGCTGATTTTGGAATCCAATAGCGGCAAAATAATTGAGTAGATATGAAATGAAGAGTAATTCCAGATCAGGGCTCATATATAAATTCTGATTTCTTCCGATATATGCGAGATTACACTTTAATTGGGTCACCAGGAGATATAAAGGTACGGTACCTTGCGTCACAGATTCACTCAATCTCTGGTCCAGTCAGTTTTTGTCGCTGGAGAAAATCATGATTTAACCCTTTCACCCCTAAATAACTGGAATTGATTTTGATATGTTAATCTTCCGACCAGTCCAATCGTAACAAAAATGATTTTCAGACTAGTCCATTAATGAAAAGGGGGTGTGCATGCCCTAACGACATGATGATTACTTGCAAAAGTGCAGATCCAGATGAGACGGGACGGCTCGTCACGAGCCGGCTCATCTGGATCTACTTTTTCCAAACACCACCATAGAAGGCTGTAGTGTTGAAAGGGCTGTATAAATCCCAGAATGAACAGAAAATAACTGTTTCACTTCTTTTTTTTATCCCCAATGGAGATATTAAGCATGCATTACATATGAACTTGACTTTTAATATTTTTGTACGAGTTTCAAAAACAGTAATGCTGTGTAATGCAAGTTTATTTACGATTTACATGTATTAATTTATTATTGTTAGCAGCCTAACAACAGTTATTTAAGTTTGATCCCGTATTTAACCTGCTGCATTGGTAGGATTGATTAATTATTGGTGTTAACGGCCTATCAACAGCTAAGGTCATTTAAGGCCGAGCCAAGGGTTCGATCCCGTATTTAACGTGCTGCATTTGGGGGAAAATCGCAAAATCAGAAAGGAATATTTACATTGAGAAAAATACAAATTCAGCCCTGAAATTAGTATAACACGACCTGGTGCAACGTCCATATCACATCAAATGCTTATTTATGAACAAATACCTACAGCTGGATATCTTTAAATATCATAATAATTGATTAACGCTTTCAACACCACAGGCTTTTATAGTGGTATTATGAAAAAGTGTAGATCCAGATGAGCCGGCTCGTGACGAGCCGTCTCATCAGGATCTGCACTTTTTGCAAGTAATTTCAATATTTTTAAAGAACAAAAACAACCCCTTTTCATAAATGGACTAGTCGGAAAATCATTTTGTGACCATTGGATTGGTTGCAAAATATTCATATCACAATCCATTCCAGTTACTTAGGGGTGAAAGGGTTAATAGCTCAAAGAGGGAAGAAACAACAGGAAAATGTGAAACAGACCGTAGTGTGAAATTCCGTAAGTACCTTTATATCCCCTAGGCACCAGTATCCACTGACAATATAGTATCATCTTTGTCAGAAAAACATATAAAGCTAATTTCTTCATGTCTTACACACATAATTATGCATTTTACTTATCAGATTAATACATCATAGAACACGCATACTTTATTAACCCTCATAATGCTGTCAGAAATAAACTTAGTTGTCTGCTATCTATTTTTATTATCCATTTTTTCCTCATCAACAACATGTTTTGACAATGGAAATGATTCTAAAGTGTTGTCAAACCATGTTTTTATTGAGAAAGACGAGAAAATATAAACAACAGCAGACGACAATTTCCATTTCCCGCATTCCAAGGGCTAAGCTGTAAATATTTTTTACACATAACATCTATTCCTCTAGACAAGCTCTCTGTGCAACACACAAGGTACTTGTAAGATTAGATGACGTCATAATAGTAGTACTACAGAATGACGGTATAATAGTAGTACTACAGAATGACGTCAATAGAATGACGTCATAATAGAACATTTGTAGTACTATAGATGAAAGAATTGGTCATGAAAAAAATATCAGATTACGCCACTGACCTGTACAAAAATAGGTGGGCGAGGTAATTTGATTTTTTTCTTCAAATGCCTCATTTGAAACTACGTTCTAAAAATTGGCTAAGAAAGAATCAAATATCAGATTACTCCATCCACCTGCAAAAAAAGCAGGTGGGCGGGAATAAATTGACGCTTTTAAATAACCAACCTTTGGCTCATAGGAAAGATTTGGATGTTTGATCCAAAAATTGGCTATGAAAAAATCCATTACTTCACCAGTGTTTACTTTTGTACAAATATAGGTGGGTGGGGTATTTTTTTTCTCTTCTAAAATCTGATACATATCAGCATCGGCCAGCCACTATATGTCACAGAATACAAGCATGAACAGACTTATTATTACAAGTACATAAAATAAATAACGGTACAAGTTTTCACTACGCTATAGCACTATACTTATATGTATTATAAACATACTTCAGATTTCAACAGATTTTGATTGGCTGGTAGCCCTTGATCATTGGCTCACCGTCGAGTCCTCTGGATCGGGCAGTCTTAACCCTTTCACCCCTAAGACATTGGAATGGAACACTCCATTTCATTTTTCACACTACATGTATTTCATTTATCAGAAAATAATTAATTCCACAAATAGTGCAGATCCTGACGAGACGGCTCGTTACGAGCCGGCTCGTCTTGATCTACACTGTTTGCAACCATTGCAATAGAAGCCTGTTATGTTGAAAGGGTTAACTTTCCATGAAAATTTGGTGGATTCATTGGTTGATTGATTGATTGGGGTTTTACGTTCATTCAACAGCAAAATCATATACAGATTTGGTGGAATTTTAGCTTTATCATAAATACAAGGAAAACACACTGCTACATTTTCAAAGGTAGGATTTCTACGTATTTCTGGCATTTTCTCGTCAGAAACTACTCAATAGCTACATGGTAGAATAACAAACATTTCCCAGGTATAACCAGATTCAACTGTCACATACAAAATGCCAAAGACGTATGTGAGGGCCAAACCAGGTCTGCAGTCGGAATTCCTGAACGTGAAATTACCGATCGCATGCTCCCACCTGCCACCCAACTATAGAATGTTAGCTGTAATGCTGCTGAACACACTGGTATACGAGACGAGCCATGTGATTTTGTAGCGAAAAAATGTGCTGTATTTCATGAAAACGGTTTACAGAAACTGTGATATTTTTTGTAATGGTGGTGAGAAGTGGAAGAAATCTCTGTAGCAAATGCAGAATAGAATTCTGCATTTGCTATAAAACAATTATCAACTTTCGACATTATTTATAAATGGAAAATGTCATAAATTACAATAATAACTTTCAGCACTGTAAGAAAGTGTCCTGATCTGGTGCCAGACACCCTTAATACACTGCACTGCAAAACTGAATACACAATAGTGCTCAGCTTTAAATCACACATTCTGTGGAATATATCAGATAATAAAATGATTTTCCCCATTTAATTGACATATGGCAACCGTCGCCATGTTTGGTCATGTGACTCCACACTAAAATCAACCATTTCCTATGCATGTATACATGGCTGCCGGCTCAGTAAATGGAACTTATAACATGTGTGACCCAAGTAGGCCCAGATCAACCTGTGCAGTCTCATTGGTTTGTTTGTTTGTTTATTGACCTTTAACCCTTTGAACCCGAAATCCCGCTACATCGGTTTATGCAAAAAGTGCAGATCCAGATGAGCCGGCTCATAACGAGCCGTCTCATCAGGATCTGCACTTTTTGCAAGTAATTTTCATATTTCTTAGAACAAAAACACCCCCTTTTCATAAATGGACGAATCTGAAAATCATTTTGTGACCATTGGATTGGTCGGAACATTAGCATATCAGTCCATTCCAGTTCCTTAGGGTTGAAAGGGTTAATGCTCTGTCAACAGCTAAGATCATTTCCAGGCCAGATCCCCATATTTCAGATGTACGCATATGAAAGTAGTCAATATGACAGTGTGTATGTCTCAGAATAACTATCTTAATCCTTAAAAGGTGAAACCTAAAATTGATGTCTGCTGAATTTTTTTTATATTTGTGTTATTCTTCAAAAAAAATATTTTGACCGAGCATGGGAATCGTCTCCATTATTCTCATGCACTATCAGAAAAAATCAGAAAATAAACAGCAGATGACAAAATTTAATTCGGCATTGTTATGGTAAATTGTACACATGATGATCAGGATCTACACTGGCCACAAATTTCCTAATTTCGCTTTTTATCAGCCGAATGCCCATATATTCCGGGTAGGCTATTTTTTTCTTGTTACACACAGCTATAAATAATATTATATATTTATGAATAAAATCACTCTGTATAAATACCCAGGGACAAAGTCTATCAAAACATGTTATCATAATTCCCACACTAATTCCCACATCGGAGATGATGGAGATAATGAAAGGCGGGAAAGTATTGTCGTCTGCTGTTTTACATTTTTATGTTTGTTCTCTTTCACCAAATGAGAATATTATCAAAGGGAGACAATTCTCATGCGCTGTCAAAACATATTTTTATTCAGCAAAATGCAAAACAAAAAAATTAACAGCAGACGACAAAGTTTATTTGAAAGTTGTAAGGGCCAATGTATTTTAACCCTTTACATACAAGAACAAAATACATAATCACCCAAAATATTCGGACACAATTTATTCTAGGAAACAAACATTAATATACGGTTTCTCACAACAAGGATCGAGTGTCCCAATATTTACGGTTAGTATGGTTGTTTGTTTATTAGTGTTTAACGGCCTATCAACAGCTAAGGTCATGTAAGGCCGGGCAAACGGGTTCGATCCCATTTTAACCTGCTGCATTGGGGGGAAAATCCCAAAATCAGAACGGAATATTTACATCGAGAACAAATATATTCAGCCCTGAAATTAGAATAACCTGACCTGGTGCCAGGTCCATACCACACCAAGTCACTCGGCCCCTTCCCCTAAATTAGGATTACGAATATCATAATACTCACATAAGGGGTATAACCAGATTCAACTGTCACATACAAAATGCCAAAGACATATGTGAGGGCCAAACCAGGTCTCCAGTCGGTATTCCGGTAAGGATGAACCACGATCGTTAAATTACCCATCGTGTACTCCCACCTGCCACCCATTTAGTATGGTTGTAGTTCCTTATGACAATAACAATGAATTTGGAAACAATTTGTTTTGGAAAACACCTATTTTTTAGGGGTTTCCCAAAATAAAAAAAATTTCTTTCAAATTGTTTCACAAACAAAAAAGTGTGATAATGCAGAAGGCATCCACGATTTCCCGCCTTTCAGAGGCTAATAGCAGAATATCAAATTATTTTTGACAGCATAAAAATAACTCCAACTAAAAAGTTTGATTAATTGGGGTATTACATCCAATACAAAAGAATTAAATTACATATTTCTAGAAAGTATACATGTGTGTTTGCTAGGAGAGAGCTCCATTCATACAGGACGTCTATATTGCCATACATAACAACTCATATGTGGCCGTGACTGGAGAAACCGGGCTTATGGGATTTGTGACCAGTGTAGCTTCTGATCAAATAGCACACTCCTGTAGCCTGATAACCATCTGTATTATGTGCTAGAAGCACGACGGGTGTTTCGTTATTAATGAAATGGCGAACAGTGCGGATACTGATCAGACTGTGCGGATGCACAGGCTGATCAGGATCTACACTGGTCGCAAAGCCCATAAGCCCCAGTTCTCCGGTTAAGGACTTTTATAAGCATAACGGGTGTTATCAAAATCAAGATGGGTGTTCCGCTAGCTGAACGGCGAACAGTGCAGACCCTGATCAGACTGCGCGGATGCGCAGGCTGATCTGGGTCTACACTGGTTGCAAAACCCATAAGCCCGATTTCTCCAGTCATCACCACATATATGTACACCGATCGGACAAAAAGACCCATATCAAATCTCTGTAATTGCCGAAAATTAAAGGTACATGCCCACTTGGTAGACACAAAATGTTCTTTTATATATGAATTAAATAAGTGTATAATTGTGTCACTATTCCACCAGTTCTAAAAATTACGAGTGCCCGCGATACAGATATACTCATTTAGTAATATGTATTTTACTGATAGTGACTCACGGTGGTATCAGGCTATTTTCATATGCAAATGAGGCATGATATATTTTCATTATTTATACTACATGTAATTAAATGCATCACCTGAAAAAAATAATATTATAGACAGATTATAAAGTATGATCACTGTACATCAAAAAATAAATACAGAGCATTAATAGTAATTTCCGTTAACATTAAAACTAAGGAAACATGGTTATCGCCCCTGATATCAGTGTGGAAATGTTTGTCTGATATAAAATGTATAATAATGACAATCAATGGTGAATGAATGTTTATTTCGCCAGAAATTGTTTCAGCTGATGTCTGATATAAAGAACATTTTGTGCCTACTGAGTGAGCATGCACCTTTAACTCGAGAAATGATGTCGAAAGATAATTCTTTATTATTATAGTTTATTATTATTATTATAATTTATTGGCTGCATGAATTGTTGTCTGTTCACAACAGGGTCATTTATAAACGAGAGAATGGGTAGAACCAGACTATACATGAGGGATTGCAAATTAAAAGCGAATTTACAAGACTGGGTCCGTGCTTATAAAAATTGAGAGCACGTTCACCAAATCATACTCAAAATCAGGTAGTGTGAATGGGCGAAACTGAGCACAGCTCAGCCTCGACCAATCAAACTTCCTGATTTCGAGCACGAGTATGTATTCAGAAAGAGCAGGTCAGGTGTTAAAACCAAAAGACCAGTAAGCCCAAATCATATTTTAAGACACTATGAGACACGCCATGTGATTTTTACCTTCGGACATCTGCGTAATTTCATGAAATACGTTTACAAAATTGACATTATTTTCAGTAAATGGCGTCAAAAGTTGACCAAATGTCAAAAATTGGGTCAACTTTTCACTTTATTTATGAAAAATAATGTAAACGTATTTAATGAAATTATGCAGACGTCCAGGTACAAAATCACATGGCGTGTCTCATATGTGACTCCTAATCTTAGTATTAAAAGCAAATGAGATTGTGACCAATTTTCACTCTGAATACCATATGAAACTTGTGATATTTTCTGTAAATGACATCGAAAGTTGACAAAATATTCATAGCAAATGCGGAATACTTCAACATTTGCAATGAAATGTCCGTCAACTTTCGACGACATTTACGGAAAGATATCATCACACATCTTCTTAGGTGCATGGCTCGTCTCATATGGGGACATTTGTTTTTAAGACATATTATGCTAAGTATATGTTATCTACATGCACATTTTGACAAATATCAGAAATGTAATACAAGCATTTTTGTCCGGTCAGCGATAATACAGAACAACAATTGCAGCATATACAGGTAGCCATAACAACATATTACCTGTGAATGGAGAAAAGGTGCTTATGGGTTTTGCGACCAGTGTAGATCCAGATCAGCCTGTGCATCCGCACAGTCTGATCAGGATCTGCACTGTTCGCCGTTCCATTAATGAAACACCCGTCATGCTTCTAACAAGCAGTGTAGGTCATTATCGGGCTCCACGAGTGAGCTGGAAAATCAGGAACTACACTGGTCGTAAATCACATAAGCCCCATTTCTCCAGTCACAGCCACATATTAGCACTGTGTAAATAGCTTAGTCTTACTTTCGTTGCCGACAATACATATGTGAGATTATTCATTAAGGACAGAACAGTTTGTATCGCACACATTGGCTTGTGTTTAATAAGCAACAATACTGAACAGTATTCAGCCCTGAAATTAGAATAACCCGACCTGGTGCCAGGTCATCACCACACCAAAGTCACTTAGCTGCTCTCGCTAAGAGTAATACAATTAGTACTGATCATACTACTTTTATAATGGGTATAACTGGATTGAAATCTCAAGTCGCAAGCCATACAATTTACATGACGGCCAAACCAGGGATATCGAGATTCCGGTGAGGATGAAATCCATCATTAAATTTACCCTACGCATTCTCTATGTACGCTAAATTTATCATTCACATTCTGTTACCATGGAAATACAGTACCAGTGACTTATCATATCCGATTTCCCCCGTTCACATAAGTAATCCGCCACAACAAAATAGTGACGAGTTTGCGACCAGTGTATCCCCAGATCAGACTGCGAGTCTGATCTGGGACTACACGGGTCGCTATTGCATTGAAAGAAACATTCCTGATGACATTAAAAAACACTCCAGATCCTTGCTAGCTGATCAGGATCTACACCGGTCAAAAAAGTGAATAAACCTCCTTTTGTTGTGGTGGGTCACATATCGGAACAAAAGTGGACAAATTGGCGCGTACTTCTGATCAGGGTCTCCGTTATCACCATAAATAACAAAATTAGATACAGATTTCTGAAGGATGGTCAAATCAGGAACTGCACTGTTCACAAAGATCCATTTTATCCACATACAGCCGATAAGATCAGAGAAAATTACTTCGCAAATTTTCATCCTCACCCTCCCTTAAAACTAATATCCAAATTATTATTTGTAATAATAATTTCCAATAATTTCAGAAGGGAAGCACACGAGATAAATTTAAATAGTCATTCATTAGTGAGTTTTTGACCACATGGTGCAACATTTTACCATGTGGACGTACATTCAATAAAAGAACAACCATTTAAATATAATACATGTATATTTCTATATCTGTTAAAAATAATGAAATTATTGTTTTATTTCACTGTTTTTACACCAATTTCAATAAAAAAGAAATAAAATTCTCTCACCTGCCTCATTTTATTCCACAATTTGGGCAAGAATCTACTAATTAATTTTCTCTGGCCCAGGTGAAATAAGACGCATTCAGTACCAATATAGAAATACCATGTATGTTCCGCCAGCTGTCAAAACGAGTCTTGGAACAATTGTAGGTAAAGTGATAGCTTAGTATAGTATCACTCCAATCGAAAGGGCCAGTCCATGTGACTTATGAGACACTCAATTCTTGAAGGGCATTACTTCCCAATTGCTATCCTATATGCCCAGCATCAGTGAGGTTTGTTTGTTTGTTTATTGGTGTTTAACGGCCTATCAACAGCTAAGGTCATGTAAGGCCGGGCATACGGGTTCGATCCCGTTTTAACCTGCTGCATTGGCGGGAAAATTCCAAAATCAGAACTGAATATTTACATCGAGAAACAATATATTCAGCCCTGAAATTAGAATAACCTGACCTGGTGGCAGGTCTATACCACACCAAAGTCACTTGGCCCCTTCCCCTAAAATAGGATTACGAATAATCGTAATACTCACATAAGGGGTATAACCAGATTCAACTGTCACATACAAAATGCCAAAGACGTATGTGAGGGCCAAACCAGGTCTCCAGTCGGAATTCCGGTAAGGATGAACCTCGATCGTTAAATTACCCACCGCTTGCACCCACCTGCCACCCACCATCAGAGAGGGAGGCGATTGGTACCACTTATTTATTTAACTAGCCAGCAGCTCACCACTCGGACATATCAGCAAGAGCTCAGTAACCTACACCAACATTGCAAAGTATACTTTCCTAGCAAAGTATGCTTTGAGGGAGAAATTTTCAATTTTAGGATAAATTTATTAATTTTTATTATACTGAATTTATTACATTATCACAGCCATTTTGGCTGTGATAATGTAATAAATTCAGTATAATAATTCTGCATACTTTTAATCATGAAATATATGCATTTGTTAGTTCTATATGAAATAATGCATTTCAGGAAAAATAAATGATTGCTCCCTCAAAGTATACTTTGCTAGAAAAGTATACTTTGCAATTTTGATGAAATCGGCTACAGGTTTGAACCTTCGACCTCCCACGTTGCGAAAAGAATACCTTACACACAAGGCCACTGTAAATGGTATATATGGGTCTATATGCACATTCAGTGGGTTCATTGATTGATTATTGGTGTTTAATGGTCTATCAACAGCTAAGGTCATTTAAGGCTGGTCAATAGGTCTATCTTGTATTTAACCTGTCCATAATGAGGGAAATTCCCAAAAATCAGAACTTAATATTTACAGAAAAATATATATTCAGACCTGAAATTAGACTATCCCGACCTGGTGCCAGGTCCATACCACACCAAAGTCACTTGGCCCCTTCCCCTAAAATAGGATTACGAATAATCTATAAGGGGTATAGCCAGATTAAACTGTCACATACAAAATGCCAAAGACGTATTTGAGGGCCAAACCAGTAGCCGATTTCATCAAAATTGCAAAGTATACTTTCCTAGCAAAGTATACTTTGAGGGAGCAATCATTGATTTTTCCGAAATGCATTATTTCATGCAGAACTAACGATTGCATATATTTGATGATTAAAAGTATGCAGAATTATTATACTGAATTTATTACATTATCACAGCCAAATTGGCTGTGATAATGTAATAAATTCAGTATAATAAAAATTAATAAATTTATCATAAAATTTAAAATTTCTCCCTCAAAGTATACTTTGCTACTAAAGTATACTTTGCAATGCTGATGAAATCGGCTACTGGTCAGCATTCCGGTAAGAATTAATTCCAATCGTAAAAATACCCACCGCATGCTCCCACCTGCCACCCACATTTTGCTGTCAGGTAGAAGAAAAGTTACTTCAGTGACTGAATGGCGAACAGACTACTGTCTGTTTCACGAAAGCTGCCCAAATTGTACGGCTATATAAACAATTAAAAAACAAGATTTCTTTTGATAATATTAAATTAAATGAAAAATTAAGAATGAGCCTTATTTTTATTTTGTGAAATTTGGTAAAATATTGATTTTATTGCGAAAACAAAATTTCCCCATGCTAAATCCCCATAGACATCTCCACGGAGTAAAGATGTCTTCTGTATGGGGATTTAACATGGGGAATTTTTTTTGAATTTTAGAAATACTGGACCGATTTTTAAAATTTAACTTGTTTTCTTAGTTAGATCATATCCAAGCTATCTAGCTAGGTTTCAGAGTCAATTTCCAAATTTTTTCATTTTTTGACTCCTCCCACACTCCTTTACCTCTTTTTCCCCCATGACCATGTTAAATTCCCATAGAGAAATAAATTTTTCGTAATAAAACCAATATTTGACCGAATTTCACGAAATAAAAAGAAGGCTCATTCTTAAATTTTCCTTTAATTTAATATTATCGAAAATAATATTGTTTTTGAATTGTCTATATAGCCGTAAAATTTGGGCAGCTTTCGTGAAACAGACAGTAGGCCCTGATCAGACTGCGCACAAGCCCAATTTCTCCCGTCACAGTCACAATTATAAATCCCATTCTTGCAAATTCACAGCAGGATTACAAAATATTTTTTTTTTCTAGTTCAGAGACTGAACGGCATACAATGTATACGCTGATCAGGGACTACACTGGTCACAAACGTCATGAGATCCCATTTTGACAGTTGACGGCCCATATACTAGTACATTCTGACAAACCTCATTGTGCGATTTACAAACAATATACAGATACATAATTATGATTTATGTCAACATTAAAATGGACGCCTCAGACGTTGCATTTATAATTTATCTATGGTGTCCTATAATCGACATATTCCCCCATCGTATCGATAATCGTGTAACCCCGAGGCAACAGTAACACAGCATTGCGGATAGTCCATGTCGAAATAGAAGAGAAGAAAAGCTACTCGTACATAATTAATCAGGTAACAAGCTTTGTATTGGCCGAATACGTAATATCTGATAACATAATGTTGCATCAGGCATAATTGACCCGATACAAATATTTGGGTTAAAGCAAATGGGTTGAACGTCGTCACATACCTTTACCAACTGACATCATGGAAACAGATAAGCCTTCTTTTCAATGAAAACAACGTCATAATTGATCATCCTTTAGCAGAAAATGTTACCTGATAAATAAATTACCATGCTAGTGTCTTTTCATATCAAGTTTATCAGGCTCGGGGATATAAACTTGGAAAAGTCCCGATAAATTCCACAAAAAGGCCATTCATTCCTATATTAATAACAAGATGAATAACAAGAAATGCGTCTGTCGAACGCGGATGCCACCTGCAGCATATTTGAGAAACTGTGACAAAGTGGTTAACCGAAAAGTGTGACGGACGGACGGACGGACGGACGGACGGACGGACAGACAGATGGTCCAAACACTATATGCCACCCGTTTCTTCGAAACCCGGTGGCATAAAAACTCATAATACACTAGTGAAATAAACACACAAACAGAAGAGATGTTTCCTAATCCGAGGATCTTCCATTTAGGATTCTGTGGTTATACAATAAATAGAAATCTTAACATTCATCATGATTTGATATTGTATTTATTAATCTTGTTTATTGATTTCATGAGAAACTCGACAGAGCCTCGTTTTTCATGAAATCAGTAAACTCATTTAATAAATATATTTATTTATTGGTGTTTAACAGCCTATCAACAGATAAGGTCATTTTTAAACCCGGCCGACAGTTTCGATCTCGCATTGGGGAGAAAATCCCAAAATCACAACGTAACATTTACATCGAAATAAAAAAAAATATAATCATCACTCGTGCAAGATCTATTTTTAGAATCATCCTTGCGAAAACGTCACCTGATATGCTTTATCACTCCGCAAGTAACAATTCAATAGACACGAGGCAAAAGTGCTATATCTGTTACAAATATCGTCAAAATGGTGTCAATCTGCTGTAGACACCATAAATTGTGCTGTGCATTTAACAATCACACATTGGTACAGTGCAACACCCAAAGAAAGAGGTATTATACAAGCAGTTTTGCTTTCCCCTCAATCCTCCAATACTGTGTATAATGTATGGCATGTGCTTATTCAGATGAAATAAAATACTGTTTAAACTATTTAAACACCCAAGGAATGTTACCAATGGCTGTTTTTAATTCGCACGGAAATTGGTACAGATACCACCCAAATTGACCATTTCACCTCCCCTCCCATTTGAAGGGGTCAATGGAATAAGGGGGCTAACTCCGTCATGAAGGAGTCAGTCCCTCGCACATTGATCTCCAATAGGTCAGTGGAATAAGGGGGTTAACTCCTTCATGGTTAGTGGAATAATGAAGGAGTCGGTCCCTCCCTTATTCCTTGATGAGACCTCCTACCATAACCATTTGATCTCCAATAGTTACCATGTGAAGGTGTCAGTGGAAGAAGGGGGATAACTCCCTCATGGAGTTAGCCCCCTTATTCCGGACTCCTTCCAATGACCTCCCAGTGACAATTCCACCTCCCATAATGACAATCTCATCTCCCAAATTGACCACTTAACCACCCACATGACCTCATACGTTGACCACACGGTAAATTATAAATGCAAGCTGTCCGATCCTCTCACAAGAATAACAACTACGCTACAATAGCTACTAGGCGTAATCTATTGTTACGTTTCTTCGACGGACTTCAATTCTTTGATCTGTTTTATGAGGTAGGCCTTTTCATCGTTGAACTGTTCATCGTCGGACCGATCTGTGTGGAATTTGGTGAGGAAATCTACGAGTTTATCACGGTTCCTCAGCAGAATGTCGAGAATGGGTTTCGGCTTGTTCGGGTTGGCCACAAATACCTGTAGAGGAGACGTGTGATTTTGTACGTAATCCTAAATATTATATGAACAAGTAGGAGAAAATTCTACAAGTAACACTGATGAACGTACACCTCAAAATCTTGATGCCTTGACCTTGAGCACAGGGCCACCGCATCACTGGGATATAATAGAATGAAAATATACATGATGACAAATAAGTGTCACAGTGTGAGAAAAATGTGCACCGGCACGGGGGCTCAAACCTGGGACCTCTGGTTTACCGATGGTATGGTAAACCAGAGGTTCCTGTTTTGAGCCCTGGACTGGTTCACATTTTTCTTGCACTGTAACATGTATATGAAGTTTTAAGCCAATCCGACTTACAGTAAGAGATAGTTGGTAGCCGAAATCTATAATGTAAATCTCAGACAGACGGATAGGACGATATATGTACCCCATATGTTTTAGGGGTAAATAATAAATATTAATTAAAAGACAAGTCCCTTTTTGATATGGTAGATCCCATATTTGGCTGTGACTGGAGCAATGGGACTGAAGGGATTTGTGACCAGTTTAGCTCCTGATCAAATAGCACATTCCTGTAGCCTGGCAACGGTCTATGTTGCTTGTTAGAAACATGACGGGTGTTCATTGATGGAATGGCGAACAGTGCAGATCCCTATCAGACTGTGCGGATGCACAGGCTGATCTGGATCTACACTGGTCCTAAAACCCATAAGCCCCACTTCTCCAGTCACAGCCACATATGTGATCCACAAAATCAACAAGAGTTGTCAGAAGACAACAAAGCTCGCCTGTTGGCAGCCTTCACTCAAACTTGGCAGTTGTATAAAAAACATGAATATTATATAACTTGACCTTGGGTTAAGGGGTGTGCGGTGGACCTCGACATTGGGATCAGTGGTGGAAGGTGGGTCGTGGATTTGCTATAGCATGATATAGCATGATATAACAGAAGTTATACAAAATTTAACACCACGTTAAGTTTATGAACGCACTAAGTTGGTGATTTTCTACAGCATGATAGCTATTCACATGATGAATGCATGTATGAATGTGCTAAGTTTGTGACCTTGACCTTGGGGAAAGGGGTGGGTCATGGATTTCCTGTAAAGAAACAGACATTATAAAAAGACATTTACTTCAACGTTAAGTTATGATGTTGATCTTGGGGAAAGGGGTGGGGGGTGGGTTATGGATTTGCTGTAGCACAATAGAGGATCATCAGATGAATGCATGAAATATCAAAGTGTTCCCTGTAAAGAAACAGAAGTTACACAACATTTACCCCAACGTTCAGTTTATGAACATGCGAAGTTTGTGACCTTGACCTTGGGGTAAGGGTTGGGTGGTGGGTCGTGGATTTTCTACAGCATGATAGAGGGTCATCTGAGGAATGCATGAAATATCAAGGCGTTCCATGAAAGGAAACAGATGTTATAAGACATTTACCCCAACGTTCAGTTTATGAATGTGCTAAGTTTGTGACCTTGGGGTAAGGGGTGGGTGGTGGGTCATGAATTTGCATATAGCACAATAGAATATCATCTGATGAATGCATGTATGAAATAACAAGGTGTTCCATGAAAGGAAACAGAAGTTATGACATTTACCCCAACGTTAAATTTGTGGCCGCCGACGCTGCCGGGGGTATGCCATAAGCTCTTCTGCACTTCGTGCAGGCGAGCTAAAAAGGGGCTTTTCTTTTAATTGATATTTTTTTATTAGCCACGTATAATGGCATTGCTAACTGACCTTAAAGACATGGAAAGCTTCGAACTGAATGTTACGACTCTTCTCACGCAGCATGTTCATCATCATCTTCAGATTGTCAGGGTTACTGATATACTTCGTCATCGTTGTGAAGTTGTGGCGGTCCAGTAGTAGCTCTCCCAGCAGCTGAAACGGTGTCACAAAACTATCTATTACTTCGGTGTATGGTGCTGTGCTTATGTAATAAATAGAAAAGTGAAAGTGAATGGGTTTAACGTCCCAGCAACAGGTACGGTCATATAGAGACGGGACCACAGTTTAAAGTCTCATCCGACAGACCAGTGGGATGGAACCCACAACCTCCGGATTGGCAGTCAGGTGTTCTAACCCCGACGCCACAACCCATCCCCGTGTAAGAAATAGAATATAATAATTTTGTCATAAATAGAGAATCTCTCTATTTTAGGAACGATTCAGGCACAATAATCTTACTACTTTTATAATGGGAAATAACCCAATTCAACTGCCAAGTAACAAAAGAGCCAAAGATAAAAACGTAGCGGAGGGCCGAACCAGGCAAATAGTGATTCCTATAAGGAGGAACCACTACCGTTAATTTACGCCGTCTCGTTCGCCCGACCACCACCCACCAGAGTCTCTGTACATAACATTGTGGGAAACATGCTCATATTGAAATAATGCTTACAATGCAGTTCTACAATAATACAGCAGGCTCCAGATAAGTAATTAGTAATTGAGTAGTCACTCCATCATTTCTGAAGGGTATTTCAAAATTTTAATTGGGTAAAATAAAATCACACTACTGTTTACACATCAACAGACAGCAATTATTGAATAGTTTGCTTCGAAATGAAAACATGTCTTGGCATTTCATTAGAATTGTCTCCTTGGAGACAATTCTAATGAAATACCAAGATGTGTTTTCATGGAAAATAAGAAAAATATGCTATATTTGTGGTCTGTTTATTGTTTTCTGCAGCATGATAAAAGTACCATAATATTTGTATTGCTTTTTGATACTCGCTACTTCTGATTTCAATTGGGTTTTTGGCAATTTTAATTGGGTATTTAAGCAAATACGCAGCTTATCTGGAGCTCTGATACCGACATTAGACACGCGGCGCTTAGATACAATTATTGGGTTATGATGTGATCCTTACCTTTAATGCTTGCCGCCGGGTGACGTAATTTTCCGAGTTCAGTAACTGTTGATACGGTGTGAAGACGCGGTCATAATTTGCCTCCAAGAAATCTGCACATAGCATCTTATGCTTGGTCAATAGTTCCTGCAAAGAAATAGTATGCAGATATCATTTGATATGATATCACACCTACCTGTAGCCGATTTCATCAAAATTGCAAAGTACAGTCTACATTCGATTACTCAAAGTCGGTTAAGTCGAATTCCCTCGTTACGTCGAATTCGTGTCCAAGTCCCGTTTCAGATCCTATTATTTTCAATGTAACTGGCTACGGTTACGTCGAATTTCGTTACGTCAAATTTTTGCCAATTCAAACTAAATGTTAGGTCCCGAAAACAGAAATGTGTGGCATTTCACTCTCGTTAAGTCAAAGTGTCAGTTTGCGCTCGTAGTGCGAATTTGCGGCGCAATTTACCGGATCAAAGACTGGACTTGCTTACCTGTGTAAACCTGTGTAAACAAACGTTGAATAAGTGTTAAAGGTGATTTCCTCGACACCAATTAAACTTAGCTCATCTGATTTAATCAGTTAAGTAATTTTATTTGCTGAAATATTTTATAAATAAATCACTTCAAAAGTTGTCACACCATGTCAACTTTGGAAACAATTTACGGAAATTTTTCCCGAATTTCGTTTCAATCAAAAATCAAAATACAGTAAAGATGGTTTTCTCAAATCCATCTTGTCCAGACTCGTTTGCATGTGTCATCAGATGCGAAACATTGCCTGAGTATATAGACTGAGTATATAGACTCATATTGACCCTCCTTTTGATAAATGCTGTGTGTATATAATCAAGACCGGTATGCACAACAACTTGTTAATTTCCGGTTTACATGCTTTATTTATTAAACATAATCAAATGTTTCTTTACTGCTTTGAATTGTCTTTTCTTGTTCCACCCTGATAATACAGATATGTATACTTAGTTTGACTACACACATGTGTGTATAGGCAAAAGCAAATAAAAGCATTAGAGTTGCAAAAGTGTAATTCCGTGTGTCACAGGTCGTATGGGAGTTGCGTCCCGTAACGTGTATGGCAATATTTTGAGGTTCTGTTCAGATTTTGTTACGTCCAACACTGGTTTACTCAAAGCATTTATCACAGTCCGACAGACTTCGAGTAAACGAGCGTAGACTGTATACTTATCAAGTAGTGGTGCAACGATATACCGGTATACCGGTATATTGCGATATGTCATCCTGACGATACGTATCGCGGTACGGTTTTCACGTATCGCGATATTTACACCATATTCTCGGTCGCCATCTTGTGTTAAAATAATTGTGTAAAATTATTCAAAATCATTCAAAACATAATTTTTAATATGACAGAAGTCAATATTTGTAATAAACACGCCACAATTAGACGACTAATACATGTAGTGAGTAATCTCGGACATCCAACACATCTGGAAGTTTTACAGCAAATTCCGTGGTTAAAGTTTGTAAACCGTACTGTTACCTGGGTTCATTTCCCACCGAGTGACCTAAATCTCGCTAATTTCAGGTCTGTCAAACTGTTTACAATACCATTTGTTTTACGACACCCGATTGTTTGACCAAATCTTCATCACATCATTATGCGAATCACGAAAATCATGCCTACCCGCTGTGACAATAAAAATCACGGGTCGATAGTTTCAATAATCCCCTAGCCAAACATTGCTTCTGGCTACTATAATTGTCAGTTCAAAACACATGTTATTCTCGTGGCGAAGTTATTTATACAGTACAGCCAATCGCTGGTAAGTAAAGGCAGCCCTTAGTGGCATGATTGACAGGTTACTGGTGCGAAAGACGTCGGCAATAGATCTATCAGCGATTGATCATGAACGAGGTAGAGTTAACTCCCTCCGAATACTCTCAACCAGACAAACAAACACATGCAAACACGTGTTTTAACGGGCACTGGATGCGAGTCGTTTCTGGGTCGGGCTAGTAAAAATTATAAGCTGTGTCGCCCGGTGGCGAACAAATTTCGTAGTTGTCTACACACATTTTTGTCAGCTTATGACGCTTTGTGGGATACCATTTCCGAAAGAAAAATAGCATCCAATCGTTAGTTACAATTGTGGACCCACTGAAAGCGCCACCTAACGAACCGAGTTGTGGCCTACACAGCGGATGCTTCCGCCCATGATTCCAACTTTCTTTTTCGCCGAAAAGTGTGAAAGAATTTAATACGAATTCGATATATTCTAATGAAATCCTTTTATGCCGAAAACAAGTATTGTTTATTACATTACTAACTGTTTATTTCAAACAAATATGACTAACTCTATTGTCAGAAAACATGAAAAAGTTCACGGACAATTTTGGCGATTTCGTGCCTACGTAGTTTCGTCCTTTTGCAACTTTTTCCAATCGATGTTAACGTAACCCGATTTTTATGATAATTCAGTTTGGTATTAAGTAAATATACAGAATTTATGCACATCCAAGTTCATAAACGATATTTATGTACACAGTTAAAGAGGTTCAAATGGGTGGTAACAACATATACTTTTGAGATGAAATAAAGATTTTTTTTTTTTAATTCTACCATCTATTTTCAAATTCTACAATCTACTACATTAGCTTCCCAGCCCTCTCCCCCCCCCCCCCCCCACCCCCCAATGTGTCTTTTATTTCTCAATGAAAGTATACGTTGTTAACGTTCGCTTAAACCGTCTCGACGAGGTGGCTCAGCATGTTGATGCCTCTACCCCTCTAATAGATATGCATGCTTTTGGAAACATAGAGTATACAGTTACGCGATAACTATAAGTAAGAGAAAACATCAGGGAAAATATGATTTTTATCACTTCTCCCTAATTTCCTCTCGTCCAGAAATAATCATTAATGTCAACCGTTTCTGGGCAAAGTCCTGACCCACACAGTGGTTTGATGTGTTCTAATGACAATAATAAACAATAAAGACTGTTCTTTATCTCCTGTTTGTTTTTATGTTTGAGGAATTTGATTCCTCAAACCTTTTGTTTTCGTTGGTTTTTTTTTTCTTTTTCTTTTTTTTCTTTTTCTTTTTATTCAGTCGTCGAGACTACAGCCCAAACCGCTGGTCGGATCGACTTCAAATTTTGTATACCGATTCGCATCAACAGTGAGACGAGAATAACTCAATTTTCAGAATTCTCATGACGTCACTTTTTACGAAACCGGAAGTGACGTCATATATCATATAATTCCCTATAACTTCCTTATTTTCCAACCGATTTCAAAAATTCTTTTTGAATTGTAAAGCTGCGAGAATTCTCTATCTTCGCTTCGCTGACAATGTTTGGCTATCTGCTCAAATGAGAGAGCTATAGACATGTGAAATTGAGAAAAATGAAAAAAATAAACAATTTCAGATTTTTATTTTATTTTAACGGGTGGTCTTTGAAAACAGTTTCCAATTTGTACAGTAATCTCAGCAACATAATTTTTTGACAGCGTCACGCGGGACATTCATCCGCACAGAAGATGATATTTTTCAGAGCAATGGCTTGAATAGTTCTGATTCTATTGTCTTTCAAACTTGGACGTTTTTTTTCAATTTTTCAAATTTGAAATGGTCATAACTTTTTTATTATCTAACCGATTTCAAATATTTTTTTTGCATTAAAAAGCCAAAAAAAATCTCTATCTCCGTTTCACTGGTAGTTTTTGGCTATCTGCCCAAATGAGAGAGTTGTAGGCATTTGAAGTTTTTAAAAAAAATTGAAATGGTCATAACTTCCTTATTATTCAACCGATTTCAAATATTTTTTTTGCATTAAAAAGCCAATAAAATTCTCTATCTCCGGTTCGCTGGTAGTTTTTAGCTATCTGCTCAAATGCGCGAGCTACATGCATTTGAAGTTTGAGAACGAGCATATAAACTTAGCCGCCTAGAACAGTGTGTACAGCTGACAAACTTCGAGGTGGAGGCCAGACAGGTATGGTGGGCTGTATCAGACACTGGTTTTATATACGAACTGACATGCTGTGAGTGCTTTAGAATCGTCTCAACTTCAATGTCAGACTAGGGGGTTAACGGTACACATTTCGTAGAACGTTATATAATGAAAAATGCTTAGGATAGTCAAGCGATTCTGAAAATACAAAACTTTATTTTTTCAATTTCATTGGAATTGCATCAATTTTTTTTGAGTTTCATATGTTTTCGTCATTGGCAATGTCTTCTAATCACTTTGCCAGTGTACGTTTGTCAGTACATCAAGCCTCAAACCGTTGATGCAGCTTCAGCTGCTCTAGTTATTATTATTTTTTCATACATGGTATAATATCGCAATACGTATTGCAATATGGGTTTGTTGTATCGCAATATATCGCAATACGGGTTTGACCGTATCGTTGCACCTCTATTATCAAGCAAAGTATATTTTGAGTGAGTAATCATTTATTTTTCCCAAAATGCAATTTTTCATATACATGTAGAACTAACCACTGCATATATTTGATGATGAAAAGTATGCAGAATTATTTACTGAATTTATAACACTATCACAGCCAAAATGGCTGTGGTAATGTAATAAATTCAGTATAATGAAAATTAATAAATTTATCCTTAAATTGAAAATTTCTCCCTCAAAGTATACTTTGCTAGATAAGTATACTTTGCAATGTTGGTGAAATAGGCTACAGATGGGGCTAGTAACTCTGTGTGGCCAAGACTGGAGAAATGGGGCTTATGGGTTTGTGATCTGTGTAGCTATTGGTAGCTAACAATATGTAAAACATAGTACTTTTTCAAATAATTTATGAAATTTTCAGCAGTCTAAACGGTCATTTCTGAATTATTTCTATTAGTAGCCAAATAACTAACCTAACAAAATGGCGAATATGGCTACCAGTAGTGGCATACAAGCTGTTTAAACCAAAACTGGAATGTAACATACCTTAAATGTGGAGAATGCGTCCGAGGCGACATCGAACGTGGACACCTCGACGTAGTGAAAGAAGTTGAAGAAGCTTTCCGACTTGAGCATGATCTTAGCAAGCACCTCGTAGCGACAACACTCGCGTAGCATCATACCGCAGTTCAAAGCTATCTCTTGTGTCTCGTACCTGTAATTAGTGTTAATTAGTGTTAATTAGTGTTAATTAGTGTTAAACGAAACATGAGATATGTACAATAAAATATTGACGAAAACACCAGCCCTCAATTTTCATTAAATGTATGTGTAAATATACAATACTAGAAATGTGGCCTGTCGACACACGAATGCTCCTGCTGGCAGCCAAAGAAAACGAGACACATTTGAAAACAAGGAAATTATAAGCCATTTACCCGAACGTTAAGGTTTCGAACGCACCAAGTCTGTGACCTTGACCATGGGCTTGGCGGGGTCGGGACGAATGTGGATTTGTCACAGGGCGGTAGAGGACCATTGGAGCAATGTGTATTTGAAATGTGAAGCATATCCGAACAAGGCAACAGAAATTATAAGCCATTTACCCGAGCGTTAAGGTTTCAAACGCACCAAGTCTGTGATTTTGACCCTGGAATTGGCGGGGGCGGGACGAATGTGGATTTGTCACAGGGCAGTAGAGAACCATTGGAGTAATGCGTGTGTGAAATGTGAAGCAGATCCGAGGAAGGAAACGGAAATTATAAGCCATTTACCCGAGCGTTAAGGTTTCAAACGCACCAAGTCTGTGACCTTGACCCTGGGCTTAGCGGGGGCGGGACGAATTTGGATTTGTCACAGCGCAGTAGAGGACCATTGGAGCAATGCGTGTGTGAAATGTGAAGCAGATCTGAGCAAGGAAACAGAAATTATAAGCCATTTACCCGAGCGTTAAGGTTTCGAACGCACCAAGTCTGTGACCTTGACCCTGGGCTTAGCGGGAGCGGGACGAATGTGGATTTGTCACAGGGCGGTAGAGGACCATTGGAGCAATGCGTGTGTGAAAACTGAAGCAGATCCGAGTAAGGTAACAGAAATTATAAGCCATTTACCCGTACGTACGGACACTGGTAACACTATATGCACCCCTCACCATTCGGAGGCGGGGGAATAATAAACAAGAGGGCCATGATGGCCCTAATTCGCTCACCTGACTCCATGAACAGAGGAGAATGTGACATTGAGTTCATGTGAAATCCGGCTGGCGGTTCAGGAGAAGAAGATTTTTTAAGAATTTGTGCTATTTTTAGACGGCGGCCATCTTGGATTAGCGACGACCTCCGTTTTAACAAATCTGAAAAGGCTTCACCCATGGACCATAACTGAAGTTTGGCCACCATGGGCCAAGCGGCTCGTGTGAAGAAGAATTTTGAAATCTCAACCTTTCGGCGGCCATCTGGGATTACATGACCATCCAATTTTGACACAAAATGCACCAGAGTGATCGCCTCGTTGATACCTTCGATTTGATATATGACATGACCAAATTGGGTCAAAAATAAAATTCGACACCCAATTTGACCCCACGGGCCACACCCATTTTTTACCCTGGGGTCACCATTTTAACAACTTTGAAAGAGCATTGTACAGCGATCATTCCTACCAAGTTTTGTCGAAATCCGCTTGGCGGTTCTTGAGAAGAAGATTTTTGAAGAATTTGTGCTATTTTAAGACAGCGGCCATCTTGGATTACATAATGACGTCATTTTAACAATTTTGTAATCCCCCTACCTAAGGACCATGACCATGAAGTTTCGTGACTATAGGCCCAATGGTTACTGAGGAGAAGACGTTTGAAAATGTTCAAGGACGACGGACACATTGCGGTAACAATAGCTCACATGAGCTTCGCTCAGGTGAGCTAAACAAGAGGGCCATGATGGCCCTAATTCGCTCACCTGACTCCATGAACACCAGAGGAGAATGTGACATTGAGTTCATGTGTTTTAAAAAAATTGTGCTATTTTTAGATGGCAGTCATCTTGGATTAAGCGATGACTCATTTTACAAAATCTGAAAATGCTTCACCCAGCATCGGACATGTGGTTCCTGAGAAAAAGACGTTCACAATCTTGAATAAATGGATCTTTTGGTGGCCATCATGGATGACATAATCATCCGATTCCGACAAATATTGCAACAGAGTGATCGCCTCATTGATACCTTCAATTTGATATATGACATGACCATATTCAGTCAAAAATAAAATTTGACCCCACGGGCCACGCCCATTTTTGACCCCGGGGTCACCATTTTAACAACTTTCAAAGAGCAATGTACATCGATCATTCCTACCAAGTTTCGTCGAAATCCGGCTAGCGGTTCATGAGAAGATTTTTTTTTAAGAATTTATGCAATTTTTAGACGGCGGCCATCTTGGATTAGCGATGACCTCCATTTTAACAAATCTGAAAAGGCTTCACCCATGGACCATAACTTTTAAGTTTTGCTACCATGGGCCAAGCGGTTCATGTGAAGAAGAATTTTGAAATCTCTAATAAAAGAACGACCTTTTGACATTTCGGCGGCCATCTTGGATGACATAACAATCCGATTTGGACAAAAAATGGACAAAAAATGTACCAGAGTGATCGCCTCATTGATACCTTCGATTTGATATATAACATGACCATATTCGGTCAAAAATAAAATTTGACCCCACGGGCCACGCCCATTTTTGACCCCGGTGTCACCATTTTAACAACTTTGAAAGAGCATTGTACATCGATCATCCCTACCAAGTTTCGTCGAAATCCGGCTAGCGGTTCATGAGAAGATTTTTTAAGAATTTATGCTATTTTTAGACGGCGGCCATCTTGGATTAGCGATGACCTCCATTTTAACAAATCTGAAAAGGCTTCACACATGGACCATAACTTTTAAGCAGTTCATGTGAAGAAGAATTTTGAAATCTCTAATAAAAGAACGACCTTTTGACCTTTCAGCGGCCATCTTGGATGACATAACAATCCGATTTCGACAGAAAATGCACCAGAGTGATCGCCTCATTGATACCTTCAAATTGATCTATGACATGACCATATTCGGTCAAAAATAAAATTTGACCCCAATTTGACCCCACGGGCTATGCCCATTTTTGACCCCAGGGTCACCATTTTAACAACTTTGAAAGAACAATGTACATCGATCATTCCTACCAAGTTTCGTCGAAATCCGGCAAGCGGTTTATGAGAAGATTTTTTAAGAATTTATGCTATTTTTAGACAGCGGCCATCTTGGATTAGCAATGACCTCCATTTTAACAAATCTGTAAAGGCTTCACCCATGGACCATAACTTTTAAGTTTGGCTACCAGGGGCCAAGCGGTTCATGTGAAGAAGAATTTTGAAATCTCTAATAAAAGAACGACCTTTTGACCTTTCGGCGGCCATCTTGGATGATATAACAATCCGATTTCAACAAAAAATGCACCAGAGTGATCGCCTCATTGATACCTTCAATTTGATATATGAAATGACCATATTCAGTCAAAAATAAAATTTGACCCCACGGGCCACGCCCATTTTTGACCCCAGGGTCACCATTTTAACAACTTTGAAAGAGCAATGTACATCGATCATTCCTACCAAGTTTTGTCGAAATCCGGTTGGCGGTTCTTGAGAAGAAGATTTTTTAAGAATGTGTGCTATTTTTAGACGGCGGCCATCTTGGATTACGTAATGACGTCATTTTAACAATTTTGTAATCCCCCTACCTAAGGACCATGACCATGAAGTTTGGTGACTATAGACCCAATGGTTACCGAGGAGAAGACGTTTGAAAATGTTCACGGACGACGACGGACACATTGCGGTAACAAAAGCTCACATGAGCTTCGCTCAGGTGAGCTAAAAACAATAATCGGCACCCAGTTTGAGCAGTATAGATCATGTTTATGAGTAAGTGTAGGTAAAGCTGAAATTGTTGCTCGACACGACGGTTCAAATGAGTGGTGACAACATATACTTCTGAGAAGCAAGAAAATAGCGAAAATTGCAGGATAAATTTATGAATTTTTATTATACTGAATTTATTACATTATCACAGCCAAAATGGCTGTGATAATGTAATAAATTCAGTATAATAATTCTGCATACTTTTAATCATCAAATATATGCAGTTGTTAGTTCTATATGAAATAATGCATTTCGGTAAAAATAAATGATTACTCCCTCAAAGTATACTTTGCTAGATAAGTCTACTTTGCAATTTTTATGAAATCGGCTACTGGTGTTACAGGTATGACAACTATGGTTACTGTCAGCGAAAGCTTCAATAAGTTGGCACGTACCCCTTCATCAACAATAGCACAATTTCTTGCCGTGAACACAGATACTCGACAGTGGGAGCGCGCGTCCCTATCTGGCGACGCAGCAAGTTGTTGAAGATCTGGGCCACGTCCTTCCTTCCCTGCAATGACAGGTAGTGTCAGAGCTCCAGATAAGGTGCGTATTTGTATATTTTCCGCACTTATTTAGCTGAATACGCATCGACTATCGACATATATTCATGTACATATCATAATAAAGGTATGTATAAAATACTCACAGCAATGTGAAACTACGCATTGATTTTCAAATTGAGTATTTAAATGGAAATACTGTAATAAAGTTGAAAATTTACTTAGTTGAGCTGCAAATAGCAATTATACTCAAATAAGTGTATGTTTAAATTTGTTTTGATCATTTATTCCTTATTTAATAATCCATTTGTAAAAATAAAATATGCATTTAATTTGAAATCAGGGGGTACAATACTCTTTAGACACACAGCTTATCTGGAGCTCTGAGTGTTACTTACAATTCGTCCTACTTTTTAAGCCAATCACTGGCCAGTATCACACTCCATGGCACTTATTTCACATATTACAAGAATTAGCCCCTACAATTTACATAATGTCAAATTTATTGATTACCTGTTCGACAGGAAATGGAAAATCAATATTTGGACGAGAGACTGCACAATAAACCTGGCTATTTACAAGTATATTGTTGTTCACATATTGGATTTAAGGAGCTAAATGTTGCGGTTGCCAACGCTCCCTCACATTTAATTCCTTATAAATCCAATGCGCGAACTATAACTTATATTTATTGCCCGTTTTGAAAGAGGTTATTCAGAAAAATTCCCAAATGTGGCTGTGACTTGAGAAATGGGGCTTTATGGGATTTGTGACCAGCGTAACTACTGATCAAATAGCACAAACCTGCAGCCTGATAACGATCTATGTTGCTTGTTAGAAGCAGGGTGGGTGCTTCATTGATGGAATGGTAAACAATGCAGATCCTGATCAGACTGTGGTCGCAAAACCCAGAAGTCGCATTTCTTCAGTCAAAGCCACATATATCAACAAGTGTATCGAATGTCACAACATATGCTGTCGAGGAATAGTCAGTAAACAAGGAGAGATTGGTGATGTACGTCCAACAACGTACTTCGACCAATCAATTGGGGTGTTATGTACCTTGAAGTTTATTTGCACAACATACCTTCATTGATTGATTGAATGGGGTTTTATTTGTGATATCGTACCTCAAAGTCGATCTTGCCGAGGTTCTGCACGAGCAAGAACAGCATGTTGTTGTCGTACATCTCGTGGGCGAGTTGGGCCACGAGTTCTGTCTGCGGCTCCTGGTTGTCAGAGCCGTACAGCACCGACTTGATCGCACCCAGGTTCTTGGACACATCCTCACTCGCCTGGATAATGTGGTCGAATAACATAAATAATGGACATAATAGTATCATGTTAGTCGATATCAAGTCTATCAGACGAGTCCGACTGTAGCATGGTAATAGAGCATACCCGTCTAGTGTGCTTTGATAAAAAGTTTATCAGACAAGGCTAGAAAACGCATAGGAATTCTGAGGCTTGCCGAGGAATTCCTACAGTTTCCGAGCCGAGTCTAATAAACTTGAAATACAATGTATAGCACAGAGAATATCAGACTAGTGTATGTTTATATCAAAATTACCAGCCAAGGCTAGGAAACACATAGGAATTTCAAGGCACGCCAAGGAATTCCCAGCGTTCCGAGCCAAAATAAGTTACTATAGTTTCCGAGCTGAGTCTGATAAAACATAGAGAACTGGTTGTCGGATCCGTAAAGCACCGACTTGATCGCACCCAGGTTCTTGGACACATCCTCACTTGCATGGCAGTGGATAATGTGGTATGGATGATTTTTTTTATAGTGTCTTATGATTATCAAGTTTATCACATCAGGCTAAGAAATGTGTAGATGTAGAATTATGAGCTTTACGAGGAATTCCTACTGTTTCTTAGCCAAGTATAATAAACTTCAAATATAGAGAATACCAGACTAGTGTCTTTAGATTTCCGAGGTTCTTCGACAAATTCTTACTACTTTCGAATCAAGTGTGATAACTTGATATCACAAGAATGTCAAATGTCTCGCATTGTTCCGCCTTGACCCTGGGGCCTTGACGCCCTGAGAATAGTCCTATATTCATCTACATATCATAGTAAAGGTATGTATAAAGTTTGATGACTGTAGCTGATAAGGTGTTGAAGTAATGACCGTAACACGAAAACTTAACATTGAATGATGACGCCGCCGCCGACGACTCCGGAAAAGCAAAACCTATGTCTCGCTTTCCGCTTTCGCGGGCGAGACGTAACGTGTTTTTTGTTACTGAATGAGTAAATATGACATGGTTTTCATTAAAAAGAATGTGGACATTGCATCATTCGACAATGTCATATGACATCGTTCGACCAACGAAACGTCATCAAAAATACTTTTGAATGCGTTTTTACCAGGATGTGCGCATCTAGTATATGTAGGATATAATTTGTCATCAATGACAGACCGCACGTATCTGGTCAATGCAAAGTTATTTACCTGGTAAATGCTAACTACATACCTTTTCGAGCTTCTTCTCGCCAGTTTCGCGGGTGAGGGCGTTCAGTGCCTCGCGTAGCGACTTCACCAACTCCTGCGGACTCTTCTGTGATCTCCCGAACAACGGCATGTCAGGGGAGGGTACTCTCGGTCTGGCACGCGTACACTACCACAGAAAGTCTACAGACTACACTCGCTGAAAATATACAGGAATTCTGAATTAGCAGGAGCATATTTCACCAAAATTGTAAAGTATACTCATCTTGCTAAGTACACTTTGAGGGAGAAATTTAAGGATAAATTTATTAATTTTTATTATACTGAATTTATTACATTATCACAGCCATTTTGGCTGTGATAATGTAATAAATTCTGTATAATAATTATGCATACTTACATGTATAATCATCATCTAGATGCAGCAGTCGTTAGTTCTATATGGAATAATGCATTTCGGGGAAATAATTAAATGATTACTCCCTCAAAGTATACTTAGCTAGATAAGTATGCGTAGCAATTTTGGTGAAATCAGCTACTGGTCAGCATGAAGTCAAGTAGACTTAATACTATAGTGTCAGATAATCTTGATCTGGCATGTGTACACTACCACTGAGTCTACAGACTTTACTTTCGCTGGACATAGAGACTAGAGTAAGTTAGCAGGGCCTCACATATACTCCCAGCCGCCGCCTGTACCGACAAATAAAAACAAATGCAAATATTTAAAAAAAATTAATGAAAATTTCTAGTAATTTGACCTTGGACATGAATGCCGCGTGAGTGTTGTATAGAATGAAAATATGGACGATGATAAGGAAGTATATGAAGTTTCAGGTCAATCCGACTTACCGTTACAGAGACAATTGGTACCCAGAAACTTTTACGTGAACGGACGGAATTACGAAAACTATATACCCCTCGACATACTTCATATGCCGGGAGTATAATTATCAGGCTAGTGTCATTTTACATCAAATTTATTAGGTAAAGCTAGGAAACATGTAGGAATGTCGAGGCATGCCTCAGAATTACTTGTCTTTCCGAACCAAGCCGAAGTTACTCTAGTGGTGACATAGTGCATATAAAATACTAGAGCACATGAGCAGAGGCTCACAGACACCCTCGGGCGCCGCCTGAACGACAAATAAAACTTTAACGCAAATCTTACGGACAGACGGATGGAATGACAAAAACTATCATACTTCATATGTCGGGGGTATAACCAGGCTATTGACTTCTGATATAAAGTTTTATCAGGCAAGGATATGACTATTTGTTCAGTCAGTATATATTCGGCCAATTCTGAACAAGCAGGACTGAAAGTCACTTTGATGAGATCGCGATACTAGTACCTCATTCACAAAATACAATTTCAATGGTCAATATTATTGATATAGTGCACAAATTCAAATAAAACGTATTCCCCGATATACTGGAGCCTCTTTATAATGTGGAAGATGTGCAATAGAGGTCGCCACCACGGCATAGATAAACCACGTTATAAATTGTCCAAATGACATTTTCATGTCGCTAATATTCAATACCCCACCCAATTTTTATTACACGCTCCCTCATAGTGCATTTAAAAATAAATAAATTCCTATGTGAATGCTATAATTGACAACTGTTTCATAATATAACAAGAATTCCGCGGAATCAAATGTCTCGCCTTGACCTTCACCCTGGGGCCGGAGAATTTTATTTTTAATAATCGTATATTCATCTACATATCATAGTAAAGGGATGTATAAAGTTTGATGACTAGCTGATAAGGTGTTGGAAGTAATGATCGTAACACAAAAACTTAACAATGTTGAAAGTATTAAAAAAAATAGAATTTGACCTTAACCCTGGGGCCCGAGAAAAACAAATTAATAGTCCTATATTCATCTACATATCATAGTAAAGGGATGTATAAAGTTTGATGACTGTAGCTGATAAAGTGTTGAAGTAATGATCGTAACACGAAAACTTAACATTGAAAGTATTAACAAATAGAGTTTGACCTTGACCCTGGAGACCCTGGGGCACGCCAAACATTTTTTTAATAGTCCTATATTCATGTACATATCATAGTAAAGGTATGTATAAAGTTTGATGACTGTAGCTGACAAGGTGTTGAAGTAATGACCGTAACACGAAACGTAACATGAAAACTTAACATTGAATGTATTAACAAATAGAGTTTGACCTTGACCTTGGGGCCCGCCAAAATTGTTTTAATAGTCCTATATTCATGTACATATCATAGTAAACGTATGTATAAAGTTTGATGACTGTAGCTGACAAGGTGTTGAAGTAATGACCGTAACACGAAAACTTAACATTGAATGTATTAACAAATAGTTTGACCTTGACCCTGAAGCCCGCCAATTTTTTTTTAATAGTCCTATATTCATGTACATATCATAGTAAACGTATGTATAAAGTTTGATGACTGTAGCTGACAAGGTGTTGAAGTAATGACCGTAACACGAAAACTTAATGACGCCGCCGACGACTCCGGAAAAGCAAAACCTATGTCTTGCTTTCCGCTTCGCGGGCGAGACAATGATGTTATTAGATAATACAACACACATGTGATTAACCGCGAAAAATACCTTTAAAAACTTTTCATTTCTTATTTCCTGGTTTCAGACATGAACCGGAAACGGAGTCATATTATTTACGGTTAGGATTTATGCCATACCGCACCGCGTTATCGATCTCAGTAAACTTGAAGGTTGGAATTGTAATTGTTATGACATGTGGTCGTGTATATTCTTTCCGATAATTTAATTTTAGTATTCGTAAAATTGCCCCAACAATAATGTCTAGTTATCACTCAATTTGAGATTCCAAAGCATTGAGTGAGTGAGTGAGTGAATAGGGTTTAACGTCCGCTTTTCTGACATAGAGGTACAAGCCTCAGGGAGTCTACACGCAGACGGGTCAACGGGGTCGTGTCCCGTATCCACCTGTCCGAGGGGGGTAAATCCCAACTTCAGAACTCAATATTTACAATCAAAATATATATTCAGTCCTGAAATTAGAACAACCTGATCTGGTGCCAGGCCCTCGCCACACCAGCATCATTTATCCCATCCCCTAAAAGTAATAGGATTAGCGCTAATCTTACTTTTATATATAGGGCATAGCCTGACTCAACTCTCACATCCAAGAAAGCCAAAAATGTACATGAGGGCCAAATCCGGTATAGTGGGTTCCCAAGTATGAACCCAATCGTTAAGCCAGTTTAGTCGCCTTTTACGACAAGCAATGGCTACTTCAGCACTATTCTCAGGATCAGTTGATCCCGCCCCGGTGCCTGCACGGGGTTCCAAAGCATTGAATTGTGATGACAGTATCAAATTGAATATCAGGGTCATGTATCGTGAATCACATCGTCGGAAAAATATCGTGGTGCATCAAATTTTCGGTGATTCGTTAAACCCCTAGATGGTATAGGAAAGTATCGACCTCTGTGACGGATTTATAAGACACATTTAACTTCGATGTTGACCTTATAATATACTAGAAGTAGAAGACATTGTGTTTTGGCCAATTTGGGAATTTTTTTCTGTCACCTGTGGCGATTTGGACAATGGCCGATGGGTTAGACCGAAGCAGCATTATTTTGGGACAACACACTTCATCACATTTAGCGTTAAAGTGAAGACCTCTTTCATGAGACAGTGTATATTTCGTCAAAACACCTTGTATCAATAACCCGTGATTAACAGGCATTTTGAGATATGGGGATACAAAGCACCCCTAAATTTTCATAAAAAGTTTGTTTCCGCGAAAATAATTGATGCAATTATGGACAATAATGACGTTGTTTTACTGATTATTCATTGTGGTTATGGAGTTTTTGTGACGGCCTGGACATACAATGGCACAAGTGGCACGATGGTCAAGCAATTCGCCTCCAATTCATCAAATAATGCTCATGCAGTCAAACTGTCTTTTCTTGTCAGCTCACCGACTTTCAGAGGAAGTGACGTCACGCTCGCCAGTGGATAAGATAAAACGAGAGAAAGCAAACTAGTCCGGGACCAATTATAAATATTTCGATAGGTATATTCTGAGAAATTAAAAGTTAAGAATAATAATAATAATAAATAGATCTAATAATCTCAAGTAATTTTTACTTTAATTAATATTTGACTGTGTCTCAGATATCCAATATACGGTTTTTCGTTTCATGCACAATAAATGGCATATATAAAATATACATATTATAATCGCTCCATTTTATTTGATCACATTAAATGATCATATTAAATGTACCATTGATGAACAATTGTGATATTTCTTAAGTTTTTGTTGTGAAATTATCATACGTTTCCATTATACATCAGGGGCGGATCCAGGAGGGAGTGGGTTCCGGGGTTGCAACCTCCTCGTTCAGCCACGGAGTTTACATAGATCACAGTTTATAATACCACCAGTTGGAGACTGAATTTAAATGCCGTAAAATTCAGGAAAGTGCATTTCCGGAAATCTAGATTTCATTTTTGTTCCTGGGGGCATGCTCCCTGACCCCACTAGCATACTCCGTGGAGCTCGGAAATAGGACAGCCCCCCCCCCCACCCCCTCGTTCCCAAAATGCTGGATCCGCCCATGTACATGTTATATGCGCTAGTGTAATTCATTTATATAAACTATATATAACTTAGTATCCATTTATTGAAAGACATGATAGATGGATATATGCAAATGCTAGTTATTGTTCAGTATTAAAAACATTTATTGTTACCAATGCCCGATTTTTTTCCAGGCGACTTACAGGTACAATTAGGTTCCGAAATACGATACAAATCCATAATTAAACTATTTTTCCTAATCTGTTTGATCACTTTCTAGGCATACCCGAGACCCGGTTCAATTGGAATTGGATATGCAACCTTCCATATCAGTAGCTAGCCTATTTCACCAACATTGTAAAGTATACTTATCTAGCAAACTATGATACTTTGAGCGAGATTTTCAATTTACAGATCAATTTATTATGTTTTATTATACTGAATTTATTACATTATCACATATCATATAATGTAATTCTTCATACTTTTAATCATCAAATATATGCAGTCGTTATAGTCGTTATAGTTCTATTTCGGGAAAAATAAATGATTACTCCCTCAAAGTATACTTTGCTAGACAAGTATACTTTGCAATTTTGATGAAATCAGCTACAGGTCTTTTTTTATATAAAGCAAATAATAATTTGTAAGGTCTATGTCATTTATGTAAATGTACCAATGGTAGGAATTGGCTAGCGCAACTTCCGAACCCGGACATATGAGTTCAGAAAATGCGTCAAACCAATCGCCGTTGGTCCGGTTTGCTTTCCGACTTTAGTAATATTAGTTGCAATGCAGTCGAAATGTGTGATTTAAATTAAGGTGGTTATGAGACGGTTAATTCAACCTAGCTAGTTCATTCTCCTACCGCACTTGGTTCTGGGTCGAGTATAGACTACGTTTTATAGCCTCGAGATCCGGACATTTGTTTGGGCGAGACTCGGAGCACATCTCAACTTCAACCGAACTAGCTGCCTTCAAAATATGTACGTGGTTAGGAAATGTTATCATAAAGGGACATTCAAGTGGCGCACAACGACAGTGCGGACGTGCTTAGGGCGACAGTCATCACTGGGTTCCCATTTCGACGTGGATGGATGGTGGCCTGTAGCGGCGATAAATATACCAATAGCACGTCAACAGTTTATTTTTTATTTTTCTTATCAAAAACATGATTTGACAGTACTTGAGAATCATTTCCATGTTTTTATTCAGAGAAAAGACAAAATAAGAAACAACAGCCCCTCGGCTCCACTGCTGTTTCAATATGTTCCTAGTGTAATGCCCATGCCGAAAGGTGACATAGACTAAGAGACTGGGTGGAGTGGCACTAGAGCCTATGTATTTTATCGACCCCAAGACATTGTTTGTTCTCAGAGGTCTCCGTGTGATTTTGGAGCTGAGAAAGGTTTACAGCCCATTGGCATCTCAGACTATGTTGTCTAATAGGTGGCCATCACGACTGGTCATTGCTAGATAACTATACATATAGAACATTGGGGCCCTGCCAACCTACTGTCTGTTTCACGAAACCTGCCCAAATTTTACGGCCATATAAAGAATGCAAAAACAATATTTGTTTGTGATAATATTAAATTAAAGCAAAATTTAACAACGAGTCTTCTTTTTATTTCGCGAAATTTGGTCAAATATTGATTTTATTGCGAAAAAATAATATCCCCATGTTAAATCCCCATAGACATCTTCATGTCTATGGGGATTTAACATGGGGACATTTTTAGAATTTCAGAAATACTGGACCGATTTTCAAAATTTAACTTTTGTTTTCTTGGATCATATCCAAGCTATCTATAGCTAGGTTGCGGAGTAAATTTCCATTTGTTTTCGTTTTCTGACTCCTCCCACAGCTCCTCCATCTCCTTTCCCCCTTCCCACACAATGGAAGATCACATGTGTTTTCTTAGTGTCCGGTTTATAGAGGTTCCACTGTGGCTTATTTTCTAATCCTGTTCTCAATTGTATGTACATGCATATATATATCTCACTTGCCATAATTTTAAATAAATACAAGGGGCACCATTGGTGACTACTGTGGCAGTGAGCCCAAACTTGGAGATACGTGCTATAGGTGATATATTGAACGAAGTAATATTCTGCTACCCAACTAAATTTCAAAATATTATTTTCTCAATTTTTCACTTTTCCACTCATCTGAATTATCAGGAATAACAACTTCTACTAATGTTCATACTAGGGAATATTTTCAAAATACAATTGGTTAGCAAGGAAGTCATGTGCAGATGGGTGGCTACATACATTGAATGGGGTGTTACACCTAGACATCTGTAGCCTATTTCACCAACATTGCAAAGTATACTTTCCTAGCAAAGTATACTTTGAGGGAGCAATTTTCAAATTTTATGATAAATTTATTAATTTTTATTATACTGAATTTATTACATTATCACAGCCAATTTGGCTGTGATAATGTAATACATTCAGTATAATAATTCTGCATACTTTTAATCATGAAATATATGCATTTGTTAGTTCTATATGAAATAATGCATTTCAGGAAAAATAAATGATTACTCCCTCAAAGTATACTTTGCTAGAAAAGTATACTTTGCAATGTTGGTGAAATCGGCTACAGAGCTCCAGATAAGCTGCGTATTTGCTTAAATACCCAATTGAAATCAGAAGTAGCGAGTATCAAAAAGCAATAAAATGTTTATGGTACCTTTATCATGCTGCAGAAAACAATAAACAGACCACAAATATAGCATATTTTTCATATTTTCAATGAAAACATATCTTAGTATTTCATTAGAATTGATTCTAATGAAATGCCAAGATGTTTTCATTTCAAAGCAAACTATTCAACAATTGCTGTCTGTTGATGTGTAAACAGTAGTGTGATTTTATTTTACCCAATTACAATTTTGAAATACCCAATTGCTACAGAAATGATGGAATGACAATACTCAATTACTAATTACTTATCTGGAGCGCTGTAGACATTATCTTTGTAAAACATGGATATGCCCCCATGGCATACTGGACTCTAACTAGAGATTGTGTATACAAAACAAAACTTTAAACTTACACAAATTTCCAAGTTCTTACAAACTATTTGATATAAGACAAGAAACGAGGCAAAGCCACGAAGGCCAGGTTTTTTCCAAGCATAGACACTTGGATAACATAATTATACCCACTTTTTGTAGACTAGATGGCCGTGGCCTGCATGTCGCGCCTTGGGGCGAGGCATGGACACTAAAAAAAAGAGATATAGTAGACGGAAAAAGTTTAACCAAAAAACTTTAACCGGACACACAGACGTACGGACGGACGGACGTATGCCAAAATGCCGACTATATCGCGCTTTCCGCAAGCGGGCGCGACAATGATGATAAACACCCATGTGAAGTATCAAGGTAATGGGTGAAGCAGTTGCAGAGATATAGTACACAAAAAAACTTTAAGAACAAAATTTCAAAGTAATTTGACCTTGACATTGGGCACAGGGGCCGCACGGTTGGGGGGTAGAATGAAAATATGGATGATGATAAACACCCATGTGAAGTTTCAAGGTAATTAATGGGCAAAGCAGCTGCAGAGATATAGTATAACGAAAAACTTTAACCAAAAAACTTTAACCAGACGTATGTTAAAAAGTTAACGTTGAAAATGGCTAAGTCAATTACGTAGAAATAATAGGTCAAGGTAAAAGAAATGGTCACATGTTGGATAGTTGTATGTGGTCGGCACCCCTTGGTTATGAAGCTGTGAAAGTTTGGTGGTCCTAGTTGGTACAGTACCAAAGAAATGGACTTAAACACGAAAACTTAACATTGTAAATGTGAAGTTAACATTGAAAATGGCTAAGTCGACTGCGCTGAAAAAAATGGGTTAAGTTCATAAAAAGGTAACATGTTGAATAGTGATATGTGGTGGGCACCCCTTGGTTATGAAGCTGTAAAAGTTTGTTGGTCCTATGTGGTACAGTACCAAAGAAATGGACTTAAACACAAAAACTTAACATTGTAAACGCGAAAAGTTAACATTGAAAATGGCTAAGTCGACTGCGCTGAAAAAATGGGTCAATTTAAAAAAATGGTAACATGTTGGATAGTGATATGTGGTGGGCATCCCTTGGTTATGAAGCTGTGAAAGTTTGTTGGTCCTATGTGGTACAGTAACAAAGAAATAGACGAAAACACGAAAACTTAACATTGATTGTGGACGCCGCCCGCCGCCGCCCGGCTTTCGCCAATCCAATAGCCTGGTTTTAAAAAAAACAAAAAAAAACCTGGCTAAAAATGGCTAAGTGTTTCAGCACCATTTCGAAGGTCACAAAGGTCAAGGTCATGTCATTGTTGGTGAGAGTGCATCAGGCATGTTCATGTGAATGAACTGTACAAATATTCAAGCAATCCTTCAAGAAATATTGAAGATATTACATTTTGACGTAAGAAAATTTCTAAGTGTTTCAGCACCATTTCCATATATTAAAGCAATCCTTCCTTCAACTTCAAGTTTATATTGAAGATATTAAATGATGGAGAAACTCTTACAAACTTTTTGACGAAAATGTACACGGACGGATGTACAGCACCCAAAGAGCAACGCAATATGCCCCCCCTTGCTATTGCATAGGGGGTATAATCAAGGTGTATGATCATGTGGTTACAACAACAACAAGTATTGAAACTTCCAGAAGCCCTCCAATTCAAAGTACGTATTCTTTTATTGTGTCCTTATTATGTAACAGATTTTTATGAAATATGGCGCATCAAACGCTTCTCGTTACGCTGCATTTTGTGGTCTCGGTACTTGGCCCAAACTTCTTTCGTTTTTGCGAAGGATCGATTTGATTCTTCGCAAAAATGACTTAAGTATGTGCCAAACTCTCGGGACCACCAAATGCAGCTCATGAAGACGCGTTTGCTGCGCCATATTTCATAAAACTCTGTTGCCTGTTATGGAAAAGACAAATAATACTTACTTTGGAGTGGGCGCGCTTTCAACATTTTCAGCCATTATTGTTGTTGTTGTAACCACGTGATCATGCACCTTGATAATAATATACATTTAAATTCATAAATGTAAACGTTTAGAAGTCTCATTCGAATGGTCTTGGTGATACTATTCAAATTTAGTATAAAAACGTAAATTTTGGGAGATAAGTTACAGACACGAGACATCACACATCTGAGATACAAAATCACATGGCTCGTCTGATATTTTGACGTCATTTCAATAAAAATATCAGTCTCTCTGCAAGTGGGGTCAACAAAAATGACAATAAAACGAGTGAATTATATCATACAAATTTAATATGTGTTAATTTCCAATAATTTAAAACAATTTCATTAATAGACAAATATAAATTAGTTCACATCACAGTTAAAATGGCACATTTACCTCTGAATTCGAATTGTTGAATTCTGTGAATATTTCTCAGATCCTGATATGTGTATATTGGTTCAGCTATACATTCAAGTTGTGGAAATCACAATCTGATTTTTGCACATCTGTGACTGGAGAAATGGGGTTTATGGGTTATGCGACCAGTGTCGCCCCTGATCAGCCTACGCTGTTCTCCATTCAGTCAATGAAACAACAGTATTTGCTTCTAACTTATAGCTTTGATCCTTATCAGGCTTCAGGAGTGTACTAGATTATCAGAAGTTTGAATACTCACAAATGCCATAAGCCACATTTCTCCAGTCACGCCCACATAATTATGTAACGGACACGGGAGAAATGGAGCCTATGACATTTCCAACCAGTGCAGTCCCAGACCAGCCTGCGCATCTGCACAGTCTGATCAGGGCCTGTTAGCGATTCCGTCAAAACTAAAAAAGTGAAAGTGAATGGGTTAAATGTCCCAGCAATGGCTAAGGGTTATACAGTCTCATCCGACAGACCAGTGGGATGGAAATACTATAAAAGTATTTGTTGATGCCCTAGGCGAAGTTTGAACCCACAACCACCGGATTAAGTCAGGTGTAGTAACCCCTAAGCCACAACCCATCCCTACCATTCAGTCATGCTTCTGAAAAACATCGTAGATCCTTATAAGGATGCGAGGGGGGGGGGGGGGGAGAGCTAGCAGATAAGTAGTTTGACTTGCCACCAATGCTATAAGCCAAATTTCTCCAGTCACAAAACATGATTTTTGTACATCTGCGCTCATATGTGGCAGTGACTGGAGAAATGGGGCTTATGGGTTATGCGACCAGTGTAGCCCCCGATCAGCCTGATCAGGGCCTGCACTGTTCGCCATTCAGTCAATGAAACAACAGTATTTGCTTCTAACTTTCAGTTTTGATTCTTATTAAGCTTCAGGAGTATCAGAAGTTTGAATATCCACAAATGCCATAAGCACTATTTCTCATGTGACTGTAACTGGAGAAATTTGGTCTTCGAAGCTAGTTTAGTTCCTACAAGAAATGCAATGAAATTGTTAGAAGCACGTCAGATTCGCAAGCTTATCCATGACTTTCACTGGTCGCAAAGGACATAAGTGAGTTACGTTATGGAGCTTATGGCATTTGTGACGAGTGTAGTCCCCAGATCAGCCTGCACTGTCTGATCAGGGCCTGCACATTTCGCCATTCAGTCAGAGCAACACATGTCGTGCTTCTGACAAACAGCATAGATCCTTATAAGGAAGCAGGAGTATGCTAGCAGATAAGTAGTTAAACTTACTACAAATAGTCACAGCCACATGTCTGGTGAATGGGGATTATGGGATGTGTGACCAGTGTAGCTCCTGATCAAATAGCACATTCCTGCTGTCTGATAACGATCTATGTTGCTTGTTAGAAGCATGGCGGGTGTGTCATTGATTGAATGGCATTTGCGAGCAGAACAGATCCAGATCAGCCTGCACTGATCACCATACAGTCAGTCAGTCACCTGTCAATTTGTATAGAACCATACAGTGCAAGAATATTCACAAGCTAAAATGGTAATAAATCCTATGAGTTCCATTTCTCGTGTCACAGCCACAAATATGATGAGAAACAAGAATCAATCTTTATTTTCTGTCCAACAAACCATCAAGATCCTTAATAGCATTGGAAGTCTTCAATAACGCTTCCCGCACTGCATTAAACCCCTGCATCGTGGATAACTGACTAACATTGCTCAATGAACTTTGACTTGTAGGCATATTTGACATGCAACCTGATGATTTAAAATTCCGACCAACAGGAGGCGAGGAATTTAAATTCTGGCCAATAGGATGTGGCCTGACTGAAGTAGCCAGCATTGCATTGTGGGAGGAAGTAGCAGATGCATTGTGGGTAGATGACATGGACGAGTGATTCTGGGATAATGATGAGGGGTATGCCTGTGGCACTGAACACTGAATCTGAACACTTTTACTTTCACAATTTGGCTTGGCAGATGCACTGTTAAAGTTATTTTTGTTCTGATCCGAGTTACGAAGGATGCTTGGCCGGACCGTTTGCTCTGCACCAGAATAAGGCTTGAAAGCACTTCCTTGATTTGGATCGTTCTTCTTCAGAACGGTATTCTCAACAATATCTGGTAAATGTTAAGGACGTTAAATGAGTTACAAACTCAGTTTACCGGTAGTGATCACAAGAAAAAGTGAGGTCAGAAAATTGAAATATAATTGTTAAGGCTCAAACTACTATTAACTAGAGCAAGTGAGTAGAGGCTCATGGAAACCCCTGGCCACCGCCTGGACCGACAAACAAAACTTCAATGAAACTTGTTATGTCTATGTGTTATGGACGGAATGACAAGCGAATGGATAGATGACTGCTCAGAAAGGTGCAAAATGTATATACCCCCCCCCCCCCGGTATACTTTGAAAACGAGGGGTATAATCAATGTATAACTAGCATAGCTGAAGGCGAGTCTATACATGCATGTACACAGGTTGTGTAGAGTCTATACATGCATGTACACAGGTTGTGTAGAGTCTATACATGCATGTACACAGGTTGTGTAGAGTCTATACATGCATGTACACAGGTTGTGTAGAGCCTACACATGCATGTACACAGGTTGTGTAGAGTCTATACATGCATATACACAGGTTGTGTAGTCTATACATGCATGTACACAGGTTGTGTAGAGTCTACACAACCTGTGTACATGCATGTATATACACTGTAGACTCATTATTGCCGACATTGAATGGATCAGTAATCATCATTTCTGTATGATTGCCAAAGACGATCTGGATCTACATTGGTTGCTCATTTTCCAATGATCATTACTCTGGCTGAACCGACACACTGCTACTTTTCATACAGCAAATATATGATGGGAAACTGCTTGATTGATCACCTGCCGTTTAATGTTTATTTAACAACATTATATATATATTGGTCCCCTGACAGAGAGAAAAGGTTCGTTTAATATTGATGTGTGTGTCAGACCAATGTAGACCCGGATCAGCCTGCGCATCCACACAGTCTGATCAGGGCCTACACTGTTCATTATTCAGTCATGGAAGTAGGCTTAGGCTGAGAGTAGAAAAACAATTTTGTGTATACAATGTATTCAAATACTACCGAGTGAAGTGACAAGAGGACCAAGATTTCTGCAAATGTCATAAGGTCTCTTTTGTCGACCGATGACTCATATGTGGCTGTGACTGGAGAAATGTGGCTTTAATATGGGTTTTGCGATCAGTGTATATCCAGATCAGCATCAGGATCTGCACTGGCCGCCATTCTATTAATGAAACGACCGTCATGCTTTTAACAAGCAATATGGATCGTTATCACGCTACAGGCATGTATTATTTGATCGTGAGCTATACTGGTCACAGATCCCATAGGTCCAATTTCTCCAGTCACAGCCACATATAGAACACATGGTGAGAACGGGAAAGGATACAATTGAAAGTGGTGATCTTCTGTAGCTCTCTCTGAACTGACCTGTAATTAGACAGACAAGGTTTTACTAATTGGAGTACACACTATATACGGCCTGCGTTAATCTTGCCCAGATGGCAATGTTTCTGAATATCTATTGGCATTATCTACTTATAATCAAGCAGTTTGGTTGGCTGTACCTGAGGAAGCTCAGCCAATCAAGCTGTTTGATTTTGAACACAATATCCGTGGGATTTGTAATAAACACATTTACAAATATTGGCAAGATTAGCGCAGGCGGTGGTGTAACACATTATTCAAGAAAGTTGTATATTACAGCTTATGTATTTGGTATTACATATTTCTCTTTATCACGTTTATAATCACAAAGGGAGAGCATTGTAAATTGCGTGGATAAGGTATTACAAAATTTGACAGCGCGATTCATTTATACCTTGTTGGCGACCTCTCTCGCCCGTCTACTGCCTGTAAAGAATAGTGGAAAGTGAATAGGTTTAACGTGCCAGCAACAGCTAAGGTCATATAGAGACGGACCACAGTTTAATGTCTCATCCAAGAGACCAGTGGTATGGAAATACTATGCGATTATTTTTCACGCCTAGGGTTAGAATGCCGATATATATCCCCTAGGCCACAGCCCATCCCATAAAGAGGCTCCATTGAATGTGAAACAAGAGTGCCGTAAGTCACAAAATACGCCCGTCGATTATGGGCCAGACAGCGAAGATGCAGAAATGTGAAGCCGTCACCAAGGCAAGAAACATTAATGAGAATTTGAAACTCTATAGCATTATTTCTTCATCTCCTTGTGCTAAACATGTATACTAATTTAGGCAGAGATGTGTAAAGTAGAAATGATATAGAATTGGATACAAAAATGTAGAAAAAATGCCTATTAAGTTAAAAAGGTGATATTTTTGTTAAAAAATATTTTTTCGGCATAAAAACACCAAGGTGCACATCTTCAATATGTGTAGAAGACGTGTGTATAGTTTCAGATCGATCGACTGAACGGTTTCAGAGGAGTTGTGTACACAAACTATGCACTTTTTCTGCCAGCCGCCCCACCGCCCGTCCGCCCCGCGGTAAAACATAATACGTACCGTTTTTAAAAAACGGTCGTATAAAAAGTGAAAGTGAATGCGTTTAATGTCCAAGCAACAGCTAAGGTCATTTAGGCACGGGTATTCAATGTGGAATCAAATTTTATATCAGTGTCTGTTGGAAGAGTTATTAGCGAGACTTGCATGTTGTTGTTGAGCTCGGAGCGATCCTTGTAGAAAGATTCTCGCTGGGTTGGAGACGTATTCACCCAGGATGCCCACTCGGTTGCCATGGCAACATACCTGCAACAAACATAATAATTATTAAACGGACAGCGGTGATAATTGCGGCTGTGACTGGAGAAATTGGGCCAGTGTAGCTCCTGATCAAATATCACACCCCTCTGGCCCGATAACAATCAAAATTGCTTTTTAGAGAAGCATGACGGGTGTTTCATTGATGGAATGGCGAACACTGCTGATCTGAATCTACACTGGATAAGCCAAATTTATTCAATCACAGCCATAATTATAACAGTTTTACTAGAGAATGCAGAGGATATTTGAATGTAAAATCAAACTTAAATAAATCAAATTTATTGGCTTAAAGGTATTGCATATATCCAAAGAAAGTGATAAACAGATTAGTATTAAACAAGAAAATGTAAACTCAGGGACACACGCATGGACGGACGCACATGCAGTCCAAACATTATATGCCTCCCGTCTCTGGGGGCATAAAAGTAATATAATTATAGAATTAGATTGTATTTCTGAACCCTATAACACAACCGCTTCCGTTCATCTTGCCCAGATTGTCGACAATTCTGAACATCTATTGGCAATGCCAGCTCGCAATCAGGTACAACAAAACAAGCTGCTTGACTTCAAGCAAAACATTCAAGTATTTTGAAATAAAGAAAATATTAAGTATTGACACGATTAGCGCAGGCTGTAGTGTACCTATATGAAATGTCTGAAAACAGGTTTGGTAAAAAAAGGATTTATAAACTGAAAAATAACTAGTATTGCGAACCGTATGATGAGTTTGTTTTGTTTGTTCGTTTGTTGGTGTTTAACGGCCTATTAATGGATAAATGTGGCTGTGATTAGAACTAGATGGCCGCGGCCTGCATGTCGCGCCTTGTGGCGAGGCATGGACACTAAAAAAAGAGATATAGTATAACGAAAAACTTTAACCCAAATACTTAACCAAAAAACTTAACCAAAAAGTTTAACCGGACACACGTACGTACGCCAAAGTGCCAACTATATCACGCTTTCCGCAAGCGGGCGCGACAAAAACATTAACCAAAAACTTCAAAGTAATTTGACCTTGACATTGGGCACAGGGGCCGCACGGGAGGGGGGTAGAATGAAAATATAGATGATGATAAACACCCATGTGAAGTTTCAAGGTAATGGGCAAAGCAGTTGCAGAGATATAGTATAACGAAAAACTTTAACCAAAAAACTTAACCAAATAACTTAACCAAAAAACTTAACCAAAAACTTCAAAGTAATTTGACCTTGACATTGGGCACAGGGGAAAAACTTTAACCAAAAAATTTAACCAAAAAACTTAACCAAACAACTTAACCTAAAACTTCAAAGTAATTTGACCTTGACATTGGGCACAGGGGCCGCACAGGAGGGGAGGGGGGTAGAATGAAAATATAGATGATGATAAACACCCATGTGAAGTTTGAAGGTAATGGGCAAAGCAGTTGCAGAGATATAGTATAACGAAAAACTTTAACCAAGAAACTTAACCAAAAACTTTAACCAAAAAACTTAACCAAAAAAGTTAACCAAAAACTTTAACCAAAGAACTTAACCAAAAACTTCAAAGTAATTTGACCTGGACATTGGGCACAGGGGCCGCACGGGAGGGGGGTAGAATGAAAATATAGATGATGATAAACACCCATATGAAGTTTCAAGGTAATGGGCAAAGCAGTTGCAGAGATATAGTATAACGAAAAACTTTAACCAAAAAACTTAACCAAAAAACTTAACCAAAAACTTTAACCAAAAAACTTAACCAAAAAACTTCAAAGTAATTTGGCCTTGACATTGGGCACAGGGGGCCGCACGGGAGATGGGTAGAATGAAAATATAGATGATGATAAACACCCATGTGAAGTTTCAAGGTAATGGGCAAAGCAGTTGCAGAGATATAGTATCGAACAAAAACTTAACCAAAAAACTTAAGCAAAAAACTTAACAACCAAAAAAATTAACCAAAAACTTTAACCAAAAACTTAATTTAACCAAAAAAACTTAACCAAAAAACTTAACCCAAAACTTTAACCAAAAAAAATTTCAAAGTAATTTGACCTTGACATTGGGCACAGGGGCCGCACAGGAGGGGGTAGAATGAAAATATAGATGATGATAAACACCCATATGAAGTTTCAAGGTAATGGGCAAAGCAGTTGCAGAGATATAGTATAACGAAAAACTTTAACCAAAAACTTTAACCAAAAAACTTAACCAAACAAGAGGGCCATGATGGCCCTAATTCGCTCACCTGACTCCATGAACACCAGAGGAGAATGTGACATTGAGTTCATGTGTTTTAAAAAAATTGTGCTATTTTTAGATGGCGGTCATCTTGGATTAAGCGACGACTCATTTTACAAAATCTGAAAATGCTTCACCCAGCATCGGCCATGTGGTTCCTGAGAAAAAGACGTTAAAAATCTTGAATAAATGGACCTTTTGGTGGCCATCATGGATGACATAATCATCCGATTCCGACAAATATTGCACCAGAGTGATCGCCTCATTGATACCTTCAATTTGATATATGACATGACCATATTCAGTCAAAAATAAAATTTGACCCCAATTTGACCCCACGGGCCACGCCCATTTTTGACCCCGGGGTCACCATTTTAACAACTTTCAAAGAGCAATGTACATCGATCATTCCTACCAAGTTTCGTCAAAATCCAGCTAGTGGTTCATGAGAAGAAGATTTTTTAAGAATTTATGCTATTTTTAGACAGCGGCCATCATGGATTAGCGATGACCTCCATTTTAACAAATCTGAAAAGGCTTCACCCATGGACCATAACTTTTAAGTTTGGCTACCATGGGCCAAGCGGTTCATGTGAAGAAGAATTTTGAAATCTCTAATAAAAGAATGACCTTTTGACATTTCGGCGGCCATCTTGGATGACATAACAATCCGATTTCGACAAAAAAATGTACCAGAGTGATCGCCTCATTGATACCTTCGATTTGATATATAACATGACCATATTCGGTCAAAAATAAAATTTAACCCCACGGGCCACGCCCATTTTTGACCCCGGGGTCACCATTTTAACAACTTTGAAAGAGCATTGTACATCGATCATTCCTACCAAGTTTCGTCGAAATCCGGCTAGCGGTTCATGAGAAGAAGATTTTTTAAGAATTTATGCTATTTTTAGACAGCGGCCATCATGGATTAGCGATGACCTCCATTTTAACAAATCTGAAAAGGCTTCACCCATGGACCATAACTTTTAAGTTTGGTTTGGCTACCATGGGCCAAGCGGTTCATGTGAAGAAGAATTTTGAAATCTCTAATAAAAGAACGACCTTTTGACCTTTCGGCGGCCATCTTGGATGACATAACAATCCGGTTTGGACAGAAAATGCACCAGAGTGATCGCCTCATTGATACCTTCAATTTGATGTACGACATGACCATATTCGGTCAAAAATAAAATTTGACCACAATTTGACCCCACGGGCCACGCCCATTTTTGAGCCCGGGGTCACCATTTTAATAACTTTGAAAGAGCAATATACATCGATCATTCCTACCAAGTTTCGTCGAAATCCGGCAAGCGGTTCATGAGAAGAAGATTTTTTAAGAATTTATGCTATTTTTAGACGGCGGCCATCTTGGATTAGCGATGACCTCCATTTTAACAAATCTGAAAAGGCTTCACCCATGGACCATAACTTTTAAGTTTGGCTACCATGGGCCAAGCGGTTCATGTGAAGAAGAATTTTGAAATCTCTAATAAAAGAACGACCTTTTGACCTTTCGGTGGCCATCTTAGATGACATAACAATCCGATTTGGACAGAAAATGCACCAGAGTGATCGCCTCATTGATACCTTCAATTTGATGTACGACATGACCATATTCGGTCAAAAATAAAATTTGACCACAATTTGACCCCACGGGCCACGCCCATTTTTGAGCCCGGGGTCACCATTTTAACAACTTTGAAAGAGCAATGTACATCGATCATTCCTACCAAGTTTCGTCGAAATCCGGCTAGCGGTTCATGAGAAGAAGATTTTTAAGAATTTATGCTATTTTTAGACGGCGGCCATCTTGGATTAGCGATGACCTCCATTTTAACAAATCTGAAAAGGCTTCACCCATGGACCATAACTTTTAAGTTTGGCTACCATGGGCCAAGCGGTTCATGTGAAGAAGAATTTTGAAATCTCTAATAAAAGAACGACCTTTTGACCTTTCGGCGGCCATCTTGGATGACATAACAATCCGATTTGGACAAAAAATGCACCAGAGTGATCGCCTCATTGATACCTTCAATTTGATATATGAAATGACCATATTCAGTCAAAAATAAAATTTGACCCAAATTTGACCCCACGGGCCACGCCCATTTTTGACCCCAGGGTCACCATTTTAACAACTTTGAAAGAGCAATGTATATCGATCATTCCTACCAAGTTTTGTTGAAATCCGGTTGGCGGTTCTTGAGAAGAAGATTTTTTAAGAATTTGTGCTATTTTTAGACGGCGGCCATCTTGGATTACGTAATGACGTCATTTTAACAATTTTGTAATCCCCCTACCTAAGGACCATGACCATGAAGTTTGGTGACTATAGACCCAATGGTTACCGAGGAGAAGACGTTTGAAAATGTTCACGGACGACGACGGACGACGACGGACGACGGACACATTGCGGTAACAATAGCTCACATGAGCTTCGCTCAGGTGAGCTAAAAACTTAACCAAAAACTTTAACCAAAGAATTTAACCAAAAACTTTAACCAAAAAACTTAACCAAACAACTTAACCAAAAAACTTAACCAAAAACTTTAACCAAAGAACTTAACCAAAAACTTTAACCAAAAAACTTAACCTTACAGCTTAACCAAAAACTTTAACCGGACACACGGCCGACTATATCGCGCTTTCCGCAAGCGGGCGCGACAAAAATGGGGCTTAAGGGTTTTGTGACCAGGATCTGCACGGTTCGCCATTCCAGCAATGAAACACCCGTCACGCTTCTAACAAGCAACATTGATCGTTATCAGGCTACAGGAGTGTGCTCTTTGATAAGAGCAACACTTGCCACAAATCCCATCAGCCCCATTTCTCTAGTCACAGCCACAGTTATGATGAGAGGTACAAGTAGTTCCATGGATAAATGTGGCTGTGACTGCAGGAGTATGCTAGCAGATAAGTAGTTAAACTTACTACAAATAGTCACAGCCACATGTCTGGTGAATGGGACTTATGGGATTTGTGACAAGTGTAGCCCCTCATAAAATATCACACACTTGTAGTCGATAACGATCAACATTGCTTGTTAGAAGCATGACAGGTGTTTCATTGATAGAATGACCAACAGTGCAGATCCTGATCAGAATGTGCAGATACACAGGCTGATCAGGATCTACCCTAGTTGCAAAATCCATCAGCCCTATTTCTCTAGTCACAAGCCAGGTTACACACCTTTTGTAGACCCCCGGGTGGTTAACGTCCACCATTTGGTACTGACCACTGGGCAACAACAGGCGACATATACCGGTCTTGGAATCTAGCGCCATGGCAGACGTCTATAACAGAACATAAAGACTAAGTGTATGCATCATATGCATACGTATGGGACTAAGAGTATTCCATATATACTCCGGTGTGTGACAAGGATATTCCACCCGAGTGGTCAGAATATGTTGTCAGAAAAGAGGCTTTGCCGAGTTTCTGACGACATATTCTGACCACGAGGGTGGAATATCCTTCGTCACACACCGGAGTATATCTGGAATACTTTTTCTCGCATACCTACTAAATCCAGAATCATGTTTAGCCATAGTACGCCATCAACGAACCACCATGATAGTATAATACTAACTTTTTTTCTTTACATGCTATGTCCAATATAACCACTCAATCGCATTACCCGTATCAACAAATGGGTGTAAACAAAGTAAACAAAGTTTACACCAACAAATTAGAGTCTCCTACATTGGATTGAAACATTTAACACATAACGGCCCAATAAAAATACGGTCTGAAGACGCCCATGAAAGATGTGTAAACCCAATTACTACATACACAAAATAAATAGGACGCAGTACGAGACAAACTCATATAAATATTGAAAATAGACCATATATCCTCAATTCAAATTTATACAATAATGTTTACAGAATCATTTGATGTTTTTATTTTGAGTATTTATTGCAATTCAGAGACGCTGTCTTCAATTACGCAAATATCAGTCCGCCGAAAGTTTCACTCCGACGGACCGTTGCCGTTTTCAAGAAATTCTTGCTCACTGGATTATTAAACAAATATTCCAATCACTATCAACTGTCACTATACATATGTTTGGTGAAGAATCAACAACATACGAGGTAAATATTTTGCTGTAAATTACATGTTTCTTCTTTAATAATAATCATGTACATGTATTCAGTATTCGGCCAACTGATTTACAGACGCACCTTACACAACTCGCCCCACAAATTTACGCAAATTTGATAAAACTGGATAAAAACATGAAATAAATAATAGCCTACATAACAAATCCAGAGCGACGTTGTTGATATTGTTGTCTACTGACAGTACTGTGTAGAGAGCGTGTGTTTGTAAACAATGCAGACGACGTTTGGAAGCCAATACACAAAAAGTAGTTCCGGCAGTGTGTCACAGGTCAGCCGTGCGAGATAGCCGTGTGAGACAGAAAAATCCCACATGGGCGTAGCTTCGGAAATAACATTGAAATGGACTCTGGGTATGCGAGAAATGGATATTCCACACGAATGTCAGAATATGTTGTCAGAAACGAAACTTTGCCGAGTTTCTGACAACCTATTCTGATCACGAGGGTGGAATATCATTTTCTCGCATACCCAGAGTCCATTTCAATGTTATTTCGGAGTGAAACTTTCGGCGGACTGATATTTGCGTAATTGAAGACAGCGTCTCGGAATTGCAATAAATACTCAAAATAAAAACATCAAATGATTCTGTAAACATTATTGTACAAATTTGAATTGAGGATATATGGTCTATTTTCAATATTTATATGAGTTTGTCTCGTACTGCGTCCTATTTATTTTGTGTATGTAGTAATTGGGTTTACACATCTGTCATGGGCGTCTTCAGACCGTATTTTTATTGGGCCGTTAGGTGTTAAATGTTTTGATCCAATGTAGGAGACGCTAATTTGTTGGTGTAAACTTTGTTTACACCCCATTTGTTGATACGGGTAATGCGATTGAGTGGTTGTATTGGAGATAGCATATAAAGAAAAAAAGTTAGTATTATACTATCATGTTCGTTGATGGCGTACTATGGCTAAACATGATTCTGGACTTAGTAGGTATGCGAGAAAAAGTATTCCAGATATACTCCGGTGTGTGACGAAGGATATTCCACCCTCGTGGTCAGAATATGTCGTCAGAAACTCGGCAAAGCCTCGTTTCTGACAACATATTCTGACCACTCGGGTGGAATATCCTTGTCACACACCGGAGTATATATGGAATACTCTTAGTCTCACACCAGTGCATATGATGGATACTTGTTTGCCCCTATACAGAACATATTTATAAATCTCAAATGTAAATCTAACCCAAGATGAGACGCAAGTTTTTATTCGCTGAATGTATGCGACTGTTGACACGACCACTGACAACACACATTTTCAGTAGCCAATTTCATCAAAATTGCAAAGTAAAGTGAAATCGCGATGGCTCGAAATGCGATGGCTCGTAATGTCGGGCTCACTCAAAATGGCGTCGTGGTCCCGATATTTTTTCCTATATGTTTAATGTATTTTACATGCGATGGCTCGAAATGTAACTCCTCGAAAAATGCAATCGCTCGAAACAATTGTCAAGTCCCGCGGACACATTTCTCGCTATTTTGCTATACGATGACTCGAAATTGATGTCGAAGTTTGTGTTTGTTACACCTCCACGTCCGACTTATTGCGATCAAAGGCCGAGCTGCGCTCTACCTGTCTGTGAAATGCGATTTCTTTTCAAGTGCAGTTAATTACCTAAAGTGGTGCAAATTGATCGTTAACGTTAGATTACATGTATTCGGAAACTTTCAACATAATTTGTGGAAACTATATTTATTGTTATGCTTGTACATTATTTGTGAAATAAAAGTTATTGCATTCTTAATTTGTTGTTGTTGTTTTGTGTCCCATAACAGCTCAACGGCATACAGCGATTTATTAAATATTCTGGGTTAAGTCCACTTGGAGTATTTAATAGAGTCTGTCGTAAGTCATTGGTCGTTTTTCGTTTTAACTCCCGTGTTATTCGAGAGGCTACCCGGGAGTTACAACGAAAAACGCCCATTGAAAAGACCACTGTTTCGAGTGACGTCACAACCACCTGCTGCATTAATTATCATATTATATGCCCCAGTATTTATAATGAATACTGGACCTTTTCTCCCTTTAGACTTTGATAATAATTGAAATAAAGACAGTTTTGTAAATACATGTAACTTATTTAATTTCGCATGATAACGAATCTGCGAATAAATATTATAATCATCTAAAATATGGATGCATTCTGTTGTGCTTTCTTTATTTCCTAAATCCGACGGATACAGTAGTCGGCAAATATAACAAAATCGAAAGATGCGATGGCTCGAAAGATGTGATCACTCAAACAAAATGTGCGGTCCCGTGGCATTTCGAGCCATCGCGATTTCACTGTATACTTATCTATCAAAGTATACTTTGAGGGAGAAATCATTTACTTTTCCTGAAATGCATTATTTCATATAGAACTAACAACTGCATATATTTGATGATTAAAAGTATGCAGAATTATTATACTGAATTTATTACATTATCACAGCCAAATTGGCTGCGATAATGTAATAAATTCAGTATAATAAAAATTAATAAATTTATCCTAAAATTGAAAATTTCTCCCTCAAAGTATACTTTGCTAGAAAAGTATACTTTGGAACGTTGGTGAAATACGCTACTGGTGTTCTCGCAGGGTGAATAGCGACAGAAATCAACCATATTCTATTCAAAATTCAATTAATGAATTGAACGTCCCATCCACATATAAGCAGCTGTGACTGGAGAAATGGGGCTTATGGGCTTGGCGGTCAGTGTAGATCCAGATCAGCCTGTGCATCCACACAATCTGATCAGGATCTGCACTGTTTGCCATTCCATCAATGAATCATGCTTCTAACAAGTAAATTAGATCGTTATCTGGCTACAAGAGTGCATTATTTTATCTGGATCTACTCTGGTCACGAATCCCATAAGCCCCATTTCTCCAGTCACAGCCACTTAGATACAGGCTTATTCCAGGCTTATTAATCTGTTGTGAAGCACTTACCTGGCTCATACTGTCGACACTGCTGTGGTCCATACATGCCTGTATACGCCGGGAAAAATCACACGTCATATCTAGAGCGGTGCGGTCCTGGAACACGATGCGAATCTGGCCGTTGGAGAGCGCGGTAAACTTGCCGTAGCCAGGGATGGTGCAGTCTTCCAGGAGGGTGGACGGCAATGGTTCGATGAGCAACATTTCCTCATGCTAGAAACGGATGGAAGATTTTACAGGAGTGAGGATCTTACATGTTGCGTATATTAACCCTCACTATGCTGGAGACGGAAATTGTTGTCTGCTGTTTGTCGTTTTTGCTTTAATTCTTAACAGACTAGATTTGTCAGTAAGCGAGGCTTACAGAATACCCCCACGTGGGCCCAGGTACCCCTAAAACTATATATGTAGATTTTGTCCAAGTCTGTGGGCCTGTGGCCTTGACCTAGGGATCAGCGGGGGTTGGACGGTTATAGATTTGTCACAGCATGATAGTAGAGCCTTAGAGGAATGCATGTGTGAAATATTAAGAATTTTCGGTGAAGGAAATAGAAGTTATAACAGATTTCTCTGACATTACGTTTTGTGAAGAGACTTAAGTATGTGACCTTGACCTTGGGATCAGCGGGGGTTGGATGGTCGTGGATTTTTCACAGCATGATAACAGAGCCTTAGATAATGCATGGGTGAAATTTTTTATGAAGGAAGTAACTCTGATGTTAAGTTTAGTGACGGACGCACAGACGGACAACCTGACTCAAAGTATACCCCCCCCCCCCACAACTCGTTACGGGGGGTATAACTAGATTTGTAAGTAAGCGAGGCTTACAGAATAACCCCCGCATGGGCCCATGTGCCCCTAAATATGCAAGGAAATAGAAGTTATAACATATTTCTCTGATGTTAAATTTTGTAAAGAGACTAAGTATTTGACCTTGACCTTGGGATCAGCGGGGGTTGGACGGTTGTGGATTTGGCGCAGCATGGTAGTAGAGCCTTACAGGAATGCATGTGTGAAATATTAAGCATTTTAGATGAAGGAAATAGAATGTGCGTATCCATTATGAAATGAATGTTACCTTCCAACAACAGAGGCCGGAGGAGGCAGGCAAAGTTGTCTCCTCCTGCTGGGCATGAACCAGGAACCGGGCCGCCCGCTGTAGCAGGGCCCGGGCAGACTGCGGAGGGGATTTCACTGAATACGTCCTCTCTTCTAGCTGTCGGATGTAAATTGATTGATTAGGGTTTTATGTCTATTCAACGGTCATATACAGACTGATGGAAATGCAATAAAATATGATTGGTATTTTACATCTGGTGTCATGTACAGAGGAAATCCCTGTAGGGGGGTGGGGTCATGACAGCAAGGGTGCCACCTTGGGATGCCCACTGAACATTCACCACAAAAATATAATACAAACTTACCATTAAAGAGAATTTTCTGATTCGGTGACTGGCACCGGCAAACAGTGTAAGAGGATGTGTATGCTGATCTTGGACTACACTGGTCGCAAACATCATTAAGGTCCCTTTTCTCAGATGGTGGCCCAAAGATAACTTACTAGTCGATGGGCACACCAAAGCCAGTCTATTCTTTCATTGAGGGTGGTTTTACATCAATCATAAACTTTAACACTTTCAACACTACAGACTTCTATAACAGTGTTTGCAAACAGTGTAGATCCAGATGAGCCGGCTCGTTGCCGTCTCATCAGGATCTGCAATTTTTAATAATTTCAGAAGAAAAATTCCGCGGAATCAAATGTCTCGCCTTGTTCCGCCTTGACCTTGACCCTGGGGCCTTGACCTTGACCCCCGAGAATAGCCCTATATTCATCTACATATCATAGTAAAGGTATGTATAAAGTTTGATGACTAGCTGATAAAGTAATGACCGTAACACGAAAACTGAACATTGAATGATGACGACGCCGCCGACGACTCCGGAAAAGCAAAACCTTAGTCTCGCTTTCCGCTTTCGCGGGCGAGACAAAAATGAACTAGTCTGAAAATCATTTTGTGATGATTGGATTTGTCGGAAATTTAATCATTCCATTTATTTAGGGGTGAAAGGGTTAATAGCTGTGAAAGATTCATGTAGTTGGTTACAGTATATACATACCTGATCCCCCTGAGGTATAATATGCTGGAAGAAATGAGCAGACAACCCTTGTGAGACCAATACTGAGCCATCCCCGGGGTAAACTTCTACAACCTTCAACGCCGCCAGGCGAACGATTCTGTAAGTATATAATAATAAACACAATGCCAAGGTCATTCAGGGCTTCCTTTGGCTATTACCAAATTCTTAAACTACTCCAATGCAACTAAAAATATCTCATTTCAATTCGGCTTATATTTAAGGGTGGGAATTGGCTCGAACACTTTGAGGGAGCAATCATTGATTTTTCCGAAATGCATTATTTCATGCAGAACTAACGATTGTGTATATTTGATGATTAAAACTATACAGAATTATTATACTGAATTTATTACATTATCACAGCCATTAAATGGCTGTGATAATGTAATAAATTCAGTATAATAAAAATTAATAAATTTTTCAAAAAATTGAAAATTTCTCCCTCAAAGTATACTTTGCTACTAAAGTATACTTTGCAATGTTGGTGAAATCGGCTACAGGGATATATAGCCCAGTAAAGAAGCAGGCCGATGGTTGTCGGTCTGGTTTATATTTCCGAATTTTGATAAATGTTGCATTTATTCAGGCTCCAATAGTGTGCGCCAAATATAGGAGAATCTATGCAGGTATGGTAACCTATAATTTGAGGCACCCATCAGCTTATCAGAGTGTGATATAGTATGGCTGGGTTTCGATCAGAGATGATTGAAGGGAACCCAGACTAGTTTACGTGTATTGTGCGTTTTATATCTCATTTGCCAGGTATTTGTCATTTAAATAATCAAGTAATTAGTCTCTTAGGACAATTATCACACCACTCAACTATGCCAAACACAGTAAATAACCTTGACACCCCAGCATGTGAATTGGAAAGAAAGTGGCAAACATTTTAGTTAGCCATTTACATTTTTAGGGTACTTTCTCTCCGAGTTGATGACCAATATGATGCGACTATATAGAGAATATATTTTTACAACAAATACAACATATATGTTCATTGAGTGTTGTGAAATGTCCATATTTCACACCAAACACGAGATGAACATATAGGTTGTATTCATTGCAAAAATATCAATGTTCTATTTATTATATACCCCCACCAAGCAAATTAGTCAGTATCAGTATTTACAGTCTACGTCAGGCAGGTGCACAAATTAATATAGATACCAGAATCACCAATATTTCACCATGTCAATGCAGTTTTGGCAGGTGCGCATATGATGTAGATATTTCACCTTGACATTGCGATTTTGGCGCATACTGGTATGAATATAGATACCTGGGGTGTGTTTCACTAAACTACGTACGACTAAAATGTTCGTAAGTGCAAAATTATGATAGTCTGTAAATTTCACATTAACAAACAATTATTGGATTTACATTTATTGAGCATAGGCTGCGTTTGCAGCCTATGCTCAATAAATGTAAATCCATCAATTGAAATTTACAGACGAACATTTTCGTTGTACGAAGTTTAGTGAAACGGACCCCATATACCGATATTTTGCCGTGACATGGCAGTTGCGCATATGAATATAGATACCGGAACTACGGACCGGAAAATACTTTTTCATCAACGTATCATTGAACTCCCCACCCATATAGCCCCATTAGATAAATCCATCTGGTCCGACTATACATGTACTACGTATGTTACAGACTAAATTAAGTACAGGGGTTGGGGGTCTGGATGTGGAGACGGGGGACTTAGACTGTGGTATGACCTGATGTACATCGTATAGCTATGCATTTCATCGGTACGTATATACTATTCTGGATTACCTGTTTGTTTGTTTGGGTTTAATGGCCTATCAACAGCTAAGGTCATTTAAAGCCGGGTCAATGGGTTTAGTACTAAATCCCATATATTACCTGTACAAGTACATGTACATTTTCAAGTACATGTACAAATGGGGTGGGGGGGGGGGGTGGGGGGGGGGGAATCCCAAAATCAGAACTGAATATTTACAATAACAAAACTAGATATTCAGCCCTGAAATCAGAATAATCCTGATCTGATGCCAGGTCCTCGCCACACCAGAATCACTTAGCCCCTCCCAAAAGTAGTAGGATCAGTAATAATCTTACTACTTTTATAATGGGCAATAACCCAATTCAACTCCCAGGTAACAAAAGAGCCAAAGATAAAAACGTACTGGAGTGCCAAACCAGGCAAATAGTGATTCCTATAAGGAGGAATCACTACCGTTAATTTACGCCGTCTCGACCACCACCCACCCACCTGGATTACCTGTATATCACTCCATCCACGAGCAAAACCTTCAGATGTCCAAGATGTAGTGCCGTCGGGTCGCCTACTGGGTCCTTGTCATCCCGGAACACCTGCCGACCATGTGATTTGTGAAGGTGCTGGCCGGGACACGATAACAAGAGGGGAACCGGTACCTCAGACATCACACAGTTGTCTTTCTTGATTCGACGTAGGTGGGCAGCATCAGTGGGCTTCTTTTTATGGTTCTGGTCAGAATCTGTGATGGAATCAATAATAAGAAATAGAAGATCTAACACGAGTGATGTTTTAGTATTATATTTTTAGTGATTTGTGGCTGTGACTGGAGAAATGGAGCTTATGGGATTTGTGACCAGTGTGGATCATGATAAAATAGCACACTCATGTAGCTTGATAACAATCTATATTGTTTGGTAGAAGCATTATGGGTGTTTCATTGATGCAAGGGTGAATAGTGCAGATCCTGATCAGACTGTGTGGAGCCCCGAGCAACACTGAAGATTGATTGGGGTTTACGTCCATTCAACAGCAAGGTCATACACAGGAATGCAGCTGTATGGGCGATTGATATATTGAGGCTACAGAAGTGTGTTATTTGATCAGAAGCTACACTGGTCACAAAACACATCAGCCCCATTTCTCCAGTCACCATGGTCATAGCCACCTATACCGACAGCACAACAGTGAAGGAACAAGAGAACAGTACCTGTAGTTGCCCGATGTATTCCCTCCTCAGCCACGCCCCTCGCCATCTTGACCACATGACTCCATGTGACTGGACACTCATCACACGACACGTGTCGCGTCACCCAGCAATACTGGCACCGGACCTGCTGGTCTTCCTGACTGGTCCCCAGCCCGTCACTCCCAGTCGACTCGGTGCTACCTCTCGAGTCATCGGCATAATAATTTGAACTTTGGTGAGTAAGTGTATTGTCGGTATTGCTGCGTCTGTGCCTAGTGGCTTCTTTGGCATTCTCATTCGAATCAGCCGAATAAACGTGCTGTCTTGATTGTGATTTTTGCCCACCATTGCGAGTCTGACTGAAATGCAAATCTGTGTTGTTCGACGCGAAGTGACGTTCGTCTCCATTGGCATGACCATTAGTTTCTGACGGTCCTTCATAGCTACCATCAAGATTATCTTGTCCAACACACTTGCTTCTAACTTTGTTCCCTTTCTTTAAGTGATAGTACTCAGTGAACACTGCAGGATTACCGAATGGTTCTTCCGGATCATCTAAACCCTCTGTCGGCGTTGAAAATGGTCTAAACTGTGCCGCGTCGTCTTTCACAAAGTTTTGAGGAGTCACAGGGCTTCCACTTGCATTGCTTAATGCCTGGGGACTGTCCTGACAACTAGCCTGTGTGATCGCCGAAATATTCAAATCTTCATTCACCTGATTGGTAAATGGTGAAACATTCAAATGCTCTTTAATCTGATTGGTCGGATGACAAGATGGAGGCGGAGTCCGATTCAAATTCAACCTGTCATGTGCAGATAATTTAGCTAAATTGTTGCGATCATAATTTTTCTTCGAAACATTAGTTTGTGATGATGTTCCACTCTTTCGCACTTTTGATTTGTTTCTTGCTTTTTCTTGGCTTAGGAGAGACAAGTAGCACACGGTGAAGTCACGACGATGAGGAGACAGGATTAAACTGCCAAATTCGTCGTCAGATGTAACCCGAACACTGCCATCTTTCAGTAACTCTGTGTTTTGACTGGTAGCCTGTTTCGGCCAGGCTATTTCCTTTATTCTTGCATACAGGGACTGTAATAATGAGGCATAAAATGAGAACTAGACACAATGGAATATAGAAAGGGTGAAAAGTACCAGCAACAGCCCGTTTCATGCTGGGGATACGCCATTTTGTTTGTGGAAATCCTAAATATTTTCTTTATAGGAGCTCATAAATATATGCCATGACCACCATTTGAACCGTCTCGTTGAGATGGTTAAAATGGGTGATCACAACATATACTTTCATTGAGAAATAACAAAAATAAAAATAAAATGTTTAAAATAAAGGTGTGTTCCGAATGTAATGGGTTAGAGATAGGGTTTCAAGTGATATCCAAAAGACGTGGCATGGAAATACAATGAAAGTATTTTTTCATGCCTAAGGTGGGGATTGAACTCACAACCTTCGGTATTGAAATTCAATGTTCTAGCCACTAGATTATCTAAACATTTCTCTGAGGAATGTGGAAATTCTCTAAACCAGACACCCTAGGGTCGTCCCAGGGTGTCCAGTTTTGTCAGGTTACCCTAAAAATTCAGATATGCATGTACAGTGAAAGTGAATGGGTTTAACATCCCACCAACAGTTAATGCCACATAGAGACAGAACCACAGTTTAAAGTCTCATGCGAAAGATCAGTGGGATAGAAATACTATGAAAGTAATTTTTGATGCCCAAGGCGAGGTTTGAACCCATAACCTCTGGATTGGAAGTCATGTGTTCTAACCCCTAGGCCACAACCAATCCCTGATATGCATGTATAAGCATTTCAAGTGCTTTGTAATCATGAACAGATATTATCAGAGAAAAAGGAGATAAATCTATCAAAATCTGAACACGAGACTCAGACCTATGACACAAAAATGTAGTCCTTGAAAAGTGTACAATTTACCCACATATTTGTTTAACCCTTTCAACACCACAGACCTCTATAGAGACAATGTTTGCAAACAGTGCAGATCCAGATGAGCCGGCTCGTAACGAGCCGTCTCATCAGGATCTCCACTGTTTGTTAATAATTTTAAACGTTGTACAGATTACCCTTTTAGAAGAATGGGATAATTTGAATGAACAAAATTAATGAAATAGCGTGAAACATTGGCATGGAACATCCTATTAAGTTACTTGGTGTTGAAAGGATTAATCATATGTGACGTCAAAGTCTTTCACCTGTGAATAAACGGACTTACCACGACCTGATCAGCTTCCATCAGCTCCTGGCATAGATAAGGGCGCTCTGCAAATCTGTTACGGAAGTCAAGGGCTGCCAGCAACATCTGTTGGTACCTACTCGTGACAAACTTACACCGCTGCTGAACGGTCTCCATACCTGTAACCATAGGCCAGATAGTTCCATTGCCATCGTTCTCTGTATGTTAACACTTTCAATACTACATACCTCTATAGTGGTGTTTGCAAACAGTTTAGATCCAGATGAGCCGGCTCGTAACAAGCCGTCTCATCAGTATCTGCACTTTTCGCAAGTAATTTTCATATTTTTTTTAAAGACAAAATAGAAACTTTGTTCATAGAACACGGATGGCCCCGCCTGCAGCCTTGATAGTAAAAGGGCATCGTAATTACGAAGCTAATCCCTAGACAGACATTGTGGGCAAATATTATTGAAATTGGTGAAGGAGTTATTGAGAAGATTAAAAACTTAAAACACATTTGCCTTACAAACAAGGTGAACATAAGTCCCCAGTGAAATTGACCTTGGGTGTTCAGGCGCGGGTAGTATGCGAAACAGGTGTACAACACAATGCCACCCCCCCACCCCCCCAACAATAAATTGGTCCCCAATATGCTGGTCCCCATCATATGCTGGTGTCATATTACGAGCATGCTAACTGTACTTGTATTTCACTCATACAAATCAAGCGATTTTCGAACATATTTTCTTTATTTCGTACATACAAGCTTCAACAGTATCTCACAGGGTAATTTTTGTTCAATCAAACTATATGTTGCTACACTTTTGAGGAATCTCGACAACACATTTCAATGCAGCAGAAAAATATATCTAAATTTTCAGTCAGAAAAAGAGTCTATCTTCAGATTGTAAAGCGTTAAAAACAAACAAGAGTGCCAACGGTCAATATAGTTTTGTCTTCCTAGCTGTGGCTGTTGTAGAGAGGTTGCACTTTACCATGAGCAGGGTGAGTGTCATCCGGACTGACGTGGTGGGAGAAAGACGTGCCACACGGCAGGACGTGGAGCCGAGACCCGTCCGAGTATCGCACCTCGACCGCATCGTTGGTATACAGGACCATCAACACCGGATGGACAGGCATTGTTCCGGATAATTGTGATCAGTTCTGAAATGACAAAAAAAGAGGTGATCTGACAAAATCTAGAAAAAACAAGAGTGCTGACAGTCACAATATACGCCCATCGAGGGACTGATTGACACAAACTTTTATACCCTGTACAGAATTGTATGCATGAATATGTAGAAGAGTGCTGTAGGTCACAATATACGCCTGTACAGGCCGTACAGGCAGAGTCAGTGAAGCGAAAAGAAGTAGGTCAATGTCACATTAGGATCAAATGGTGAATGGTGTGTCGCTTGCTGATGCAGGCCCGTAGCCAGGGGGGTCGGAGCGGTCGGACGACCCCCCCGCCCAGCCTCGAGGTACACTTTTTTAGCCTTGAGGTCCACTTTTTTAGACCCCCATAGATACTTCAGACCCCTTGAGCCTTCGAAACGACACCCCCTTCAAACAGGTAGATACTTCAGACCCATTGAGCCTTCGAAACGACCCCCCCTTCAAACAGGTCTGGCTACGGGCCTGTGATGTACATCATTACCAGAGCTCCAGATAAGCTGCGTATTTGCGTAACTACCCAATTAAAATTGCCAAAAACCAAACTGAAATCAGAAGTAGTGAGTATCAAAAAGCAATGACAACAATTGTGATACCTTTATCATGCTGCAGAAAACAATAAATAGACCACCAATATACCATATCTTTCTTATTTTTCAATGAAAACACATCTTGGTATTTCATTAGAATTGTCGCTAAGGAGACAATTCTAATGAAATGCCAAGACATGTTTTCATTTCGAAACAAACTATTCAATAATTGCTGTCTGTTGATGTGTAAACAGTAGTGTGATATAATTTTACCCAATTAAAATTTTGAAATACCCAATTGCTTCAGTAATATGTTCATGCTACTCATGCTGGAACTTAATGGTTGCCAAGTATGAAATGAATCGTTGGAAAAATGTAAGACTAGCTGTTAGCTGCACCTTTTCCGCTTAATAGGCAATAGGTTGCACTATATCGCTACACCAGTCAACGGTAAAAATTGTGGAATGACATTTTCATTCCATGCACTAAAATATAGCAATAATCTGCAGGGTGTTGATGTTCATCCTTTGCTATATTGTTATTGAGAGAAAATTATACAATACGATACACAAATATTATCATAAATTTGATCACCTAATAAAGTTTGTATTAGCAAAATTCTTAGGTCGCTCTCCACAAAGTAGAAAGTAAACAAAGAACACCTTAAACGCAAATTTGGAAATATTACTCCGTCATAAATGCTTATAAAATGGAATGGAATTTGAGTTATGTACTGAAAACTAGCTTGCTGTACAAGCCAAAAGTGGAAATTATTTAGTCGAAAAATGGAATAACTCAGTACTGTAAGGATGGTCAGGTATGCGAAGTATGAATTGGATCGGTGGAAAAATGTAGGACTATATATATATAGTTCGCCATACCAGTCCAAAATGGGAATTTCGGAGTCGAAAAAATGGGGATAATTCAGTAAGGATTTTAGGCAGAATGAAAATGTAATCGCTACACACTGCGGCACTTGATGGTGGTCAGGTATGCAACAAATTAATTTGATCGGTGGAAAAATCAAAAATAGGAACTTCGTAGTCTATAAAAAGATGGATAATTCCTCCTTAAGTATTTGAGTTGGGTGATGCTGAAATGGTGCCTCTTGGAACGTTTCTTTCAACATCCCCAAGGCCAATACAAAAGGCCTGTCGCTGTGGTTACACCAGCGACAGCGTTTCTGTTACACCAACACCCCACCCACTGTCACCACAGTGACCAACCACATGTATTTTATTATGGCGACTTCAGCAGTGATTCAACAAAGCACCATTGAACATAAAACACGTGGAGCGTTGATTTATGTTGACTGCTACCAGTAAAATACCATAACATGATTCTTTTGAGCTTCTTCTCAAGCCAAGAAAAAATGTTTGTTGTTCGGTTGTTTTGTTGTTGTTGTGGCATGTCGTGGATTCCATCCGCTGACTTTTCGGCTCAACATAGGCTATGTATGTCACATGAACTCTGAATCTAGGAAGAGCTTGATGATGTGCGCGCTTATAAATAAGTACAGGTGCCAACTACACATTTGATTCCTGTTCCTGCTAATGACTCGGAATGGGTTGAGAGAATATTATTGGAATTCACGATACCACGTATACAGATCTAGAATTATTCTAGGTCTGTGAGATACATAGTGTGTACATTATGTGGAACCGGGATATATCTCAGTTTCATCGGTTCTACTACCTAATTTATGTCACACAAACTCATTTACTTGCTGGCTGTCTTCTTGAAAGTGCATAACAATATAATTGTCCTGTTTTACTCCAGCTTAGCTTGCTCATATCATTTACAGGTATCTTAATGTTGTGTATTTTAGTATTTACTGTGTCAGACATGGAGTAATATGTGCACAAATCATCCATTCAGCATGGTAGAAACTTAAAGGTATATTTTCTATATAAAATTTGCAAATTAGTACATATATACGACCTATATTATTGACAGTAATAATTAATTCTATTTATTTTACTTAATGGTGTGTAAAGGCCTGTCAACAGCTGATCTCATGAGAGTAATACGTATATGTATCAGAGACGTTAATGTTGGAATACACAACATAGTAAACATGGTAATTGTCTTGGTTGCATAAATAGGAAATGGACATACAGAGAGACGAACAGACATTATAATTATGTATCTGAAATGTGTGTGAATAGCTATAATATGTGACTGTGACGGGAGAAATGTGGCTCACGGGATTTTTGACCAGTGTGGCCCCTGATCAAATAGCACACTCCTGTACCCTGATAACGATATATTATGCTTGTTAGAAGCATATGGTATGGGTGTTTCACTGATGGAATGGCGAACAGTGCAGATCCTGAACAGACTGTGCCCATACACAGGCTGATATAGGGATCTACACTGGTCACAAAACCCATACGCCCCATTTCTCCAGTCACAGCTGCATATATATATATATATTATATATAATATATATATATATATATAATATATATAGATATAATATATATATATATATTATATATATTATATAAATCTATATATATATATATATATATATATATATATATATATATACAGGTGTTAGTAGCTACTAGCTACACGTTCATATGAACCTTTCATAAGTATCTGGCAGCGTATAAAGAAAGAAACATTATTACATGTAAAATGGTCATTGTAAGGTCAGTGGGTGGGGAATATATAGTTAAAACTACTTTGTTTTAACACTGCATCATCTGATGTAGACAGTATTCAATCCGAATATGGGCATTCACTATATATTGCAAACATTAGTAAGTACAATTATATCATGTGCACGCACACTCGGCCCTCTTCACGTTCTGACATATCGGCATTGTGCAATAGGAGAATGAACTATAACTAGGTTAAACTCACCACCTCATCGTCTTCTTCATTTAATGCACATATTTCGACTGTATCGCATATATTAGTAAATTCGGAAACAAATGGGTCAATGGTCATTGGCCTGATCATTTACGGGCACATGCCCGGGTATGGAAGGTCTTCGAGCCATTTCCCACCCCTAAATATAAGAAATACAGGTACAACTAGAAAAAGTCGATGGCGCGCCATCGCAATATACCCACTTTCCCCAAATGCTAAGTCCGAAAGGGGGAGGTAATCCATGATGGAGGGTCGGATAAAAAATCCGAATTCACTTTGCCATCAGCACATCAAAACGAAGCTACGAACCAAATATCAGACGCGTAGGTATTAAGGTGAAAAAGTTTTTCGAGTTACAAGGAAAAAATGGGAAATTCTGAGTCCGAAAGGGGGAGATAATCCATGATGGAGGGTCGGATGAAAAATCCGAATTCACTTTGCGCATGTGCACATGATAACGAAGCTACATAGCAAATATGAGGCGCGTAGGTATGAAGGTGAAAAAGTTTTTCGAGTTACAAGGAAAAAATGGGAAATTCTGAGTCGGAAAGGGGGAGGTAATCGATGATGGAGGGTCGGATCAAAAATGGGAATTCACTTTACGCATGTGCACATGATAACGAAGCTACATAGCAAATATGAGGCGCGTAGGTATGAAGGTGAAAAAGTTTTTCGAGTTACAAGGAAAAAATGGGAAATTCTGAGTCCGAAAGGGGGAGATAATCCATGATGGAGGGTCGGATGAAAAATCCGAATTCACTTTGCGCATGTGCACATGATAACGAAGCTACATAGAAAATATGAGGCGTAGGTATGAAGGTGAAAAAGTCGAGTTACAAGGAAAAAATGGGAAATTCTGAGTCCGAAAGGGGGAGATAATCCATGATGGAGGGTCGGATCAAAAATCAGAATTCACTTTGCGCATCTGCACATGATAACGAAACTACATAGCAAATATGAGGCGCGTAGGTATGAAGGTGAAAAAGTTTTTCGAGTTACAAGAAACGTGACGGACGTACGGACGTACGGACGGACGGACACCCGTGACGAAAACAATATACCCATTTTTTTCCCCCAAAAAAGTGGGTATAATTACCATTGATACAATTAATAGACACCGAGAGAGATTTGCATAATGAGACATATAGCGTAGTTGTTACCATCACTAATAAAATTCGAAGCGAATGGACAGACGGACGAACACTCGGACACACTGTATCTGAAGTGTGCACGGATATCTATCAGTAGTGCCTAAGTATACGTAGTTGCATATGTATTTAACAATTTTTAACATGTTTAAGTAGGTGACAGTGCATAAAATAAATGAAATTCATTAATTTAAATTACATGTAAAATTCCCATTGTAAAATGTGTATATAGGGAATGGCCAACATTATTTTGTATCATAGACTGCAGACATCTGTAGCCTATTTCACAAACAATGCAACGTAGAAAAGTATACTTTGAGGGAGAAATTTTCAATTTTAGGTTAAATTTATAAACAATTTATTATACTGAATGTATTACAATAGTACATGTAATAAAGTCAGTATAATAAATCTGCATACTTTTAATCATCGAATATATGTAGTAAGTTGTTAGTTCTACAATTGTATATGAAATAATGCATTTCAGGAAAAATAAATGATTATATATATACTCCCTCAAAGTATATACTTTGCTAGAAAAGTTTACTTTGCAATGTTGGTGAAGTAGGCTACAACGGACAATCTGCATATATATGCAACTAACATGTCTAATGAACGTACACTATATACTAGGTACCATTGACACGAAGAAAATACAAAATACTTTTATGGAGTTATTAATGTAGGTGTTTTGCCATTGAAATTCATTGGGTGGGGTAACAAAACGTGCAAAATTCTTCATCTGAATTAGCAGATATTATTTATTTGAACATTATTCCATTGTACATATATATAGTTATGAACACATCAGAAAACATACAAATTAAACTGCCATGTCAGTTACATGTTTCTATTGTCCGAGGGTGGTAAATACTTCAAAATGGTGCCAAACATTCATCCAGCGGGTTACAGAGCGCAGACATACGGCATAGAACTCCTATAATTGAATGCAGTTTCAGAAAAAAAGATGTCTCCAAATCCATTTCTGGCTGACGGCCTATTTGGATGCACAGGTTGACGTAACGGGAGTATATAAAGGGGTACACAATTTTTAGCTTATTTTTTTCTTCATTTATTGATGCTTTTAGGCATATTTAATGTATTTATAGACCTCGGTCCGTTACTTCAACCTGTGTATACCAGTGTGGTCAGTACTCTAGGGTACGGTTTGACAAGTAGTTCAAGTACAGTTGTACCTATAAATTAACGGTATGACTGAATAGCGAAAACAAGTTGTTTTCGCGAAAACAAGATTTGTTAGCGAAAACAACTCATAAAATCATTATTTGGCACAACTTTATTAATTTTGTCCGTGAATATTAATAAGACTGTTATAACTAATTCATGGAACAAATTTCGCTGAAAAATATTGAAGCTGAGTGTAGTTATCATTAATATTCTTATTTATTCCTGTTTTCGCAAGGTCCGCCGTGATTGTCTGAATAGCGAAAACGGGAGTTGTTTACGAAAACAACACATAAAATCATTATTTGGTAAAACTTTCATATGTTTCTCCTTGCATATTATTGGGACTGTTATAACTAATGAATGGACCAAATTTCGCTGAAAAATATTTATTCTGAGTGTATTTATGATCAATATTCTTATTTATTCCTGTTTTCGCAAGGCCCGTCATGATTGTCTGAATAGCGAAAACGGGTGTTGTTTGCGAAAACAACCAATAAAATCATTATTTGGTGAAACTTTATTAATGTTTTACATGCATATTATTAAGACTGTTATAACAAATTAATGAACCAAATTTCGCTGAAAAATATTGAAACTGAGTGCAGTTATGATCAATATTCTTATTTATTCCTGTTTTCGCAAGGCCCGTCATGATTGTCTGAAAAGCGAAAACGAGAGTTGTTTGCGAAAACAACCAATACAATCATTATTTGGTGAAACTTTATTAATGTTTTACATGCATATTATTAAGACTGTTATAACAAATTAATGAACCAAATTTGAAAAATATTGAAACTGAGTGCAGTTATGATTAATATTCTTATTTAATCCTGTTTTCGCAAGGTGATTGTTTGATTAGCGAAAACGGGAATCAGTTACGGATCTAAGCTATAAACTGATACATGTATAACATATTATCTGGTCATTATAAATTGCATATGTTTTGCGATTCAGAAACTCTCACAGAAGTAGGACGATTCAAATGATCAACCACTCACTCCAGGAAATCATGTCTTCACCACCATAAAACAGTTTAGAATTATGTAGGCTACAAAGCATGACTTGTATATAGTATGTTTATTGCTGAATAAAATTATTTGTATTTGTTTAAGATAATATGACTGTGTTAATCATGTATTTAGGGTCATTGTTTACTCCGTGAATGTGAATATTTAATCATATAATGTATGTTTACTGGTAATCTACGCTATTCAATTGCTTCGTCGTCTGAATAACGGGGGCAAGTTGGTTTTGCGAAAACAAGATATGCTTGCGAAAACATCCCATAAAATCAATATTTGAAATCATCACACATAAAAAAGCCTGTTGCACTATAAAAATAAATGATCTATCTATATATATCTATCATAATAATATGCACGGAGAAAATTAATAAAAATTCACTAAATAATGATTGTATGGGTTGTTTTAGCAAACATCTCCCGTTTTCGCTATTCAAACAATCATGGCGGACCTTGCGAAAACAGGATTAAATAAGAATATTAATCATAACTATACTCAACTTCAATATTGTTCAGCAAAATATGGTCCATTAATTAGTTATAACAGTCTTACTAATATGCACGGAAAAAAATATTAAAGTTTTACCAAATAATGATTTTATGTGTTGTTTTCGTAAACAACTCCCGTTTTCGCTATTCAGACAATCACGGCGGACCTGCGAAAACAGGAATAAATAAGAATATTAATGATAACTACACTCAGCTTCAATATTTTGCAGCGAAATTTGTTCCATTAATTAGTTATAACAGTCTTAATAATATGCACGGAAAAAAATATTAAAGTTTTACCAAATAATGATTTTATGTGTTGTTTTCGTAAACAACTCCCGTTTTCGCTATTCAGACAATCACGGCGGACCTTGCGAAAACAGGAATAAATAAGAATATTAATGATAACTACACTCAGCTTCAATATTTTTCAGCGAAATTTGTTCCATTAATTAGTTATAACAGTCTTAATAATATTCACGGACAAAATTAATAAAGTTGTGCCAAATAATGATTTTATGAGTTGTTTTCGCTAACAAATCTTGTTTTCGCGAAAACAACTTGTTTTCGCTATTCAGTCATACCCATAAATTAACTCTTCACAAAGAAGGTAATTGGACAAAACAAGAAGGAAAATATGTTGTATAAAACTACGTACGTTTTGGAAGTAGTGTATACTTAAACATATCAGTGTGTTACAAGTAAATAGTTATATACACTATTAGTATATAGTTAATACATATGGGTTTTAATGCTAAAATAGCTTTGCTGAACAGAGGATTTTCTATAGTAGCATATTCCTAACTTCGGCACTATCCCGTTTTCGACAACATGTTTACTATCTATCTATCTTCCGTTAATCTAGAAACCCTGTTGGGGACTTATAGATGCATGTATGCGCGTCAAACTGACAAGAGTGTTAGTAGGAGTAAAAGTTGCAGTAAAAGCCAGAGGCAGTATATACAGGGGAGTGTTATTCTAGATAAAAGTAAAAACAGGGCTGGGATTTAGGCAAATGTGGTGTGTTCAATCCGGCTGACAGCCTGATTGAACTGGTACATATACAGTATACATTATGTCCTTGTTCGTCTTTCCGTCGATCCAGAGCACCTTCCCTACCACCTAATGAGGGTATCAATGTTTTGGTCAAATTTTTGCGATCAGTGTATAAACATACAGTTCATACAGTTTTAGAGCGAGGCTGGATATCGGCATCCGCACAGTGTCGGTTAGCTACAATAATTTGCTGGCGTTAAATTGCTACCCTCGCAAGAGGTATGGAGCGGGGTAGCAATTTTGTTTCTACCGCACAGTCTGATCAGGATCTGCAACTGTTCACCATTCCATCAATGAAACACCTGTCATGATTCTAGCAAGCAATATAGATCGTTATCAGGCCATGGGATAGAAACAAAATTGCTACCCCGCTCCATACCTATCGCATTCTGGAAGTCGGACTTCGTCCATTTCGCGCACCTGCAGGCTATAATTATCTCGTCTGTCGAGGAGCGCAGGGGGAAATCTGACCCGTTTCCTATATAATTTAATCATTTTTGAACGCTTCAAACAACTATTAATTCCAATCGCTAAATCAAATTTAAATACAGATTTATAATGTTAAATGGTCATTAAAAAATATTCTTATCACCATTTAGTATTTTCATAGTTCTAAATGTGAAATATTCTGGCATAAAAATGATGTATATTAGAGCAAAATGTATCGACTTACCCCCAAACATATCGGGTCATGTGACTAGTGATACGTCACGCCGACTTCCAGAATAGATATAACATATTGGAGGCAAATTATTGTAGCTAGCTATGGGAGTGTGCTATTTGATCAGGAGCCAGACTGGTCACAAATGCCATAAGCTCAATTTTTCCAGTCACAGCCACAAATAAATAATTTGAAAACATTTTCAACAGAAAAACAAAACTAGTACCTATAGTTATATAAGTTACATGGTAAATCTTGTCCTTTATAGGCAGGCAAATGTGGCAAGCTGGCAGTGACCGCAGACAATGTTGCAACACATGCTGGGGAGATTAGTCCTGCTGATGATCTTCACATGTGTGCAAGGTAAAATAGTAGTAATCAAATAGGGGTTTCTCAAAACAAATTCCATTCAAATACATTCTTATTCTGATAAAACAGTACAACCATACTAACCATACTGTGCCGTGTTTCTTATGAAGTCAGTCAACTAGTTTATACTATTATAAAATAATTCCAGCACAAAAATATGTGTACAATTCCCTAACATTTGATTGGACCGTAGCAAGTCTCTGTCCAAAATTTATATCCCAGTAAACTCCCATGCCGAACTACTTTCCGTTAGGCGCAGTTAAAATAACTCTTAAGAAAACGGAAAATAAACACATTTTCTTGATGAATTTATTTCAAATGCTGGAATTATAGGGAATGAATGGCATTTTTGTGGAATTTATCGGGGATATAAACTTGGAAAAGTTGCGGGAATACTGGACGAGGCCTTCCGGCCTTCGTCCAGTATTCCTGCGACTTTTCCAAGTTTATACCCCGATAAATTCCACAAAAAGGCCATTCATTCCTATATTATTATTTGCTTATTATTATAATAATTGGTGATCAAAATTGCTCCAATGTATGATGATGTGCTAATTTCTGTCATAACTTCTATATCCCTTGAAGGGCTACTTAAATAGTTCAACACATACTTGCAGGGCCCGAAAATAGCACTGGTCTGAGGTCCTGAACCTGCAAATTTTAAAGTCGGACCTTTCTATTTTACAAGCAACAAGTCCGCCGGACCTGTGATAAAGTTGAAATTGCTATCATCATTCAGTGGCGATGCTAAATCCATTCTGATTATCGTCTTATAAGATAATTTATGGTGACTCATTCGAGTATTTACACATGTTGTGACGAGTCATTTCCCATAAAACAGGCACATATTTCTACCGGTTTTCTAGCGATTATCCTCTTGGACCTTCCAAAATATTCCTTGGACCTTTCACTTTTTTCCTTGTTAGGTCCCGGACCTACTGGTAAAAGCTGCTATTTTCAGGCCCTGCTAACAGATAACTCCCTTTTTCATCCAATATCAAATGTATGCGTTTTATTGCAGGCCAGAATGAGGCGTGTTATTTCTACCACCTGAATGCTGACTGTCGTTACCGGGTGGACGCGATCTGCCTCGCACACATCACAGCCGCCATTCACCAGTGTAGTGACCCGATCAGTGTCGATTTCTCTGTCACGGTAATCAAGGATCGTAGCTAGTTATTTCCCTTTGCAAATCTTTTTATAGAGATCCGGTCCTACATGTACATTGTATGCTATATTTCAGCATTTATTTCTTACTGAATAGCACAAAAAAATTAGTTGTGAACAGTGTAGACCCAGATCAGACTGCACACATGTGCAGTCTGATCTGCGTCGACACTGATTGCCATAACGTTAATAAGTGTGAAAATATGAATCTGGCAAATAATGCAGTCCCGAATGAGATTGCGCAGATATGTAGAAGGATCTGGATCAACACTAGTTAAAATCACTATAATTGCTCCTTTTCATAACAAATTCTGCTACATTTGCCCTTTTTACCAACAATAATTAAGGCCCTAAACCACACACTTTGGACTGGGTTTCTATAAATAAATTCAACAGGAGATAACTAGCTACAATCTCTCATTATTCATGAGGGATCAATGTAGATCTCCAGAATAGGTGTAAGTTTGTGCAATAAGTTGGAGAAATCTGACTACTTTACTCGATTTTTCCAAGTTTACATAGTGCAACACTTCTCACTCGGCTCCAAATAGGAATAAGTGGTTCCATTTAAGGAGACAAAATTGCCCGGTAAATTGACCCTAAATATTCGGATACCATTTTGGTTTGGGGTTTCCCATGACAAATTTTATCCATATATATATATAGAGCTCCAGATAAGCTGCGTATTTGCGTAAATACCCAATTAAAATTGCCAAAAACCCAATTGAAATCGGAAGTAGCGAGTATCAAACAGCAATAACAAATTTGTGGTACCTTTATCATGCTACAGAAAACAATAAACAGACCAGAAATATAGCATATTTTTCTTATTTTCCATCAAAACGAATCTTGGTATTTCATTAGAATTGTCTCCAAGGAGACAATTCTAATGAAATGCCAAGACATGTTTTAATTTCGAAGCAAACTATTCAATAATTGCTGTCTGATGATGTGTAAACAGTAGTGCAATTAAAATATTGAAATACCCAATTGCTTCCGATATGTGAAAATACTCCATTACTAATTCCTTATCTGGAGCCCTGTATACATACGTTGTTATTCTGATAAACAAGTATAGCAATGAAAACTTGAATATTGGATTGAATATCGGGGACCCGTGCTAAAAAAATCTTGTGAGCATGCTGTCTAAATTCATGCTCAAAATCTGACAATTTGATTGCCTGAGACTGAGCTCAGCTCAGCCTCAACCAATCAAACTGACTGACTTTTTAGCATGAGGATGGAGTACATACTAAAAATGTTTTATAAACATGCATCTTGATTTGCGGACAGTGTGAGAACCCGCAAGTTCGATGGAGCTACACGTACACCAGCAGCGATTCAATCATCACGGTTCACGGCTTCGACAGAGATGTCCAACTGCAGGTGAAGCTGAACAGGAAACCAGATAATGTTATCAATGTTGAGGTATGGTTGCAAGTAGGTGGCTGTTGTTTGTCTCAAATGTGGTACATACATTTCACCAAATGTTAAAATCCCATGATCGATAACACTTATATGGGTGTCACCTAAATTCTTGTGCTGGCTCTGTAGATCTTGCAAACAAGTATCAAGTATGCTACATGGCATACAAAACATTTTAGTTGCTTTTTCGTACTCCTTGCTGCAACTTTTAATTGTGTTACATTAGATATTACAGTTCGGTGTGTCTCACAAGTCAAAACTGGCTGGCCCTTTCAATAGATGTGATAGTGTGAATTGTATAACACGCTACTTTTTTCTCCATTTTATGGCTTGAACAGATTAAAAATAACTTGGGTGACACAGTGATAAACGCTTTACATTACATGTATTACTATATGTCAGGCGGACTTCCACGTGTCGGGGCTGGCGAGGCGAGATTTCATCAACCAAGACATCGAGTTGAGGGGGTTGACGGACCACTGCCCACGATGTAAGTGTTTGCTTGAAAGATGTGCTTGAAATCATGCAATCTCAGCCAATTTTTATGCCCCCGCCACCGAATGGTGAGGGGGGCATATAGTGTTACCGGCGTACGTAACGTACGTAACAACGTACGTAATGTACGTACGTCCCGAAACCTTAACGCTCCGGTAAATGGCTTATAATTTCTGTTTCCTTGCTCGGATCTGCTTGACATTTCACACACGCATTGCTCCAATGGTCCTCTACCGCCCTGTGACAAATCCACATTCGTCCCGCCCCCGCTAAGCCCAGGGTCAAGATCACAGACTTAGTGCGTTCCAAACCTTAACGCTCGGGTAAATGGCTTATAATTTCTGTTTCCTTGCTCGGATCTGCTTCACATTTCACACACGCATTGCTCCAATGGTCCTCTACCGCCCTGTGACAAATCCACATTCGTCCCGCCCCCGCTAAGCCCAGGGTCAAGGTCACAGACTTGGTGCGTTCGAAACATTAACGCTCGGGTAAATGGCTTATAATTTCTGTTTCTTTGCTCGAATCTGCTTCACATTTCACACACACAGTGCTCCAATGGTCGTCTACTGCTCTGTGACAAATTCGTGTGCCGACAGGCCACATTTCTAGTTGAGCATGTTCTCGTAATTTGTAATCAAAATCATGAAGTTTGATTGACCGAGAGCCTCGGCCAATCAAACTTCCAGATTTTGAGTATTTATCTGGAGTACTTTGAGGGAGTAATCATTTATTTTTCCCGAAATTTTATTATTTCAAATAGAACTAACAGATTAAAAGTATGCAGAATTATTATACTGAATTTCTTACATTATCACAGCCAAAATGGCTGTGATAATGTATAAATAAATTCAGTATAATAATTTGGTAAGAAAATATGTTTCATAAAATAAAAATTAATAAATTTATCCTTAAATTGAAAATTTCTTCCTCAAAATGTATGTACTTTGCAATTATGGTGAAATCGGCTACATGAGCTACACTGGTCACAAATCCCATAAGCTCCATTTCTCCAGTCACAGCCACATTTTGGTTCTACTACAATTGCAGTAAGTAAGACGGCGATAATCGCGATCAGTGTCTGTGGAGGATTGTTTACCATCTGTCTTGCCCTGATCGTCGTCTTGTGTATCGTCCGACGCAAGATCAACCGTAAAAATGCCGCTCAGGCGGCAACCTCCCTCGTAGATGCAGGCGTAGACCCTGGTCGATCTACACCAGTCGGAGGATCGCGAGTAAATGTCGACGTCACAGATTTCAAAAAGCCTTCCAGTGAATTAAACAGTGACGTTGTCATGGTAACGACACAACAGACGGACGGTGCTTACACAAATGGGGTTACTAGTACAAATGACTATGTGAATTTGCAAGGTAATGGATTTACACACACTACTAGTACAAGTAATGGATTTACACACACTACTAGTACAAGTAATGGTTTACATAACACCGATATCCGTTTCTCGGACATTTTGCGACAAGATAATTTTGACGATATGGAAGCGCCCGCAGTTTAATAGTGATTCTGCTGTAGACTTTCAACCCTATCTCTGTCTTCTAAATGTCTGGCATAAAATGTTTCATTACAATTTTTGGACCATTCCATTAGTCACAAAAGTGGTGTTTTAGTCTCACCCCTATCGGTCATAATTCTGGGCGCTGTCGTCATCAACAATTGCATCCAATGTTGAAACTTCATCAGTAGCTTCCTGACGTTTATGGCGTTTATATTCGGTTGACGATGACCTTCATGGGTGAGACACTCGCTGGCAATCGCCTTGTTTGAAAAAAAGAGACGTAAATTAATATTTAAACAAAAACTACAGATCCTGATGAGTGGACTCATTTGGATCTACAGTGTTTGCAACTACCGGTACTAGTATTAGTTCAGAACCTGTACAGTTAAACCATTTCACCCCTAAATAACTGACTTGATCTTTTCCATGTTAATTTTCAGACCATTCCACTAATCAGAAAATGGGTATTGTAGACCTAACTTCATAAAAATCAAGGTACTGCCACCAGACCCTGAAATATTATTTTCATAAAATGCGAAAAACACATACCGGGTACAGTGTTTGAATAGAAAACTGCTAATGGCGTAGATTCAGATGAGATGGCTCGTTACGAGCCAGCTCATCTGGATCTACGCCATTTGCAAACATGGAGATTATTATCTTTAGCGTTGAAAGAATTGTGGTTGGCAGAAAATATTTTACATTGAACAATTGCGTATTTACTTCTTCTACAAACTGTTCATACAAAACTAAGCACGATTCGAAAGCACCCTCTGTTGAGTTACTGTGTGAAGAATAAAGGAACAAATCTCATGCATACATAAAAACATAATTTGGTTCTTCGATATCTACGCATCAGAAAAATCCCCGTGTGTCGGGGAGGGGGGGGGGGGCGGGTGGGTGTAATTTTATCGTCATGGAAATTCGCCATTCGCCACATGATGATCAGACACTAACATGGAAACTATGTTAAATCCAATCATGTCTACAGTGGTTATAGTAACTTTATAGAACATATATCGGAGCTCCAGTTAAGGTGCGTAATTTTGATCAACTTTGTGGGCAATTTTGTTATTTCTTCACCAAAAATGGCAAGTTGGGAGTGCTTTAGAATCGTCGCATTGAGACGATTCTAATGAACTCCCAACTTACCATTTTTGGTGAAGAACTAAGAAAAATACCTAGAATATTTGGTCAAATTACGCATCTTAACTGGAGCTCTGATATATCATATGAGACCCACATGTTAAATTGACATGCAAAATGCATCTGGCGACTTGAACAAATCAGGGACGAACATCTTGGAACAAAAAAAAATATATTAAAGAAAATCTGCCCTCCTGCTTCACATTCCGCAAATGCCTGGTGTGTGAGAACCAAAGTACTTTTTATGACCTTATAGTAATAGTGTTGTATATATTGTATTGAATACTTGTCTTTATGCTGAGCATGAAACACATGTTTTTATAATCAATTTTACTATCAATTGTGTTTAGAAATGGATGTAATATGTAAACTGATATCTATTATAAAATAAATGTATATTTTTGTCGAGCCCGCTTGCGAAAAGCGAGACATAGTGATCACAATGACGTCCGGGTGTCCGTGCGTCCGAAAGTTGCGTTAATGTTTTTAAAAATACCATCAAATGCCTCGACGGGCTCGACATGCGGGCCACGGCCATCTGGTTTAATTGTTGGTTTGATGAAATGCAAAACAGAGTGCACATTTAATTCAATTACACATGAAATGCCATACATGTACATGTATTTTTATTAAATTTATATTTGTATACATTGTAAATACATACTTGATTCTACCATGGGTTGAGGCCTAGGGGTTAGAACACCTGACTTCCAATCCGGAGGTTGTGGGTTCAAACCTTGCCTTGGTCATCAAAAATGAGAGGTCCTTTTCTCAGCAATGTCCGAAATGCAGGCACGAATGCTGCCGTGGTTTCGCAACCAAGTGGTGTAATGTCTGACGTCATTTTTACAGTAGATTTTCTTGCAAATTCTCATAACATATAGACAGAATAAAAGATGAAAATGATCATATTTGGTGCGCCATACACCAGTATCATCAAATATGATCATTTTCATCTTTTACGGACACATTTTAAGAAGACTATCTATTGGTGCTATACATCTCATCATCTATTAATAGCATGTAATGCTGACTTCATATGTACATTTACCGTAATAACTCGAAATATTTGGACACACTGGGTTTTGGGAAACTTCCGAATGAATCAGTGTTTTGTTAACTCAGGACAACTATACTAACCCTAAATATTGAGACGTTGTTTTGGGAAACAATCATATACTTTCACACTTTTTCTCTGAATAAAGTGTGTCTGAATATTCAGAGTTATTACGGCCACTCGGGACTTCTGTCTGAATATTCAGAGTTATTACAGCCACTCGGGACTTCTGTGTACCGACAGACTTCATTTATTGTTGTGCCCGCGTGTGGAAAACATGATGTAGTTATCACAATGGCATCTGTTTCTCTTTGCATGTGTCCAAATCTGCATTACGGTTTTTAAATTACTTTATCTCTGTAACGTAGGTAGGTGGGATCGACTTGAAACTTCATATGCTTGTTTATCATCAGCCATACTTTCATTCTATGGCCTACCCATGTGCCCCATGCTCAAGGTCAGTTTTGCAAAAGTTGCATTAAAAGTGTATATATAAACTATGCCGCTACAACTACAAGTCATATTGGCTTGGAACTTCATATTATGAAGTTTTTATGCTCGTTTATCATAATCCATATTGTGATCCTATAGCCAACCTCCGACTTACACCCGGGAACCATTAATACACCGTGGAAATGCCTTGGCAGGCTCGACATTTGGGCCACGGCCATCTGTAGCCGATTTCGTCAAAATTGCAAAGTATACTTATCTAGCAAAGTATACTTTGTCAAAGGGAGTAATCATTTATTTTTCCCGAAATGCATTATTTCATATAGAACTAATGACTGCATATATTTTATGATTAAAAGTATGTAGAATTATTATGCTGAATTTATTACATTATCACAGCCAAAATGGCTGTGATAATGTAATAAATTCAGTATAATAAAAATTAATAACTTTATCCTTAAATTAAAAATGTCTCCATCAAAGTATACTTTGCTAGATAAGTATACTTTGCAATGTTGGTGAAATAGGTCCCTGGTCATATACAATGTACATTCATATCATTCAATAATTCCAGCACAAAAATATTTACACAATTCCCTAACATTTGATTGGCCCGTAGCAAGTCTCTGTCCAAAATTTATATCCCAGTAAACTCCTACGCAGAACTACTTTCTACAGGTGCGCTGTAAATGCTGTCAATGTAAACAAATGGCTGCCGTCTGTCAAAATAAACACATTTTCTTGATGAATTTATTTCAAATGCTGGAATTATAAGGAATGAATGGCCTTTTTGTGGAATTTATCGGGATATAAACTTGGAAAAGTCGCGGGAATACTGGACGAGGCCTTCCGTACATACATGTATGTGAGGGCCAAACCAGATCTCCGGTCAGGACTGTTTTCGATCCTGATCAGTCTGTGCGGTAACACAAAGTTTCGGTCTGTAACGCTGGGCGCCAAACGTTACAGACAGAAAATTTGGGTTATCTGTGCGGTTGCACAGGCTGATCTGGGTCTACACTGGTCGCAAAAACCTATTTCTCCAATAACAGCCAGAAATGAAAGATATCAAATTGTATCCTATATATTTATTGTTTCACATACAACAGCTTACACAGTTTGTTTTATTTAAAGATCTTCGTTTTCTTTGCCACCCAATATTGTTGGTGCCAAACCGAATTCTACACGAGAAAGCTATGAATGGATGGCACCGTAACTCTGTTTCATACGGACAGTACATGAGCATATAGAATGTTTTGTTTCAAAGTCAAAGGTGTTGCATTATCTGTTGATTATTGATCACTGGACCAACCTCGACTCCAACTCAAGTAGTACACCAACGCCTGCACTGATCTTGCCAATTGTTTTCTTTCAAAATGCTTGAAATCAAGCAGCTTGATTGGTTGAGCCCAAGCTGTGCTACAGCTCGAGCTCAGCCAATCAAACTGCTTGATTGTGATTTCAGATTGCCAACAGATGTTCAGAAACATCGACATCTCGTCAAGTTTAACACAGGCGATGGTGTAACAAGAATTTTCTGTCTTTTGCATACGCGAGTGGAGCGATTAAGGCCATATGCTAAACTGGCTCTGCTAAACTCTCGGTTAAATATCACAAATAACTCTCACACACATACTTGGTACATTAATATATTAATATGGAGAATAAAATCCTGTGTACAGTTGGATTAACCACATTTTGACAAAGTGGGCCTTTCTTAGCCATTTCAACATCACATACCTGTTTAGCAGTGTTTGCAAACAGTGTAGATCCAGATGGGACGGCTCTCATCGAAAGAAATCCTGTAGATCGCACATACAATGATAAATGTACAAAGCACACATTTTGTCAGAACATGGTTAATTTAATACATACACATATATACCGACAACACAGTTTACACATCCATTCAAACAAGTTGATGTGATATACAGATGCAATGCTGTACACACAGTACGATAAACTACATTTCTAATGCACTCTATAACTATCACGCAATCTGATTGGCTGATGGTCATATTGTTGATGAACGGTCGCAAATTATTTCGATATGTATTCCAATGCCAGTAGTAAAGGAGTGCATTAGAAATAGGTTAACCGCATTGTAATTTTAAAATTTGCGGCGTATATCAGAAAATGATAGGTCGGAAAACATGTTCAATGGCTCCGCTAGCGCGTAGCCATTAAACAGATTTTACGACCTATCATTTTCTGATATACGCCACAAATTTGAAAATTACAATACAGTTAACCCTATAAAATATGCACGAAAATACAAATGCATCATTTGTTCAAACAAATAACTGAGGACTATTTACAATGGTTGAACTCTTGGACAAACCGTTAAATGTTATAGCATTATCCCTGAAACTCCATAAACAGGTTTTATAACTTCTATATCCCTCTATATTTTTTACATCATACTTGTGCACAAATGCCATACACAGGTTTGTTTGTGAAATGGCTAACCCTTTCAAGATAATTAATGGGAATGGATCGTCCGTGTCAACTTTAAGACTATTCCATTTAATGGCAAAAGAGTGGTGGCATGGAAGGGTTAACGATGTTCCCGGTAAAATGGATGGGACTAGATTTCAAAGGCGTGTCTCTCTGAACAGTGCTTAAATACGACCACTGTCTGTTTCACGTTTTGTTGGCGACAAATTTTTGGCCATTAAACACATTAAATCTTAAAAATATTTAAGTACTTTTTCATCAATAACAAGAAAATCATCCTCCCCAAAAAAAATTGTCTTTGATAAAATTCCATCAAATATTGATTTTATTGTGAAAAAAGATTTTCCTATGGAAATTTAACATAGGGGGTGTGGGGGGTGACTCTTGTTATTGATGAAAAAGTTTGTACCGGATAATATTTAAATATTTTTTAGATTTAATGTGTTTAATAGCCAAAAGTTCGTCGGCAGAAAAACGTGGAACAGACAGTACGGTAGATATCTTCTATCTGTACACCGTCAGCCAAACTGTTATTTTGTCTCGATGATGCAGTCAAAAGAAATGCCAAAATGACAAAGGACTCTTATCCCTTCCTACGCTGTTGACGAAAATTGCCGTCTGCTGTTTTTCATTTTTGCTTTAATTCTTAACAAAAAACTGGTTTTGACAGCACATGAGAATCGTCTCCACTGGAGACGATTCTCATGTGCTGTCAAAACCAGGTTTTTGTCGAGAAATATTGAAAATAATTTTTTTTTAGCAGACGACAACATTTAATTCAGCGTAGTAAGGGTTAATGCACACTTGTTTTTCACTGAATGTTGTTCATGGTTACACGCATCATACTATATGCATTACAAATTCAGAAAATACATGTCAGAGTGAATCCATGTATGAGTTCACATTTCACAAAACTGATTTAGAAATTCTCCGTAATTGGCACTGAAAATTGGCAAATATTTCAAAGCAATTGCGTAAATATTAATTAAAATATTTTGAAGAATTTTTTTTTTCTAGAGTTTCTAAAATATATTACAAATGTACTTCAGATTTATGAACATACCGGCAAGTTGGTTCAAATGATACATAGGGACCAGAAGAAATGTATAACAGACATTTATGTGAAATTAATATATACAAATAATTTATACATTTATTGTTGTTTCCATAGTAACAGACCATATATATATATACACACACATTTTGTAATACAATACCACCTTGAGCACTGAGGTCACAAAACTGGAATGTATTTTATTGTAACCTGGCAACGGTTGCCATAGAAACAAAAAAGTGCATGTTGATAGGTAATGGATTAATCCTTTCAATGCTGAATTAAATTTTGTCGTCTGCTGATTGTTTGTTAATTTTAATTTTTATCAACAAAAACATAGTTTCCAAAGTGCTGCCAAGGGAACATATGAAAAACAGCAGACGACAATTTTCATTTCCCACATTCTAAGGGTTAAATAGGCAGATCGCTGAGAAAAGGTGACTTGTGGCATCCGCGCAGGCTGATCTGGGACCACGCTGGTCGCACATGTCATAAGGTACCTTTTCTCTCAGGGAGTAATCATTTATTTTTCCTGAAATGCATTATTTCATATAGAACTAACAAATGCATATATTTCATGATTAAAAGTATGCAGAATTATTATACTGAATTTATTACATTATCACAGCCAAATTGGCTGTGATAATGTAATAAATTCAGTATAATAAAAATTAATAAATTTATCATAAAATTTTCTCCCTCAAAGTATACTTTGCTACTAAAGCATACTTTGCAATGTTGATGAAATAGGCTACAGGGGTCCAAACATGCAATAGCATCTTTTCTTGTTGGATTGAATTGCAAGTTGATTTGTGCTAACGGAATGTTTTGTTTGTTGGGGTTTAACGGCCTATCAACAGCTAAGGTCATTTAAGGCCGGGTCAATGGGTTTAGTACTAAATCCCATATATTACATGTTCAAGTACATGTACAAATGGGGGGGGGGGGGGGGGGGAATCCCAAACTCAGAACTGAATATTTACAATAACAAAACTATATATTCAGCCCTGAAATCAGAATAATCCTAATCTGATGTCAGGTCCTCGCCACACCAGAATCACTTGGCCCCTCCCAAAAGCAGTAGGATCAGTAATACTCTTACTACTTTTATAATGGGCAATAACCCAATTCAACTCCCAGGTAACTAACGGGAATGTGTAAAGTTGTATGGCTCAATATATATTTCACTCGGAAAGTATTATTTAACATTATTTGCGCACATCTTCACGCAGTTAAACGAGGGAAAAGTATGGCGACAACACATTTATAACTAATTCTGGAATAGTAGATCACTACATATGGAAACTAGAAAATGTGGTCGGTCGACGCACTTAGGGCCCCTATTTGAGAAACTCTTATAAAAACTACCAAAAAATGAACGGACAGACGGACAGACATGGCGAAATCTATAGGGCACCGCTGAATGAATGGTTTACTTTTGAGTTTTTGCACGATTACAACACATACATGATATCAACAGCATTGAAATAAAAATACGAAGGAAGATTTCCAAAGTCAATTTCAGTTGCCATGGTAACAAAAACGTATAATATTGATACACATATCATATTTGTGACCGGAGAAATGGGGCTTATTGCCCCTGTGACTAGTGTACACCAGTAGCATATTTCACCAAAATTGTAAAGTATACTTATCTAGCAAAGTATACTTTGAGGGAGTAATCATTTATTTTTCCCGAAATGCATTATTTCATATAGAACAAACGACTGCATATATTTGATGTCAGATTAAGAGTATGCAGACTTATTTTTCTTAATTTATTACATTATCACAGCCAAAATCACAGCTGTGATAATGTAATAAATTAAGTATTAAATTTATTGTTAAATTGAAAATTTTTCCCTCAAAGTATACTTGGCTAGATAAGTATACTTTGCAATTTTGGTGAAATAGGCTACTGGTGTACACGAGTCACAGGGAGACAACTCTCGGCTACAGATCAATCAGCCTGTTATCCAAAGTGGGAGCTGTATCAGATATTCAACAAATGTGTTGGAATCTCATGCTCAAAATCATGAAGTTTGATTGGACGACACTGAGCCCAGTGTCGTCCAATCAAACTCCTTGATTTTGAGAACAGGCTTATATAACAAATGATAATCACAAACCGAGGGACATTGATTAACACCTTTGTTGATTATATGTACTACATTCATGGATTTATTAAACGACCTACAACATTTCTGCGACAGCGACGTAAATCATCGTTATAAAACATTCTGATCAAACAAGTACAATTTTAATTAAAAATTAAACAGTTTGATAGGCTGAGCTTGAGCACAGCTTAGACCCAAAATAAAATGATTTTGAGTTCGACCTCAAATCTAGAGAATACACTCAAAAAACGTTATATAATCACGAGCTCATAGTCCATAATTGTTAACCATCTTGAGGATGCACTAAACAGTTGAACCAAAAATCAGTTTCATTGGCCGATGCTAAGCTCAACTCAGCCTCGACCAATCAATCCACTTATGTTCTATTACGAAAATGAAAATAGTCTCAAAATGTTTTGTAACCATTGGCCAATATTACGCCGTCACAGGGATTCCGCTGGGAAAATAAAAAAATCGCCATCAAAGTGGCGATTTTATTTTCGAAAATTGTAATTTTTTATCGCCGATTGTTTAATTTTATCGCCAATTGCGAAAGTGGCGATCGCCAGCGGAATCCCTGCGTCACTCTGTGTAGCACTCGTGGATTTATATTATTATATGTGACTGTGACTGGAGAAATGGGTCTTATGAGATTTGCGACCAGTGTAGCTCCTGATCAAATAGCAACCTTCTGTTGCCTGATAACGATCTATATTGCTTGTTAGAGGCATGACTGGTGTATCATTAATGAAATGGCAAACAGTGCAGATGCTGATCAGCCTGTGCGGAGGCACAGGCTGATCTGGATCTACACTGGTCACAAAACTCATAAGCCCCTCACCAAACACAGCCACGTATCACGATCTACGACAGTTCAGTTACAACACAATCATTCCTTCTTCAGCCGTGTTGTGGTCATCCTATATATGATACTGTCTCGACCGGGGTCCATGTGCCAGATACCGTAACATAATGGCGAACGTCGCGATCGATATGAAGATCATAAGCCACAGGATAATGTTGAACATGGCCGGGTACATTTCATCGTAGTCCAGCGCCAGTTTGTATTTTTTCTTGTCAGTCGTGGCTATATTCTGTGAATGGGATAAATAGACCAGCGGCTGATTAAATAGGTTTTTATAAATTTGTGGCCAAGTGGATCCTGGTCACCACATACGCCTATATATTTGATTGTATTGAAAGTATTAACAAGAGTGCCGAAGTTAAAAATGTACGCCCGTCGAGGAAAGGCCAGTCAACAAGGGGTTCACTGAAAACCAATAGGGTTCTTCATCTTGCATTGATAAACATGTATTCTGAATTCGGTTACGATCCGTCAAGTAGAACTTGAGTTATTGCGTGGACAAGGATACAGAGTACGAAAATAAAAAATGGCCGCCAAGGGGAGATAAGTCATTCATTTTTTTCAAAATGAATAGGCTTCTTTGTCTTGCCGTGATAAACATGTATACCAAATTTGGTTACGATAGGTGAAGTAGAACATGAGTTATTGATTGCGTGGACAAGGCTACAGAGTGCGAAAATTAAAAATGGCCGCCAAGGGGAGATAAGTCATCAGATTTTTTTTCAAAATCAATAGACTTCTTCGTCTTGCCATGATAAACATGTACATGTATATCAAATTTGGTTGCGAGCGGTGAAGTAGAACTTTAGTTATTGCGTGGATAAGGATACAGTGCGAAAAATAAAAATGGCCACAAAGGGATATTAAACATGTATACCAAATTTGGCTACAATCCGTCAAGTAGTACTCTAGTTATTGCGTGGACAAGCTGTGCCCGCCCACCCGCCTGAATTTCAAACGGGCGTATAAAAATGTAAGTTGTAATTTCACTGGTCAGTTGGCCAAAATATGGTTGGCCAAAATATATGTTGTGACTGGAGAAATGGAGTGAGTGAGTGAGTGAATAGGGTTTAACGTCCGCTTTTCTGACATAGAGGTACAAGCCTCAGGGAGTCTACACGCAGACGGGTCAACGGGGTCGAGTCCCATATCCACCTGTCCAAGGGGGGTAAATCCCAACTTCAGAACTCAATATTTACAATCAAAATATATATTCAGTCCTGAAATTAGAACAACCTGATCTGGTGCCAGGCCCTCGCCACACCAGCATCATTTATCCCATCCCCTAAAAGTAATAGGATTAGCACTAATCTTACTTTTATATATGGGGCATAGCCCGACTCAACTCTCACATACAAGAAAGCCAAAAATGTACATGAGGGCCAAATCCGGTATAGTGGGTTCCGGAAAGTATGAACCCAATCGTTAAGCCAGTTTAGTCGCCTTTTACGACAAGCAATGGCTACTGCAGCACTATTCTCAGGATCAGTTGATCCCGCCCCGGTGCCTGCACGGGGCAGCTGGAGAAATGGAGCTGATGTGGCCAGTCTAGCACCTGATCTGTCAATACAACTGGATAAACAGGGCTTATGGAATGTGGGGCCAGTGTAGATCCTGATCAACATGAACTTGGATACAATCACAGATTGATCAATACAATATAAGGTTATTAAGAGATAAAGTTTGTTTGGTTGGTGAAATAGCGACCAGCGCGTAGCAGTAGATCACACTGTGCGCTGTTCACAAACATTGTTACCGTAATAACCCTAAATATTCGGACACAATTTATTTTTGGAAACACCTACAACTATATGGTTTCCCCACACCAGTGAGCATGCCAATATTTAGGGTTAGTATGGCAGTACTGGTTTAATCACAATAACAATGTATTTGGATACAATTTGTTTTGGGAAAACCCTATTGAACTCTTTAAGACCGCTACTCACAAAAATTTTCGTCTGCTGTTGCTTTCATATCTTGCCTTATTTCTCAATAAAAACATGGTTTGACAGCGCTTTAGAATAATTTCCAATGGAAATGATTCTAAAGTGCAGTCAAAGCATGTTGTAAATTATTCTAAAGTGCTGTAAAAGCATATTTTTGATGATAAAAATGGAAAATAAACAGCAGACGACAAAAAAATAAGATGGCGGTCTAAGGGTTAACAGGTCTCCCAAAGCAAACGGTGTCCGAATATTTAGGGTTATTACGGTACGTCCTTTTACTCAGCTGGTTTCCTATTTGTGGCCAGTGAAATTCCTGATCATCACATGTATACTATTTGAAATACAATATTATTGAAACCAAAGGATTTCCAAATCTGCAAAACTGGCTACCAAAAATTCCAAGATTGTTTATATTTGTGCTTACCAGTATGTCACTTGGGGCTGCTTTCAAGCTTCTAGTCTTCCTGACGAGTCCCTTGGGTTGACTTATCAGGAGAATCTCAACGACGACGTTGTCTTTGTATATCGTCTTGAAACTCTCCGTCATCTACGGCAGACGAAAAGTGAATGGGGTTTAATGTCCCAGCAACAGCAAAGGTCATATAGACGGGACCACAGTTTTTCAAGTCTCATCCGACAGACCAGTGGGATGGACATCTGCGTGATATGTTTACAAAATTTACAATATTTTCCGTAAATGGCATACTATTCCGCATGTCAACTTTTGACTATATTTATGAAAATATTGTCAATTTTGTTAACTGTATCTAATGAAAATATGCAGATGTCCGAAGGTACAAAACCACATGTCTCATATAAGTAAATTAAATCATATTGCATAACTCACCTCGTTTAAGAATTCTGTAACAAGGTTTGAGGCATCTTTAGCCTGCATGGACTGGCTGCCGTGTTTCTTGGACACGCCCTGTAGTCCCGATACTGTGAAGCTAAACAAGTCGGGGGTCTTAGACGCGAGCATTTCCTTGTCTTCGGACACCTACAAGTAGGTAATAAGAAAGAAAGTAACACAAGTGAGCTCATAGACATAGATAGGCAGAGGACAATGCATGTGTGAAATAAATGTCCGAAAAGTTCAGTAAAGTTATACATTTAAACCTAGCTTAAGATGCTATTGACAGACGAATGGACAACCTGACTTCACACTACTGCTATTGGGGGTATAAATAAGTCCTTTAGTTATAAATATCTTATATATATATATAGTATACCAGTACACTTGTTTACTCAAAATCCAGGGGAGTGACTTTGAGTTAATGAAAATTGAGTTAACAAGAGTTATTACCTTATTTCGCTGTGTATTGCGCGCACTGGTGTACAACGCACATCTATATTTTGGGGGATAAAAATAGTGCTCATCTGTCAAAAATCGATATTTCTGGGTAAATGTTGCTTGTTTTGTTTGATAAAAAAATGCGTAAAGCTGGCACAGAAATCAGTTGGAAAAAATGTTTGAAATTTATCTACATACCTATAACGCGCAGGGTGACTTCTGGATTAGAAATTCTGGGGGAAAAAATGCGCGCAATACACTGCGAAATACGGTATATAGGAAAACTTGTATCAACCAGTGGTCTCAGAGGCGCCGGAGCTGGGGCGACAGGGGCGGCAGCTGCCCCAATATTTTGGCAAAAATATATATTTTTTTAAAAATCTACAAAAATCAAAAATGTGTATGAGATACCCATTAAAGTTGTATCTTAAATGCAGCAGAATGCAGGAAATGGCATCCATAATTAAAGAATTAAAAAAGTTTCTGGGGGGGGCCCTATTCAGTAAGAAATAAATGTTGAAATACAGCCTAGGACCGGATCTCTATAAATATATTTGCAAAGGGAAACAAGATGGCCGAGGCACACATGTCGCACCAACCGAGGCTTCGATAGTAAACAAAAAAACTTTAACCCGTACACATGTACGTACGTACGTACGTATGCCAATGTGCAGACATATATATGACGCTGTCCGCAAGCGTGTGCGACAATAACTAGCTCAGATCCCCCATTGATGATTATTGCGGCACAAACTGACCGTATGGACGACGTCCTGTATCATCTGTAACTCCCCCATCAGGGTGAGGTCCGTGGGCAGGCTCGAGTTGAGGGTCCCCAGGGTGTGGCGCTGGATGACCGAGTCTCCGTCTAGTAGGCGGTCAGACATCTTGTGGAGAGTGTTCGGCAGCTTACGGAACACGTCAAACTCTGAATGGACATCGAACATCTGCAACATGCAGAACGATTTATTGAAAACTTTAACGCAAATCTCGGAAAGACAGGATGGCGACTGACTGTACCCCAAAATGTACAAGCATGGAGATCTATGAACAGGACAAAAATATATGTCTACCACCCCGGAATTTAAACAGCATATATGTAGCTACCTTTTTCTGCGTAAGCTGTATATTGGGAGATAACAAAATAAAAGACAACATATGCAATTTTCACTTGTCAAGGGCCATAACTCTGTCAATACTAGATGAATCCGCATCACAACTTCACATAGTGACAAACATTCCTGTAAAATTTCGCAAATATAACTCAAACACTTTTGGAAATACGTGCGACACAACTTTGTGATGAAATTTGTGATGGACAAAATTGCCAATTGCCATCCTTACTGGATGATTCCGCAAACCAAACCCCATGTGCACAGCTACACATGTTGATTAACATTCCTATACTAGTTTCATGTCTGTAACTCAAATATTTCTTGAGTTACTAGCGACACAAATTAAAAATCAGCAATTTTCACCAAGTCAAGGGCCATAACTTTGCCCATACATGTACTCTATGAATCCGCATCAACATACACAACTCCAAATGTTGATAAACATTCCCATAAGGTTTCATGACTGTAGCTCTAATACTTTTTCAGTTATGTGCGACACAATTTGAAAATTGCCACTTTTCAATAAGTAAAGGGTCATAACTTCACATGATGACAAAATATTCCTGTAAAATTTCGCGACTCACTCAAATACTTTTGGAGAAACACGTGACACAAATTTTGTGATGGACGGACAGAAGGACAACCATGCCAAAAACAATACATAATTCTTCTGCCAAAAACAATACATAATTCTTCTTGAGAAACAGTAGCAAGTATGGATGCACTCGAAACATGTCTAAATCTACAGAGGGGGAGATAATCCAGGAATAAAAATATACTTTGCACACAGACACACAAGAAGTCTGTATGTATGACTGTTTAAAAGTTACAAGGAAAAATTGTAGGTCTGATCCAACTCGCTGCAAACTTCCTGTCAACTGAGTCACAAATAAAATTCAGCATTTACAAATGTAAATCACGTTGTTGTCGACGGCGGCGTCCAGGATGAGCGGATTGCCATTCCAGACATGGGGAATGAACAACTTTACAATTTTGCTATTTTTCTTATTTCTATTCAAAAGTACGGTTCCAATGGTAACAACATATACTTCCATGCATAATTGAGAGAATCATTGTTGTTTTCGCATGCTAAAACGTGTAGCCATAATCATAGATTGGGATAAGAAGAATTCCGCCGCGGTAGCGGTATCGTGTCTGCCGAGGCATTTGACTGTAACATGATCATGGCCATGTAAGCATCACAAAAACGGTGCATGCTTAAAACATGAAAAAGGTCAAGATTGAAGAAACCTTTTGACATAAGTGTTTCCATAACCATGTGAAAGTAAAAAGGTCAAGGTCATGTTAATGGCGGCATG